>CM037787.1:44362795-44389975 GCA_021229015.1 Solen grandis | reverse complement strand
AAAGTCTCCCATCATGGTCACAACATTCACTGCCTTTAAAAAAACTAAAGGGACGTTTTCATAAACAATGATCAAAAAACTAAGATTGGGGGGGGGGGGTATTATTTTGTCGGCATCGTCGGGGAAATTTTGCATACAGCTTTTGTATTTTGTACTTCATTCCAGACATTTCTGAATCGTTGAAGACATGGGACCAAATACATATGCTTCTGAAAACTTCCTTGAGTACCTTTCAAAAATATTCTAATGATAATAAATCATGGAGTCCAGCTCTAGTGTTTCTACATGTATTTTCATGGACTGACGAGAATTATGTCACAGTGTACTGTCATTTTGAAATAACCAATGACTCAACCACTAGCAAAATACTGTCTGATTTTAATTAACCGTGGTTAGAAATATTTAGGTACATTCCACTGACCATTAGTTATCGTGTATATTGTGAACAAGGCGGTGTGCTACACTAAATGTTATAAAAATTTATATAAACAGATTGCACACTGTCGACAAACAGATTCACGTGGCCTGTTTATCATTAAAGGCGTTTGAGCGGGGTTTTTTCTAACGGACAGATTTTGCCTATAAGTACTTAAGGCTTTAACTAAAAGATATATTAATTAAAAATATGGGGTCACCATGTTTGTTTTAGAGATTATGCTTATGCAGAGCATTACTATTTGCTAAAATTTGTTGAAAAAAAACGTGGCGTTAAAAAAATAAAAAAGATTTCGATTCTAAATACTGTAAAAGCATATTAAATGATATTTTTTACAATATTTTTATCACCATTTGTAACTTATAATGTATTCTACAAGTAACAGATAGAAATACTGTCAAATATGCATTGAAAATGTATAAAAAAAAACCTATCCCAAAACTGTAAATTTTTATATATAGAGAGGACAGATTTCCTTTATTTTTTCAGAGTCAGTCCTTTGATATAAATGCTTTCTAAAAATGTAAAGAAGACATACATCTCCAGATTTGTTTTTAATCAAAACTGCTTTTTTAAATTGTAATTTTAGCCAAATTTGCATAAAAACACTAAAAAGTGACTTTTTGGACCATCAAATTTGGCTAATATACTTTTAATGATATTCTTAACACATGTATCTTAAAATTTGGGTTTTTTCTATCATTCTACTTAAAATAAAATCAGAAATTAAAGAAAAAAAATGTTTTACCAAATTCAAATCAGCTGTAACCGCTGAAACGTCCTAAGGGCATGAAAGGCGTTTGTGATTCAATTATGGTACAACCACAGGAAACGAACGATTTAAACAATGGTTAATATACAGGAGCTCAAATTTTAAGAATGTGACCATATTTTAACATAATTGTTACTATGGTAAGTGAGTGAATTACCGGGCCTCTATTTACATCCTATAACGTCAAACCGTATACTGATAAAAACTTCTCCAAGCTCTCTGGTTTATACGCAAAATTTTGTGCGTACGGATCATCAAACATCGATGTAATCACACTCATTGGGTCAGAATTTTCAGAAAACAAAATAAAAGTAAAAATATATGTTTATTCTAGGCATACGATGAAAAAAAGGAAATGTGATCATAAATCAAAACATTAGAAAATACAAATGTTCACTCGTAGCACCACTGACCTTAACCGGAGGAGCAAATGATATAATAAATAATTTTAAACTAAATGAAAGATTTATCACAAAAGGTTGAGAATTAGAAGAAGAATATCCTTTTAATCAGATATGCGGCGTTTATGGGGATTTAAGTAATGTAGAACGGTCATATCCTGAACAAATATTATACTGGGAATCATTTCATCACAAGAAGTCAAGATAAGCATAATAGAAACTTTCCATCGCAATCAGCGGAATATAACATCAAAGCGCCACCGCCTTTCAATCACACGAAGACGACGAAAAAGACATATACTGCAGATATTTGTAACGTTTGGCACGAAACAACTCCCAAGGTGCATTAAAGTGACGTGTTTTGGTAAAGAACGACATCTTCATCAATGTATTTCAGCATACCCAGCATCAACTCTTTGCGTTATGTCCAGTGTGAAACGTTCATGTCCAGTGTGTTACGTGTACGTCCAGCGTGTGACGTACGTACATGTCCACTGTGTAACATATATGTCCAGTGTGTATTGCACGTACATGTCCAGTGTGTAACGTATGTGTCCAGTGTGTAACGTACGTACATGTCCAGTGTGTAACGTTTATGTCTACTTTATAACGTAATGTCCAGTGTTTAACGTGTGTACTTGTCCAAAGTGTAACGTATGTACATATCCTTTGTGTAGCGTACGTACATGGTCAGTGTGTAACGTACGTACATGTCCAGTGTGTAACGTTTATGTCTAGTTTATAACGTAATGTCCAGTGTTTAACGTGTGTACTTGTCCAAAGTGTAACGTATGTACATATCCTTTGTGTAGCGTACGTACATGGTCAGTGTGTAACGTACGTACATGGCCAGTGTGTAACGAACGAACATGGACAGTGCGTAACGTACGTACTGCATGGCCAGTGTGTAACGTACGTACATATCCTTTGTGTAGCGTACGAACATGGCCAGTGTGTAACGTACGTACATGGGCAGTGTGTAACGAACGAACATGGACAGTGCGTAACGTACGTACTACATGGCCAGTGTGTAACGTACGTACATATCCTTTGTGTAGCGTACGAACATGGCCAGTGTGTAACGTACGTACATGTCCAGTGTGTAACGTACGTACATATCCTTTGTGTAGCGTACGTACATGTCCAGTGTGTAACGTACGTTTAAAATTTTTTGTGTAGCGTTTGTAATGTAAATGTGAAAAAGTTGTACATGGCCAGTGGTTTTTAACCCAAAAGTTTTTTGGCCCGTGTGTAAGAATGTACATGGCCAGTGTGTAAACCTAGTAAATCCCTTTTTGGCCACGTACATGGCCAGTGTGTAACGTACGTACATGTCCAAATTTGTAAAAGACGTACTATCCTTTGTGTTGCGTACGTACTTTTCCAGTGTTTTTAAAGAAAAGACATATCCTTTGTGTGCACACGACCTGGCCAGTGTTTTAAAAAGTAGTTATGCCAGGTGTAAAGTACGACTGACCCGGGGTGTAAAGAAGTTCCTGGGCCGTTTTTTAAAGTACGAAAATGGCCCGTGGTTACGAAAGTATATGGGCAGGGTGTAAGCCCGTATGTCCCGTGTGTAATTTTGTGTCCCGGCCAGTGGGGTGTAACGTACGTGCATGTCCAGGTGTAACGAACGAAAAATGGGGGGAGTGGGTAACGCCGTAATGTCCAGGGGACGTATATGTCCCCTGTTTTAACGTATATGTCCCGTGGTAACGTACATGTCCAAATGTGTAACCCTATATGTAGTGGTAAACCCTTATGTCCAATGTGTAACGTACCCTGTCGGGGTGTAAGTATATTTCCCCCCGGGGCAGTATTCCCAATGTTTTAAAGTATAAGTCCGGGGTTTTAACGTTTTCAAAGGCAAAAACTGTATTGGTTCGTGACAAAACTGTTAAAATTTTCTTTTTTTTTTTAAAATTTTAAAGGGAAATTTAAACGCAAAAACGCGGGAAAGGGGCCCCGTTATAAATTTTATAGAAAAATTTTAAAAATAAAGTAACCCTTTTTAAGCATATAGTTTGCCTTGAAGTTGCTTATGAAAACGACAGTGGTTCAATTTTAGTACGGAACAGAGCCAAATATGGGTGATTCATATTTTTTAAATATTTTACATCCTTTTTCACATTTTCTATATTAAGACCTGTCTTTTATTTTTTTTTTTTTAAATTTTTAAAAGAAAAACATTCATTTCCTTGGACATTAAGTAGGAAAAAATTTTTTAAATTTCTCCAAGAACTACAAAACTTGTTACATAGGTTTTTTCATATTTAAAATAATAATTGGCTAATCCGTCGAAAACATAGAATTGGATATGTATTATTGTTCTTTTGAGTTTATTATCCCACTCACATAGTTTCAGTCATTTCGTATTTGACTAATTAAGTATAGAGCTGCCCTCACATTGATATCATGACGTAACAGGTGCTTATCACAAAGGTACGTTTATCGTGAAAACCAACCACCCCGTCTTAAAAACAACCTAATACACGAATGATATTTTTTCTCATTTGTTTCGTGATCGTTCATCTTTATCTATCTTTTTTCATCTCCACCGCTTGATCATAGAAATTAAGATTAAATCAAACACACGATCTTAGTTTTCGATAATCTTCACTGAGAATATTGATGGCGTTACTGAACAATCTTGAGAATTACTATAACTTATGAATAATGCTTTTAGTTTTTCCCCTTCACTTGAACTCAAATATGATAAGTATATGCTTGCAGATAAGCCCACTTGTTTAGGAGTGTTTCTCAATCATATGAGTCATGCATGGTGTTCGTTTGATTCTAGCACTTTAGGAGACTTTATTTTACTGATTTGTTTTCATTTTTACATATCGTGTCCGTGCAAATTTTAATTTAAATGATAATATTCCTGTATTCTTATTTCAGCGTTTTTAAACAGGGTTAAGCATGATAGAGGCAAGAGTCATTGACGCCTTTAACGGGGCCTGGCAAGTTGGGTCGTATTTCATTATACACAACACCACACACACACACACCAACACACCACCATTAATTATATATATTTTATATATAATATATTATATATTATATATATATATATTTATATATTAGTACATGATCTCTTGTGCAGTCGCTTTGGACACCATAAGACACGTATTCCTGTAACTCTAGTTACTAGTAGCAAGTCAGCTGAACTCGCTCTTTGGTTCGGGATAACCACACCGGAAGTCTCTCAGTGCCTTGGGAGCTTTGATTTGTTTCAGTGAGGTTCATTCATAAATTGCAAGCTAATGAGACATAACCTTACTTCAGTATATGAATTGGTGTACACAATATCATTGCAATGGTTGTTACTGAGTGCGGAGTGATACAGTGTGGTGGAAAACGGCTGTAGTAATTATGCAAATTAACAATGACTGCAATGTAATCTCTGAACTGAATCCACTGGTTGACATTTAATACTCCTTCTGACCACGCCTCCATTCCTTTCGCTTCCTCAAAATTGTGAAGCCGGGCCTGGTTAGGCTGATGACCCGGAAGGCGCCAGGACGATGATGCTGTCATTTGGTCGTCTGGTACCCCGTGCTCTCCAGTCACGAAGTATAGTTCCGTCGTGCTGCTACATGCGACTTGGAAGACAAAATAATGTTTATGTGTTTTTGGGGTTTAACCCTTTATCTCATGAATATTCATATGCAAATTTATGACTTGGTGAATATTAAAATACATAAATGCATATGGTATATGAAAGAATATAATTATTTTTCTTTGTCATGTAGACTGTAGATTTTGAGCTGTCAACAGAAACGGATATAATGCATCCCTCCGTTGACATGTGGCAAGATACCACACCCACACACCGGGCTAACTGCTTGGAACCCCCCTTAATGTGAGGCCAATAAAGAGAGCTCACCCGTACCCTTTTGGGATGTCGCGGTCGGGGCGAATCCCCGATTCTTTGCTCCGCGGGGAACGCTCTATTCAATCTGAGACGGCAGAACAGTTCTGGAATTTTGACGTACGTGGCGGGATCAAACCCATGACCTCCCGATTCCGGGTTTGACGCTCTAACCACTCGGCTTTATATAATGACACGTGGAATATGTTCACAGGAAATTTAAGTTTGTGGTACAGTTGTGGTACAGTTAAATCAGAAACATCTATCATTATTTACCTCTGTCGGGTATTTCACGAAATTACACGGAAAACTACTTAAGTTGAGAGTTGATATGTCGGTCAATCTTTTGAATCTCCTGTAACGTGATATAAAGAAATTGCGTGCATTCCAGATCATTTTGGTACCTTACATTTTGTGTTGTACATTTTCATAATATATTTGAAAATATCAATAATTCAAGCGAGATACAATTAAAGAATATGAACGGACGAAGGTACCATACACATATGTAGTAACGGTCAACTTAAGGTCAACTTATTGTACCTCGGTACATATGGAGGTTCGTTTTAAATATGTTGGTTTTTGTTGTTTGTTTTGTTGTTGTTAGTTTTTTTTTTTGGGGGGGGGTATTTATCATTTTAGCCATATATGAAGATGATAAAATTATAAATGTATAGAAGAGCTTGACTCACTGGACATACCGGTAGTCGTGTGTGTGTCTTGAGAGGGCGTGCCTTTAAATACATGTATTGTAATTGATCTCAAGAAATCAAAAAGCAAAAACCATATCCAGTATAAACATCTTTCGCATGTAATAGCTCATAACTTTCTCATGACTCGTTTAACTACAAACAATAAAACTAAAACTATTATTTCAGACATTCCGAACAGTTTTTACTTAGGGATCAAAGGACATTATGGTCTGCAATTTTAAAATTTATAAAAACTACAGATTTTACAGGACTGAACTCAAACAACAAGATTTCGTTTTTGTTAATCATTTATTTTATTAAGTTAATTGTACTTTTTTTTACCATACTACATACTCCTAGGGGAATTAAAAACATATGCATTAAAAATTAACATTAAGAACAGAGTGTTGTTTATAAATATCATATCTTTATAGTTTCTTATATAATTAAATTAAGTTTCAACATTTATGACAGTCATATGCATGTATATATAGTAAATATTGCTGCTAGAAACTCTGCCGGACAGTCGGACAGGCTGTATTGAAATATTCACATTACCGAAATAGGTCAGACAGGCACTTTTCGGAATGTCTATTACTTAGCTTATCAATATCCCTGCATCCCACCATGTCTCCATGCAATGTAAGTATTAAAAGTTTAAACTTTATTTATTTTACATCGATTATGAAACAAGTTCTCACAACTTATATTAATCACTCTCGATGACTCCGGTAGCGGCGTATGTGGTCATTATTGTGGGAGGAAACCGGAGAACCCGGTGGAGGGGCGACAACTGTACCCTCTCACGTACTTGACATGACATGAATCGAACCCGGGACGCCTTGGTTAGAAGCGAAGCGCGTTACCACTACGCTATCCAGGCACCAGGCAAACTTTTCAAACTTTGAATGTAAGTATAGGACATGACGTGACGTGACGTAACATGGCGGGACGTGACGAGAGTGGCTATATAGCCCCCACTTCAGGAAAGCAATGGTATGATAACGGTATCCAATATGAATGTATCCACATTTTCTTTTTGTAGTATATAGCCATATATCGATCTTGATAAAATCCAAAGTCAAATATAAATGAAACATTTAATTCCTGGAGAAAATTATCCTCAAATTTTACATACCTGTAAAATACAACTAAGCAATGTTACATTTGACTTAGATATAGTTTCTCTATAACTTTGTGGAAACTACATGCATACATACACGATTTTGTGAAATATAAATGAAATATTTAATTCGGGATAAAATTACCCTCAAAATTTACATACCTGTAAATACAACTAAGCAATTTACATTTGACTCTCAGATATAGTTTCTCTATAACTTTATGGAAACTACATTGCATACATCAAAGGTACCTGGTACGTACGGTTACCTTTGGCATACATACATGATTTTCAGCGAATATTTGAAAAAACTTGTCATGTTGCAATATTGGTTGTCCATAAGAACATGAAATACATTCAGGCATTTTAAGTGGTCTTTTGTGTTGTTCAAAACAGTTACATTGAATTTTCATAATCAGTTTATACAAAAATACAAAACATTTATGTTCGATGACATTGGCATTTTGCAATCTATACTTTAAGTTTAAGGAACGAACAGCTGTGCTTGTAGAAAACTCGTTTTCTTACCGGACAAATGGTCCCATACAATTAATCTTAGAGATGGCTGAATGTGATAAACAGTGAGGGAAAATATCAAAGAAGAATTATTGAAGAAACCGATCCTTCTTCTTTGTTTATCTGAACATTTTATAATGGCGTGTATATGCATAGTGAACTGATCACACACACATTTTACAGAGGTGCAAATCCGTTCATGATTTTTGATCACTCACAAAAAGGTCACCTCACAATGTATATACATGTAATCTTCGAGATGAGAAGATATTGAAGAAAAAAAATAAAACAAATCCTAGCACTGTATACATGAACCGTTTGTATTCAAACTGTCGTGTGTAAACTAATTAACAATTAACATCAAAATGTCAAAATAAAGATAACACTATATAGAGATTTAGTTAAACCTTACAGTAAGGAGGAAGTCCAGCATTTGATCCTGCTGAAATGCCGGCAGCCTTCACACAGGTGGGTAGAGGGTCCCGATACATTGAATTTCCTTGTGACATAAGTGGATACACTGGAATTCCGGATGTTGGAACTCGTGAATATCGAATCGTTCTCGGAACATACATGTTGTGTGGACGTATGTTAAAATATACCCGCCAAAGATCACTGCCCCGCAAACGATGCATACTGTTAGTATCAGAATCAAATAAACAGTCTTCACATCCTTCATAATTTTTATCTCACCTGAGCACAACGTGCTCATGGTGAGCTTTTGTGATCGCCTTTTGTCCGTCGTCCGTGCGTGCGTGCGTGCGTGCGTCCGTCATCAACAATTTCTTTAAAACAACATCTCCTTCTAAACTACTCACTGGATTTTGATAAAGTTCACAGGAATGTTCATTATGGGGCCCTTTACCAAAGTTGTAAAATTATTTGATTGGTCAAAAATCTAGGTCACAGGGCTAAAAATAGATTTTGAAAATGAAAAATTTTAAAAAGTTTCTTCTCCGAAACACAAGGCCTAGCCTTTTGATTTTGGTATGTAGCATGATCTTATGACTCTCTACCAAGATTGTTCAAACTATGACCCTGGGGTCAAAATTGGCCCCGCCCCAGGGGCCACTTGATTTAACATAGGCTAATATAGGAAAAACTTGAAAAATCTTCTTCTCAGAAACCACAAGGCCTGGTGTTTAGATATTTGGTGTGCAGCATTGTCTAGTAGATCACTACCAAGTTTGTTCAAATCATGGCCCTGGGGTCAAATTTGGCCCCGCCAAAGGGTCACCTGACATTACATAGGCTAATATAGAAAAAAAAACTTGAAAAATCTTCTTCTCAGAAACCACAAGGCCTGGAGTTTAGATATTTAGTATGTTGCATGATCTTATGACTCTCTACCAAGATTGTAAAAACTATGATCCTGGGGTCAAAATTGGCCCCGCCCAGGGTCACTTGATTTAACAAAGGCTAATAGGAAAAAACTTGAAAAATCTTCTTCTCAGAAACCACAAGGCCTGGGGTTTAGATATTTGGTGTGCAGCACTATCTAGTAGATCACAACCAAGTTTGTTCAAATCATAGCCCTGGGGTCAAATTTTGCCCCGCCCCAGGGGTCACTTGATTTAACTAGGCAATATAGGAAAAACTTGAAAAATCTTCTCTCAGAAACCACAAGGCCTGGAGTTTAGATATTTGGTATGTATCATGATCTTATGACTCTCTACCAAGAGTCTAGTGGATCTCTTCTACGTTTGTTCAAATCATGGCCCTTGGGTCAAAATTGGCCCCACCCCAGGGATCACTTGATTTAACATAGACTAATATAGGAGAAACCTGAAAAATCTTTCTCAGAAATCACAAAGCCTGGAGTTTAGATATTTGGTATGTAACATGGGCTAATAGACCTCTACCAAGTTTGTTCAAATCATGAATCATGCATTGTCTAGTGGATCTATATTTAGTTTGTTCAAATCATGGCTCTGGGGTCAAATTTGGCCCCGCCATTGGGGTCACCTGATTTTACATAGGCTAATATAGAAATAACTTGAAAATTCTCTTTTTAGGAAAACTAGAAAAACACATGGCCTGGCGTTTAGATATTTGGTGAAAACTGGCCCCGCCCCAGGGATCACTTGATTTTACAAAGACTTATTTTTGAAAAAAGCTAGAAAAATTTCTTCTCAAAAACCACAAGGTCTGGAGTTTAGATATTTGGTATGTAACATGGGCTAATAGACCTCTACCCAGTTTGTTCAAATCATGACCCTGGGGTCAAAATTGGCTCTGCCCTATGGGTCACTTGATTTTACATAGCCTAATGATATCAGGTGAGCGATCCAGGGCCATCATGGCCCTCTTGTTTAAAGGTATGATGCGTTGATTTAAAAATAATTATCGAGACCCTAATTCAGTACCTTACTTAACCGTGATTTTCAGCGAGGAGGAAATTACGTTGATTTGATAATTTGAAATTATAGCATATAATGTCACATTAGATAAAATAATAACGAGTGTTACATCCCAAGATTAGTGACACGGACTCGTGTCCGTTAATAACTGTTGGCGATAAAAGAGTTATGCATTACTAACCGTTAATATGTTTTGTATTCTTTCTGATAATGAAATATTTAATTGTTACTTGTTCTGTAATTTGGATTTTAATAATAAATAACGGCCTGGTATCAGACCTAAATCCCTAATAAACCGTAACGTGTGATAATACAGATGGCATCTCACGCGCAATAATTATCATCGACACCGAATAATAAAAATTAATTAAGAAAATTTTACCTCAATAATTATCGAAACTTGTGACCAAACGACGTCCCTATCAGCAGAATTAGTCGTATTTCTGATAGAAAAAAAAGTCAAATGCGTTTAAAACTTCGATATTATATCTATAATCTAAATGACCCTTGGGGCCAATTGCATGATTCTTGTTTAATGCTTACCTGGAGTTTAGGTGTAACAATCTCAAGTCCATCCCATTTTAAGTCCACCGTTCCCGGTAAATTTAAAACGTTTACAAATTCCCCTCCCCGCATATTTTCAAATGCCCTAGCTCCCACTATTTAAACATTCCTCCCTCGGAACTTCGAAAAATATATAATATGAATTATTGATATTTCTTATAGTATTTGATTTCCATAAATTGAAGTTACATGAGGTTTCAATAATGCTAATAAATACCCCCCCCCCGAATTAAAAACGTTTTCAAAAGTCCCCCGGACTCTTCGTCAGGAAAATTTAAATTTTATCTTATAACGTTGTGTCGTAAGCAAGTCATGTATATGTCTGAATTTAAAACTTGAAAATCTTTTAAATCCCCGGGGTAACATGGTTTTTTTTGATTCCGGGTTGGTTATTTCAAAATGGTTAGTTGTAATGTTTACAAGCCTCCCCACCCCCCCCACCCGCTTCTTCACTCAAAGTTACCCCGGACAACTAAAAACGTGTTCGTGGGCGAGGAGGTAGGAAAACATTTTTTAATATAATCTACCTGACAATATATAATATATAAAAACGTTTTCATGCTTCCGGGGGTTGGGGTCATTTGCATAACATAAGTTTAAGTTATATTAGACTAAGCATTATTTAAATATATATTAGTTTACTGTTAAGGCTTATTATATATTAGATAATCCATTAAACCTGTGGTGTGTGTGGTGTGAAGGGGGGGTCAATTCAGGAAAGTAATGAATATGGCAGGACAAATTTTACAAGAATGTAAAGAAATTTGCGCAGGGAGGGGTTGTTGAGAGAAAGAATTAATACAATATGATAATGAGGAATTCCGTTTGTGGTTTATTTTAAAGAAAGGTATACCGCAATATGCTTGAAAAGTGAACAAAAACAGAGACTGTTACAGACAAAATTATATAAACTTATCTAAACAAAGATTAAAATGTAATTCTAGATATCTCGATCTTAGTTTATATAGATCTACCTCTAAAATATACTCCAAATACCTCTAAAATATAATCATATATATTTTATATGACTTAACATTGTACATATAAGATGTATTGTTTATTTTTTTTTGAGGGATATAAAGTCCAGGTTTTCTCGCTGAGCTATGCCAAAGCTGAAACGTGAAAGTTTTGAAATGATGTTTAAAATATCTTCTTTTAATAAAAATAAAAAACATAAAAAGCCATCTCTCCTAACAAGTGTCATACACACATGTAAGGGGCAATCGGTTCGCACGTGCGTGACTAAAGTTTGGAATGTTTATCGTTTCTAGGTATTACATGTGAAGATCTATCATGATATTAAATATGACAATAAATAAATAAATAAATAAATAAATAAATATTTCATGAAGCAACAATCAGTCGAATTGTGTGATAACTCAGGGTCTCTTTAATACTAGGGTGTATATACTACTATAGACATATTCACCAACTTCCTGATATATCTGTGTATATAAACTAGTAATATCAAAAGTCCCTGGCTACGCCCCTGTGTGCAGCCACTCTGGACAATGTATTCAACAAATTCTAATTCATGTACCTATAATCGCAAATTTGTTACACAGAGCGTTAAAGATCCACCTATCTCATTACCATTTTAAATGGGTGGTGAATTTAAATTAAAGATAGGACGGAGTTATGCAGCCGCGGCACGAGGTATGTGCACCTGCTCCAATAGAACACGAGTTATCTCCTCCCTGTAGCAGCAGGTGCCAAAAGCCTCCCGATAGATGGCGTTCTGTGACGTCACTGACGCGGGTCGTTCAATTAATGTTTACATTTATGGTAAATTAACTGAAATTAAACTGTGAATTACCGTTATTTTCGTGAGTAGAAGTCATTTTTTACCATATGCAAAGAAAAGGATCATGTAGAAGACAGTTAAAGGTTAGTTTGATTTTGATTTCATGAATTGCATGGGTTAAATCGGGTCATGTAGACAAAGGGTAAGCGGTTGTAAAATTGACACGCGCCACCGATCTCGCTATATCTGTCAAAAATACTTCATATTTCACGCAACATCTGCTTCCTTTTTGATAACGTTTTAAACTTGAAGTACATGTAACTCTTGTCGTATCATTCAATACTCCAATGCGGTATAGGTTTATCAGGAAAATATGATAAAACTCAGATTTACGTGGTCACTTCGTGATGTAAACAAACCCACGAAAACTAGTGACGGTTCATGCAGGTTGCTGACTGTGTGCAGTCTGTGCCTTTTGGTTTCTTTCATTGTACTTGTTCAATCTCTTAATATTCATTTGCAGTTTATGTAACAAATCTTCGAAATTTGTATGTAATCAAGTAATTTTTTTACAAAATATCACATCTCTTTATCAATGTTTACAAAAAAAAAAATATTTCAACTTTCCCCCAAGTGAGATTTGAAGTTCTATTGCTGATAACCTCTCAGGATCATGCCCGACACATGAGCCTGATTGTCAAATGTTGTTCTTGTAAACAATATAATAAATATATTGGTGTTAATGGCATTTTTCTTGCTTGTTGAGTACGTACAAGGATCATTTATTGTACACAAGTGATTTACAGGGTGTGTTCAGAATACTAATATAACACAAGCACTTTGCGAACATACAGGTGTTTGTTGGTTTCACTTCCTCCCCAAACAAATGGTAAAAAAATCTAAATGAAAAGACACCTGTTGCCTAGCTGCTGGACAGCTGTGCTTAATATGTTCAAAAAGTATAGGATATCACCAAAAATATTCTGTTACAAACAGACACGGTGTGTAATGCACGTTCTTGGTCCTAAAAAAATCTAGGCTGAGCCTAGTCAAAGTATGATACAGTTCCGCCACAATCAGTGTACGAACATCAAAGTAAAATACTTTCAAGCTTAAATTGTGCAGCTCTGAGGCTCATACCTGGTGAACAAGTGAATTAATTAACAACTGGTGAAAAATCCTTATGAACTAACCCCCTATCTTGTCTGTAGACTAGCAGTATAAATCTCTGAATATATATCAATTTTGTAAGTTCCCAGTACAGTGTAAAATCTCTTCCTACCACAAGACTACATTTCTGATCAGTTCTAGGTTCAAATTCCCTTTTTCCCTGCGGCCTTCAGGGAGATAACTTTGAAGAAAATGGCTAGACCAGACCCTTAAATTTACAGAGAAAAAAAAATGGCCAAAAGCCCACGGCTGCTTTGGCTGTCTTGAATGAAATGAAAACCCTAGCATTTAAGGTTTCAAGGGACAGTTGTGACGGGTTGTATTCATGGGACTGAAAAAAAAGAAAAAAAGATGGACAGGGGTTAGAAAGTAGGTTATTTCTGATTTCCTAGCATTCTACAGGCCTTTGATACTTGAAAAATCTGTCTTTCCCGAGATATAATCGTGATTTTTTATGTAAATTGTTTTACTAAAGTTACATGACTGTGCAATTTTATATTTATTAAAAAATGCACACAATAATTATAAAGATTTTTTCCAAGCCCATTAGGCCTATAGTCACCAATATGTAAGTAAAGTATATTGAAACACATAGAATATTCAGTAAATATAAATAGACAAAGATTCGATCAAGATGACTGTAGGATGGTTGTGAAGTTATTTTGACTCCTGATGTATATATTTTTATCTCCTGAGGCCTTTATCTATTAGTCCCCTAGTTTTGGTATAGATACTAGACTCATGTACATAGCGTGCTTTGTAGGGTAATGGACAATGTGTAGTGTGTCATGCTGTGTGATTTTTTTGCATTCTCACATATTTGAGGGAATGTTAACAACACCAGAAACAAAGTACTGAAAAGGATTTACACTACTTTTTTATTTTCAGGGGTTTCCCCTGGACTCAGGATCCTTAAAAACAGGGGTCCATCATTAATTTCAGGGGGTCCCAAACTATTTAACCCACCAAAATACTACTCAAAATTGCTAAGGGTCACTAGCCCATTTTCCCGAAGAGTTATAAGTCTTGCGAAATTTGAGGGCATGGAATGTTAAAGTAAATTTTAAAAAATTTTTTTTTCTGCGCAGTTTGTTGTTACTATACCAAAACCATTATCTTTAACTAAAAGTATGTTTCAGATCCTTAAAATTGAGAAAAATTTTTTAAATTTAATAAGTGCAAATTTTTAGAATTCACATTAAAATTTGACTAGGTGGATAACAGACATTCTTGTTTTTACAGTATCATTTCAAGCATCCTAACAAGTATTCCTTGTAAAACAAAATATCTGGATATTTAAAATTTGTTATACACCGTCTGCAACTGAATCACATAATCATTGAGTTCACTAACAGTATTTTCAACGCTTTTATCGTGATCAGCTTTAATAGCGGTTGCGAAATTTGAACGCATATTAAGACTTGTAGCTGTTCATGTAGACATCAGTGTCTTGATGACGAATTAATAAGGAGTTTGGAAAATTTATGCAACCCTCTGTAAAGGGATTTGATGAGCTTTCGCCGAAATGCAGGTATTACAATACGTACATGCCTTCGTCACGGACTGTAGCCATTTAAATTTTTCAAGCCCTATACTGAAATTTCTGCTCACGTTTTGATTTGGGGGAAGTTGTAACTGTAATCAGGGTGACCAGTTGACAATAAATTTTCATGTTTCTCGTCATCGCGATCTTTTCTTTTGCCCCATAAACTTCTTAAGTCAGTTTGTTTTTGCCATGCTTAACTTTGATAAGACATGTGAGCGAAGCGTTCAATGATTGGACGCAAATTTTAAAAGGCACAGTGTTTGGCTTGTAAATTTAACTAGTTAAATATAGCGTTGGAAATTCCAAGAGATTTACGAAGACATTTGATAATGAATTGGCACAGTATTCTGGACAATTCGTGCGTACACATGGACGCAGACTTTTTTTTCGGTGCGTACAGTCTGTGATTCATGGTATATGGACGCAGGATCCTGCGTCCGGTAAATCCCTGCTGAAATGTCATGGGTTCAAATCTCTCTTGACCTCCCTATGCACAAAGTATTTGGATAAGTATTAATTGTAAGAACCGTTATCCTAATCAACGTAAAAAAAGGACTAAAACTGCAGAATTCTGAATGAAATTTTGTATGAAATAATAGATACAGATTGAAATGTACTTGTATGAAAAATTTCATGACATGATTGTTTTGATTAATGGCTTAGTATGCATATTTATAAGGTGGCATTTCTGAGAATTGGTTAGGTTATATTCTTTTATTTAGTGCAGGAGGTTATTAATTAATTCCGTCTGCTAAGACATGTACATAAAACCCGGGGTTTTCTATGGCACTTAGAATTGTTTTTTTTGACCCAGCATTGTCAAATATCTTAAAAATATTAATTTCAACATTTTTCTGTCCGCACATGAATGAAGCGGTCACTTGGCCCCAATTTGAAAAAAACAACAACAAACAAGTTAAAACTGTATTATGTATTTATATTCCCCCAGGCTGTATATTATGTTACCCCCCGGGGTTTCTTACTACTATTTTTAGCAGTACTATTCTAGGATTCAAAATTTATGGGGATTTTCCCCCAACCATAAAAAATCTGGGGGATATATTTAAGTCAAGGGGATTACACTGAAATGCATTTTGTGTTAAAGCCTTTTTAGATGGCAGCTTGCTGGCGTCTTTAGTAGCTACAAACGCTACAGTGGTGCTAACTATCGTTGTCAAAAATAGCGTATATCGTTCGTATCGCATCGTATCGTAACGTATTTTATTACTCAATCGCATCGTAACGTATGGAATCGTATTCTATCGCATTCAATCGTATTAGGCATAAAAAACGGGATTGTATCGCATCGCATCGTAAGGCAACCGTATATCGGTAATCGTATATCGTAATCGCATAATTTATATCGTATTGAAAACTCAGTAGTTTGGGAAGTTTAAGTTACGGGAACCATCGATATTTCAGAAATAATTAATTTCGTGTCTTTAAATTTAAATATTTGCTTAGGTTTATTAATGGTGGATCATTAAATCACATTATGCAGTGCATTTTTTTTTTCATATTTTACCAATTGCAATAGTTATTTTTCTTTTTTTTATTATTTTATACATGTGTTATGGCCACGTGACTTTCAGGAGCAGACCCCATGCGATGATATAAAATTTATGATGCACGTGTGAAAAGTACTATTCAGAGACGTAAATACCTTTAATATAGCTTCGTGACTATATCAGTATTAAAGTGAAATAATTTAAAAATATGTGTAATCGATATGTTTGATCAAGTTTGCTTTATTAACCTGTCTAAAAACTAACAAATTAAAACTTACCTACTTAGCAAGATCGTCCGAAATGTTGCTTTCGTGTAATTGTTTATTTCGGGGGGACATTTTTTACTGCGTATTTACTCGAATGCCAATTTTTTTTTATTATTTAATAAATTTCCCGGAACAAAAGATAATTTAATTTACGAATATATTTTTATTTATTTAATTATTTCCTATTTTTATTTAGGTTTCTCTATCTCTCTTTCATTACGCACACGCGCGCCCCACACACTTCCAAAAAAAATTGGTTGAATGAGTGCAAATTATGTTTCTTTTTTCCCCCTTTTTTTCATCAGTACGAGATAATAAAAATTCAGGTAGGTGGAGACTGAAAATCCAGACCGGAGCTTTTTTTCCCGATGATCGGAAAATCCTAATAGTATATGATGTGTACAAGATGCATCGTTTGCTTTGAGAACACGGAGCTCTAAGTACTAGTTCTACCAGGAACATTTTTTAACAGTATTCGGTGCTATACCTGGGGACACGTATATTTTCGAAGAGCATTTTTTTTGCGAAATTAGCATGGGTATCACACCCGAATTTAAATTGTATCCAACAACTGTCTCTTTCATAGGGAAAAAAAACAATGATAAAACGGGACCACATTTTCATGATATGCTTCACTGCTAGGTTTTAAAAATTTAATATGATAAACCAGGAATTATTGCAAGCCATAACAATAGAAAAAAAAACATAAAACCTACATGGGAATGGAAATTTGTTATTAAAATTTTGATGTATTTTTTTTCCGTGATAACACAGAGTTCACTGACAGATAATATTTAAAAAGGGAAAATGATTCTTGTTTCCATATTACTACAGTCGCTAAAGATCTATTTCCATATTATTACAGTTTGCTAGAGATATAATAGGTTAGAACATTTTCTTGCATATCCCTAATCTTTTATGTATAATTAAGTGAAAAAATGTGTTTCGCAATACCGGAGGCGTGCCATAAGTTCTTATCAGCAGGCACGCATGTGTTTATTTTGACCGGATATGTCACCTTTATGTCTCGCCGCTGGGGTATCCCACCCCCAGAGGAAAGACTTTTGACATGTACACAGAAGTGAATGTTATTTCGGTACTAAAAGATTACAATTTTTAGCAATAATTTGAAATTCTATTTTAACACCCAATGTTCATAAAAATAATAATAATAATAAAACTGTTTCCCAATCCAGGTATGAGGCAAAATATATTTCGAGAGAAAAAAAAAATCTTAAATTACACGATGATAAATGATGTAATGATGATACATGTATCAAAAATACATTTGTAAGGGAGTGTGCGGGCACACATGTGTGCAACTTATGGACTTATTTTTATATCACAAATGAAGCGAATCATAGGTTTTTCTTTAAAATATTTTGATTGTTAAAACGGCGAGTAAAATACACAGATTTTAAATAGACTTTTTTTTCTTAATTTGTTCTTCGATTGAACCCATTGTGTCTACAAATCAAAATCTCTGCAAATTAAAAAGTGTTCGGGAAACCCACATACATGATAACATTAATGACCATTAGGTCAAAAATAGATGAGAGAGAGAGAGAGAGAGAGGGGAGGAGAGTGAATGCATATTTATGCGGAAGACACAAATGAAATTTGTGCGGGGGTGATACATATGCACACAATATAAATTTATATCATAAATTTTAATAAAATATCAAATACTTTACATCTAAATAATTTTACAATAATACTTGGTCAAAAACATGGATACCATTACAAATATTGAAAGCCAATACATGATGATATTTCCCCGCTTAATAAGAGACAATTAGTTATATATCCTTTACATGTAGCAATGCATGGTTAGACAATCTGGAAACATGTCTGGAAAGGTGTGAAATAACTTTATACAGTACATGAATTGGTGTTTGTCAAAATGAGATATAACCGATTTGGCAATTATTTATTCTTGTACTCGATTAACGAAACAAATCATATTAAACTGTATAGCATGGCGGCGTATGACATTTCTCACGAATACCCGGTTAACGGCGGCCTCTTCACTCATGGGATCTTTTCGACAAAGATAGTTTTCGACCATGTTAATGCACATGTATTTAATTGTTTTAATTACCAAGGTCAATTTCCCCAAAAACAATTCTTCGGGCTTAGGGGTTTTTAAAACAAAAGCGGGTTTTCCGAGCTTAAAGTATATGAAAACATATTTATATTAACACTATACCTATGACATTACCTACTTGTATATATACGAATATTCTAATAAGAAAATAGATACGGTGCTATTTCCCACACTCACTCGCGTTCTTTTGATATTTGATACATCCAAAAATTAAAATACATTTATGTTTGATGGGTTAAATGCAAAGTTTGAAAATGCCCGAAGATATGTTTTAATTAGCACAAATGACAGCGTACTAGATATTAGATGATTACGGTATCAATTTTTTTTTAATGTGATTAAAATCAAAGCACATAATAACAAAGCATAATTAAAACATTTTTTTTTGAGTCTCATTAGGAAAAATATCAGTTTTTTTATTACACGTGCTTAGGTTTTATTGACGGAGACAACAAGTCCGTAACATTTCTAGAGGAACCGCAATTTAGTTTGTCCCCATTTTTCCCGTTTCCCGTTTGTTTATTTCCGCTGTTTATTCAGATGAAAACACGGCTTGTGATAAATATTGTTAAAAAATTAGTTGATATTTCATATTTTTGAAATTATTGTAAATTCTAGTTGTATACAGTTGTAAAAAATGCCATTTTATACGGCTTATCCTGTATCGTATATCGCATAACGTTTTTCGCAGATCGTAAATCGTATATCGTATGGTATCAGATTATAAACGCATCGCATGCATCGTAACGAATCGTAAAGGTAATCAGACCTGCTATCGCATATCGCAGATCGTATATCGCATATCGTATATCGTCCGTATTTCTATCGTATTCCAAACGTATTTTTTGACAACTGATACGTTAGCACCACTGTACCGGGCATCGCTGACCTTGCTAATTTGCATATTTTCCATGACAAGTTTAACTGTACCTCTCTGCACTTAGTGCGGATCCATGCAATGCGATTCTGCCTACGAATCCGAATGGAATAGTTACGCAGACCTTTTATTCATAACCGTAACCGCTATTCATGTGTTTTTGTTTGTAAGCGTGTTAATTTGCTATATAAAATCATTTTAAGAGTGAACAAGATATCCGTTACACTTATAAATCAGAACAACAACCTTTTTACAACTTGAAGATCTACCCCTTTTAAAAAGAAAAAAAAAGTAGCACTTTGAATGTCTGAAATTTAAACCTAAAGTAGTTCACGAAAATTTTTTGCATGAAAGCAAGTTAGGTTCTTCCAGAGCATTTCTTAACTTTGAAATAGAAACAAACATTCAAGTATCAAAAACATTAAGTACCTTGTCAAGTTCTACATTTAAAGTAACAGTAGATAGTGTATATTAATCGGGTCCTAGGGAATGACTTACTTCTAAAAGTGCTACAGTCAGGTTCATGCCCTAATTCCGGATCAGAGTGCAAAATTTGATTGTCTTACTTTCCGACTTTTAGTTGCAGGAGAGTGTGTGGAGTTTTTGCGTCATGTGCTTTTGCCTCTATTGTATCAATAAAATTTAAAAATCACCCGCTTTTTCCGTTAATCCGGCTGCCATCTCTCAGCGAATGAGCGCTTTGATTAAAATAGACCTAAATGTACATATCAAATGGAAAATATGCAGTTTTATTTTTTTTATTTTTTCAGACAGGTGTGTTTACGTCTAGTTTGGGTTCTTCCTGGTTTTGTTTAATATCTGCTGTGTGCCCGCATTTTAACTGTGTTTTGGTTGTCAGGATTGACATAAGTCGTACGTATATTCGGAATACCGGTCATTTGTTGCTGTAACATTTTGTTTGTACAAAGGATCATAGAATGTTTTATTCATATATATGGACAAGAAACATTTACTGAATAAAGGGCTTTTAATGTTAATGTGCCAAAAATTTTTGTTCTCTTTCGTTCTGGTAACTTACCCACACTGCAAAGGTGTGCATAATAAAAAAATACAATGAATCAGTATGGCAGAATCAACATTGCGTGATAGATGGCTTTCAAAAGGACTTGGTGACATGCATTTTTTTCCATTGTTGGTATCAAGTGGAATTTTCAGCTCATGATTTTAATTTATGCTGGATCTTTGGAGGAAAAGCGAGAATCCCCCAATCCGGAATCTAGAATAGACACTGCTTTAGGGTGATACATCCTAGTATTTCTAAAGCTATTGTTTATATAAGGTGTTAAACGCCCTATACTCAAGAACATATGACTTTTATTTTCAAGTTGTGGTGTAAACTGAACCTGAAGCAAAACCCCACCATGTAATAAGTGCGCATGATACCACACCAAGTAACTTTAAGGTCTTCCCACCCTTAATAGCCATATTCCATATATTGCAACTGATGGTTATATTCCTATGAAACTTTGTCACTTTGAAGACATTCAAAAATGAAAAGATATCACAGAGTTTTTTTTTAATTTTCATCTAATTTGGGGGAGATAATCTGCATATAAGTCAACATTGAAGCCTATGGAAAATATGTATTTTCTGTGAATATGAAAAACTGAATTTGATTTATGAGAAAAATTCATGGTAAAAGGATGCATTTTATGGTTTTGTAACAACTTCTATGAAAAAAATCATCCATAGGAAAATGGAGAAAATCACTTTTTTTTTTTTTCCGTTCTGCCTTATCCAGATTAACAACATGCCTTATTACCAGTGCTTCAGCAAGTGTGTAATAGCAGGTCACGGCACCTGTTGCCCTCCTGCCCTTTTATGATATGCTGCCATCAATGTGTCATCTACACTGCCCAGTGTAGATGACGTAAGAATTGTAATTATGTTAAATGAACTACGATTGGTTTTAAAGCAAATGACAGGCTAGATTTTTTTGTGTATTTTAATTATAGTGCATGTTCGTCATTTAGTTATTTAAATTCAAAATGAACATTTTCACACATTTGCTTTATCTAAAACATTAAAAAAAATTATATAGTTTTCCTTTTTGGGGGTTACATTCATTTGTAGAGAATTGTAGTAGATTTTATTATAAAAATTGGTCATTTTGCAAATGAGAGAGCTAAAACCCGGAAGTGAAAAACAAAAACAAAACCATGTTGAAAAGTTTTTTTTTCCAAATAAAACTTTTTTGAAATATGATTTTAAAAATTTGAAAAACTGATATATGTTGACGTATTTTTACTAGCCGATATATAATCTCCCTTTTTGAAGGGTTTTTTTATTCATAAGTGTGTTAAAAATATTTGTTTGCGTTTCCGCAGTACAGCAAGTCTGTGTGTTCACGTGACAAGTTTTTTTGTGGGGCCAAAATTCAGCTATTATTATTCATATAATGCAGATGATCTATATCTTTTAAAAATACAATTTTTTGCCTATGCATTAATACCATAAAGCATGGGTTTTGCGGTCATTTAAAAACCCGCCAAAAGCAATGAAGTATATAAAGGGAGGTAATTGACTAGTTTAAATTTTTGGAACTATCAAAAAAAATGAAAACAATTTGTAAAACTTTCTTTTTTTTTTAATGAAAATTGGGGATATTTACTTTTTACTACCTTTTAAAAATATTGCTAAATAAAAAAAGAAAAATTTTTACCTAAGTTTAAAAAAAAAAAAAAGATTTATTAAAAAAAAAAAAAAAAAAAAAAAAGAAAATCTATGGAAAATTTTTGTTTGAAATTTTTTTTATGTTTTTATATATTCTAATTTTTTGTTTATTATTGGTTGTTTTTGAGACAATTGAAATAAATAACGAAAATTAATTAAATTATTTTTTTAATGAAGATACGAGAAAATTAAAATTAAAAAAAAGGGCCCCCTTTTGGGTTGAATAAAAATGCGAGCATCAAAATTGCCCTTTTGAGAAAAAAATTTTCCCATCCCCAACCAATCCTGGGAAAAACATACATGTGTATTTTTAAGTTATTGTCATTCTTTGATGGAATTGATGCTGTTAAGGGAAAGACCTTAACCCAAAGTTCGGGTCCCAAAAGATTGCCCTTGGTGTTGGGTTTCATCTCCAAAATAAAAAGCAATTAAAAACAATACTCACGGAATATTCCATGTTTTGGATCAGCCCCATATAGTAATTTTAAAGGATTGGCCAAAGTCCCAGGATATTACAATGTAAGACTGGTGTGGTATCTTCCCATTGTTGGCGGATTTTTGGAAAAAGCAGCGTACCACTATCTTTTTTCCTCAATTTCCCAAATGATTGAAATAATGTTGATGGAATTTTAAAAACCCTTCAAACGTTTCAGATTTTTGTCAATAGAAAATAAAGAAACTTTTTCCCATTAACTAGAGTCATATTCTTGGGTAATTACCCCCAACTAAACAAATCATAATTGGTATTGTCAAAAATGATTGTGGATTTTTGTAAAAGAAATTGGGATGTGAAAAAAAGTTCTATGAGATTTGGCATCCCATTGGTAGTGCATGGGTTTTTCACTCATGACTTTCGGGAAAATGTTATGTGGGGATGCAGAAGACTTACTGAAAAATGCAGTGTGAAAAACATTTATTTTCCGTATTTCTTCAAATTGACCCCCAGTGTTTTTCATAACTCTGAATTTTTCCCAATATTGGGTAAAAACTGCTGACTTTAAAGGGATAAACCTTAAGAATTAAAAATTGGGGGGATTCTAATATTTTTTTTCAAATCTTTTCTAGATTCCCATTTTTCAACCCCATGACAGCTCTGCCCGTCCCCCCTATAATTATGCCCGATTAGGGTTTCCCCCCTTTTTCCATAGTGCAAAATTAATCTTTTAAAATACCCCTATTTTCTTGATCTTTTGGTGGTATCCCGTTATTTACGTCAAAATTCCTTCAGAAAAAAAAGAGGAGGGTTTTAAAAAAAAAAGTAAGTTTTGTTAAAAAAAAAGAAAAAGGAAGTATAGGGGATGCAGCGGGGAATGGCAACACTTAAAATAGGCAATGGTTTTTTTCCATACCCCAAATGAACTATTTAAAAAGTTTTATGGTTTCTCATTTCTGGGGAATTTTGGGCCTGAAAGGTTTTTCCCAATAATTTCTGTCTCAGAGCCTCGAAAACGGGGTCCTTTTTACCAAAACTTGAAGTCCTGGGGGGCTTCAGTTTTGTGGTTTTGAAAACCGTGGCGATTTTTCAGTTTAAAAATTGATAGACATTGGGGTTTTTAATTTATTTTATAATGTTTTTAAAATTTAAAATACTTTGGTCGGGGTTTTTTCAATGTCCAGTAATTTAAAGCAGAGGGAAAACACGGATTGGGGCATGCTTTTTTTTATAAATTTGGAGCGGTATAATTGTGGAATATTGTGCTGTATCCCTCATGGAGCGTTATCAAATTTGGGGAAACTCACTATTAATATTTTTGATCTTGGGGAGTTCGGAAAACTGCAGGGAACTTTTTAATAATCTTCATTTGATTCTGCCATGAAACATTGCTTGCGACTAATCAGGTATGCCTCTAAAGTATTAGGGATTCCCATGGAAACTGTTCAGCATGGTTGGGGGGAAAAAAAGGTTGGGTCTTGCACTGTTGTTTTGGGCATTTTTAGTTTGGTCCGTGTTTTAAAAACCTATACTGATAAATCTTTAAAAACATTTGACAAATGAGGACACCCAGACAGACAATTTGTTCAAAAGCATGTGTCGATCAGGGCTTCTTGTTTGTGGGTACAAATTGTAGTCGATTTTACATTTTTTAGTCAAAAAAAAAAATTAATATTTTTTTTCCTTTGATAAGCTTATGATATTCTCCCTAATAAGTCCTAAATTTGTATATGAATATTCATTTGTTTTATTAAGTTGTATTTGGATAAAAAATAACTGTCGTAGTATGGATGAAACCTTTAAAATTTTGAAATGTGAACAAAATCACAGCATGCGATACAGATTGATATTTTGTACAAAGATTTTTGACACAATTGTTCAGTTAGATATTTGGTGAAAAAGTCCACTCAGATGAGCGAACTAAGGCCTCTATGGCCCTCTCGTTTTATGATTTATTAAAGTACTCTAGGAACCAGAAACATATATGTCACTTTATTCCAAATAAGGGGTTACCAATGTTCCCACTGACTTTTTTTTGGGGGGGGGGGGGGGTACATTCACATACTGCACCTGTGTTTTGTGTGTACAAAACAAATTTTGGGGGTACATATTTTAACATAATTATGTTTTTTTTTGCCAATAAACCAGTGTTTTCCATTTCACTTAAAAATCCAGGGGTAAATTTACAACCTGGTTGAAAAAAATAGGGGTATACAAGATAATTATAGGAGGTACATCTTAAAAATCAACGTAGATCTTTGAAAATTACTGCACCCAATGACAAATGCCAATTTGAATGGCTTTTTTGAAGATTTGGCATACTTTTTGCACGAAATGCAAAACATTTTTGCAGATTCATCATTAAACTTGATTCACAAATATTTGGATATCCAGCTATTTTGAAACCTTTTTCGCTTTGTTAATGTAAGTTTCTTTTTGGACGGTTGTCCATTATCTGATTTATTACCGGTAGATATACCCGACGATGCGGTTTCAGAAGTCTTTTGTTTTACGGCATAAAACGTGCCAAGCCAATCCGTCAATTTCCTCTGCGACATCTTTTCAAACGATGCTTATTTGTTTGCAAATAATAGACTGTGCTACGTTATCAAAAAATCCCTCAGAATAACGGAAACCGGTTGAGAATTATTGCAACCTGTCTATAGCATGTGAGCATTCTAATAATATAATATTCATGATTGTACCGGACCAATAAAATGACTCAATCATCCACGGGAGATTTTCCTTTTGTTAATTACAGATTCATAGACGTTAGTTTTGTATTGCTTAGTAAATTAATGATAGGAAGTGTTCAATAGTTGTCTTTCTTGCTTCAAACTTGACCAAACTAAACGTTTACTTGTCGTTTTGGGTGACTTTTTTTTTTTTTTGTGCCATATTCTGTGCATGAATTCACATATGAGATAAAATTTCCGTACATGATTTTTATGAATCATACATAAATCACGCACATTTGTGAATGAATGGGTACTCTGGGTGATGAGTTTGAATACCAGAAGAAAATTGAGGTAATTTTAATACTTAGTTCAAGTTCTTTATCTCAATTTTTATTCATTTTAGGATTTGCAGAAATGACCAAATGCACTAAGATTTAAATGAATTACAGTTGAATGGTTGTGATATATATATTCCATCTTTTTTACTGATGTGGTCATGCATTACTATGGTACTGACAGTATATACCACTCTCAAAAAAAAAAAAAAAAAAAAGATGAATAAAGCTATTCTTCTGAAGTGGGACCTTTCAGGTTTTTTCAAGTGCTGCCTCAGTGTGAAGAAAAACAATATTAGAATTCACCAAGTGTGTGTGTGGAGGAATGGATAAACAAGATTAAGAGACCAGATGTTATGTGCGTGGTCACGTGCTGGCTTCCTAAGAACCCCTGGTCACCACTTTCCACCAGGCCTGTGTTGGAGAAAATGACCTGTCAAAAGGTGAAACTCTCTGGAAAGGAGATCTAAGGAATCCCTCTGTGGGTTCTCTTAAAAAACAGCTTAACAAAGGAAGGCCTCTTGTTCCGTCCACAACATTTTTTTAGGGCGTATGTTGAAAATATAGCTGTGTTTGTTTAGCTGGACTTTGATTGTCAGGCGTGTTATTTTTAGATAAACCGTTTTAGCGCTTTGTTGTCTCTTTAATTGACCCTTTTGTCATCACCCTGGATTCACTTTGATATTTCTCCGTATCATTGGCGTTGACATTGACCATGGCCTTGAAAAATAAAAAGTAAAATCAATTTTTGAAAAACAACAACAAAAACTCTAGGATTTTTTTATTTAAGATGAATTAAGAGCTTATTCAGCCATAAGAGGTTTTGGATATAGTAACTCGGTATAGATTAATGTCAGTTTGTGACAGCTGTGTGCTATTCAGTCATTATATATACAGTCCAGTATGAGAAAAGGAAAAGTCCAAAGAAATAAGCTTGGTAAGGGATAAAACGGTGGTGTTTTGTGTAATATTTTGTGTATCAACTGCACAATGTGCACTTTCGTACTGTAGCTAACTACACAGCCTTGTGAGTAAAGTAATTCATTTCTTTCTCAATAATAAGCAGAATTGACACAGTTTTCAA
>CM037787.1:44312695-44362695 GCA_021229015.1 Solen grandis | reverse complement strand
ATATGTGGATATTGACAAAAATTACCTTTCTGCCCTTCTGCTATACTCATATTGTATGTGAGTGCCTTACGACGATTTTTAACAAATGATGATATTTTTAAATATTTTTATTGTTTACTTTCCGTAATCTAACTTAAAAGATTCTCGTATATCATGCTATATCCTGTCTTAATCGCACGGCCATGCAATATCTACAAACATAAGGTACTTTTTTAATGTAATTGCCTCTGAGTGTCACTGCATAGATAGATAGATGAATTTATTTCGGATTGGGGTATGCATTCATAGTAATAATTGATCAATAAATATTTAACAGAAGACAAATATTTAGATACAAATCTACCTTATACATTAAAATGCATATAAAGTTAAATTCTATGCCCTGCATTCCAGCACCAAGGGTAACACAAAAAAGAGTAATTCTTATTTCCACTGTGGTCCTTCATCGACTTTATTCAGAAAACAAAATATAAATTTAACTTGTTTAAAAGATATATATTACTTTATTTCATATCATATGGTCACATATTTTCTTCAAAATGTTTTATATCACAGTCACTCTAAATTTTTTCACAGTTAATTAATACAATTTTGATTTTTAAATTTTTTTTATATCATAAACTTAATAGTTCTTACACTGATTTAGAAGTCGTTACTTTATTAAAACTGTTGATATTACAAAGAATAAATAAGAAAAATAGCTTTACAAATTTGCAACTTGTTTCTATATTATGTCATACAAATAAATTGTACATGTTAAAAACCCTACAGCATCCGAAAAATAAACCACAATTAATAAGAAAAATTAGAATAATGATAATAATGATAAAAATAGTAATAATAATTATGGTACATGAGAACATTAAAAGTGAAGTATCAGCTTTAAATTATCTGAAATACATTGTTTTAACTGAAAATCGAAATGAGACATTTCTTTTTTTTAAATTTCTTTTTGAAAGTTTGTGGCCATTAATTCCAAAGTTTGCAGTTATTATAACAATGGTTTTGAGCCAAATGATTTTACTATAAGGATAGCATATGCACATTTGCTACTGAGTCTTGTGTTGTAAGTGTGAACATTATCTTGAGGCACAAAGCTTTCTCTCATATAGTTTGGTGAAAAACTATTTTTAATTTCAAAAACATGTCAAGGAGTAAGGCGTTCCACTCTAGACTGCACTTGTAGTGAGTTTAATAATTCAAAATGGTCTTTACCAGTGTGAACTTTACACTCAAAATCAAGGACAAAACGTATCAATTTATTCTGAGTAGTTTGGAGCTTGTTCCTTATTTTTTTCGACCCATTATACCAAATAAAAAATACGTTATCTTAATGACATTGGCTTAACGACATGACTAGGAGTTTTTTCTATACAAAACTTTCTTAAAAAACCGTTTAACTGAAGAGTTTGATCTAATGTAGAAGATTGGACAGTGTCATTATATGGAACCTTAAGATTTGAAGAAGACTGATCCAAATAATTCAATCTTGCCTAGATGAAATCAAAGCTTATTGTCAATTAACCATTGACTTAAACAGTTAAGATCTTCCGTTTAAAGCGTTTCCACATCTTGCTTGTTTTTGCCTAAAATTTATTTTACTGAATCATCTGCGTATAAAAGTAGCTTGCTTTTGAAAACATCTGACATGTCATTAACATATATCAAAAATCAAAGTGGTCCAAATATTGAGCCATGGGGAACGCCGCATGGGATTTGAGGACGGGTTGTGTGTGTTCCAGTTAAATCTACTATTTGTGTCCTATGTGTAAGATATGATTTATACTAATTCTGAATATTGCCAAGACCAAAGGCTTCCACTTTCAGAAACAAAATTAAATGATCAACAGTATTAAAAAAATAATATAAGTCAGGTAGAAGCATTCCGACCATATTGTCCCTTTCTATTTCAAGCCTATTAAAATCAGTTGAATTTTGTTTTCTGAAACCAGACTGAAACTCATTAATGTACTTGTTAACACTTAAATATGAACAGACCGTATCATAGACAACTCTTTTGAATATTTATGAAACAACATTCAGAAAAGAAACAGGCCTGTTAGTTTTATCACTTTTCTTGTGAAGGGGAACAACTCTAGCTGATTTAAGATCAACAGGAACAACTCCCTGTAGGACAGAAAAAATAATGAAATGTGACAAACGAGAGAGGTTTGTATCTTACCCAGCTGTTTTATTGTAAATGTTTTAACACTTAATTCTCTGATACAAAGAACTATGCTGACCACTTAAAAAAATTTAGAAAACTGTCAAAATTAAGATCGAACTTTTGGACACAATTTGGCAATTTTTCAACAAGTTTGGAAACCAATGGTGTATAAAAAAATAAAGATGTTGATATATTTTTCATATCAAAACAAACATTATCATTCATTTTCAAAGAAATATTGGCTTTTAAGAAATTTACCATTTCCCAGCTATTTTAGCGATTGCAACAAAGATTTAGAATCTGTTTTGTTTTTATCATGTTGGTCTTCAATCTTTTTTTTTGTTTTGCCTCAGATATTGCAATTTAACTTCTTTATAATTGAAGATATTGAAATTGTTTTCTGTTTGATAATACATTGTTTATTAAACACAACATATCAGAATTTATCCAGGGCTCAGTGTGTTGCTTAATTCTTATTTGTTTGACAGGAGTAAGACTGTTTACAGCAGACGTAAGAAGATTTTTCTTAAGTGATTCCTTGCTTCTCCAATATAGATAACAGATGGGCTATATAGCTTTCTTCACTGTATTTCTTTTTAAGGAAAGCGTTGTAAAATTATTATGACAACAGTTAACAGTTTTGAGCACTTTTCTTTTACAAAATATTAAAAAAATGATCACTGAAACATGTAGTTTAAACAACAGATTTAAATATTTTGCTTTGATCAGAAACTAATATGCATATGAGAATTGCATTGATCCAGGTCTGTGGAACGACGTTACATACGAGTTAAAAATACACAACATGTTTACCGTGTACTGCTATTTAACAAACACTCAGCAGTTACTTTCTGATTTAAAAGTTATTTCGGAGCTAGATAGGAGGATACGTCATTTATTTGGATGTAACTTTCTTAAAAATTATCATAATGGATACTGTCGAAAGGGTATTTTTCATTACTACGCTTGTTTATGTTTTCTTGATTTATTTCATGACATATTTCGCATATTTACATATATCAAGGTTAATAAAAATGTTTGAAGGTGTTTCTTCTTGCCTTTATATATTTAGCAGCATTTCTAAAGAATGTGTATAAACATATTTGATGTTGATACTAATGTTTCATATTAAAAACAAATATATGTTTTTAATGAATTTCAGATTACAATGTGGTTGTTATATTTTCTACTGGTATGTACAGCAGATACAGGTATAACGTAATTTTCGCTTAGCTCTGTAGAAATTGTATTTGTTGTTGTTTGTGTGGGAAAGATAATGATAAGAATGATAAAGACCACAGACAATATCATCGGATTGCTTAAATAGTTTAAGTAAGACAAAAATATGCACAGGAGTGCCAACAGCTCATATAAATGAAGAATCATGTACTAAAATAGAGCCCCGATATGTTGATAATTCATTTACGAAGATCTATTGCTGAACTTATCTATCACGTTTAAATATTAAAATTAAACCTTAATTTGTTTTATCTAAAAATACAAGCCAAAAGGACCAATAAGACTGTAATTAAACTATTTGATTTTATTTTTATTACAATCATGATAATCATATTTGATAATTTTATTTCAGTTCTTCATATGACATCCAATGTGAGAAGGATAACCCTAAATGTATAAATAACAGATGTTCGTCTTATGGAGACTGTACTCAAGGCTGTAAACCTGAATATCAAGGTGACCAATATATGTCTTATATTTAATTTTGTTAAATCAACTTCAATAAAATGAAATGTCAAAGAAATTATTAAATGTTTTATCCAAATAACGATAATTATTCTACAGATGTCGAAATTAAAAAACAAAGAAACACATACACAAGAAGAAAATAAATTTCAGCTATATAAACGTTGTCAATTCAGTTTTTATATTATGTTATTTTTTATTTTAAAAATATGGTTGTAAATTGTAGAACTTACATTTTCTTTATGCAAATTTGATTGCAAAATATAATTTTGTAAAATATAATTATAGTGTTTAAATTATGCACGCATAAAAATACATAATGTGAAATGAACATTTTGAATGTACTACTACTAATGTAGTTCATTGAACGCTTAACATATCACACAAACATATTTTCCTTTTCTCTTTCTCATATCAAATAAAAAGTTTGTGACAATTTGTAAAATATTTATAACAGAGTGCCGGGTGTTAAGCGTGGTAGATGAATCATGCGGCATGTCCAACTGTAAATGTTGTGCAACCAACAGTTGTTCGTCCAGTGGATTATGCACTGGTGAATGTAAGCCTGGGTATCATGGAGGTCGATGGAGAAATAAATGTCCAGAGAACTGCATTACTTGTACAGACCATCCTGACGTTGGACCATACAGACCTGATCTTTACCAGATAGGATACTGTACAGAATGTAAGAAAGGTCACTACCTTACTGGTGAATTGTACCAGTGTCAGTCTACTTGCTCTTCCGGATGTAAAACCTGCATTTCTGAGACAAATTGTACATCATGTCGTATTGATTACTACCCGGATTTCCAAAATCCTGGTAGTTGCATTGTATGCCAAAGCGAATGCAGTTCTTGTAGTGAAGCTAACGGATGTTCATCATGTATACTTGGTTATTATCATTCTTTGTCTCAAGGACGTGGTCGTTGTGTGAAGTGTCCGAAGAACTGTGCAACTTGTGAATCAGATGTCATGTGTATACTTTGTAATAATGGACATTATGGAACAATTTGCGATTTAGAATGTTCTAATGGTTGCTTGACGCCGTGTGTGAAAGGAAATGGAACTTGCAAATGCAAAACTAATTTTGTTGGAAACCAATGTAATTCTTGTGTCCCAGGAAAGGTTAGAAATGATTGTACAGAAACGTGCCAACAGAACTGTCAAAACAATGAATGTGATAGATTGTCCGGTGATTGTTACACATGTATTGGTAATCACGCTTGGCCAAAGTGTGAAAAGTGCATCAATGGATTTCATGGAATAGACTGTGAAACAAAATGTCCTAATAACTGTTTGAATAATACATGTGGTCAATCATCCGGTGAGTGTAGTTCAGGATGCGTAGGAAAGTTTATTGGCGATACGTGTGAAGAGTGCATTATTGGCAGGTTTGAACAGGAATGTGCAAACAACTCTCCCAAAATGTGTTTTGACAACACATGCAATAAAAAAACTGGACATTGTTCAAGATGTATATCAAAGTTTACCGGATATACTTGCGAAGAGTGCATGTCTGGTATATATGGACTTTAATGCAACCTTTCCTGTCCATCCCATTGCAAAGACAACGTATGCTATAAGCAAAATGGCGCCTGTAAAATCGGTTGTGATGATTCTTATTCAGGGGATAAGTGTTGCTTAAATAACTCCTTCTGTGGCACGTGTACGTCATTTCATGAGTGCGAAAGTTGCATTGATGGAAAACACGGACAAACATGTGAGAAAAATTGCTCGTTTAATTGTAAGCAAAGATCCTGCAATAAATATGATGGATCGTGTAATGAGTGTAAGAATGGTTTCCAAGGACAGGATTGTGCAGATCCTCTCTTACAACCCTGTATAAAAGAAGAGAATAGTATATCTGCTCCAATTAGTGGAACATTAAGCGGAATAGCTGTTATATCCCTGATAACAATGTTGATTGTCTTCTATCGTCGACGAAGGTATGTATCAAATGTATGCTATATAACACGTTTAACTGCCTTAATCGTAATTGAAAAATCTAGTTATAATAAATATTTGTACAAGATTAACAGATAAATGGAGATATTGATATGACTCGCATGTCAATACTTGCCCATCAGTTTCCTGCCCTGATAATTAAAAGTACCTTTAATAAATGATGCATTGGCTACCAAAGGCTTTTGTAATATGACTTGAAGTACGAGTAGGTCTGTGTGACACAATTTACATAACCATTAACTCCCATTTGTAAATATTCTTGCCATTTAATACTTCAGAACAAGATTTGATGTTTGACTAGAATTATAAATATAGGGATTTTAACTTGCTGCAAACAAAATAGTTTTAGACCTGTATATTTTTAAGCGCTAATATGTCGGCATTTGCCCATACGAATATTCTCCGGAAATGTGTTATTGGTGAACATATGCAATCCCGACAGTGACGGAAACATATTGTTTCGATACCCACGTTTGAACTTGATTAGTTAATGGCGGGAACATATAAAGTTTTTAATTTCGTTTTAATCCCTTTCGATATAATTTGTCTATGTTAAGAAATATATACTATTTGAAACGAGAAAATTTACTATATGTATAAAAGTGAACAAGCTTATCGGTAAAATTTCATTTATAGGTTGTTTGGTGATTATATGAATATATTTGTATTCATATTTTACCGAAGTGTGAAAAGTGAATCAATTAATTTTATGGAATATGTTTGTGAAGGTAAATGCCCAAAGAACTGTTTAACACAAGGTAGTGTAGTTCTGTGTTAACAGGAAACATTACTGATGATACATACGAAGAAGGCATCATTGACAAGTTTAGACAAGAGTGTGGTCCAAATTGTCCACACATTTGCAACAGTAGCATTTCGAGAGGTGGAAAATGCATTTCCTTTATTGTTATAGGAAATACAGTATTAAAGGCCATCAAAATGTCCACATAAATGGTAGATGTAAACATAACAGCGATAATTGTTATTCGTGTTCGTATAAAGTTGACTGTCTACTAAACTGTCTTTTCTTTTCTTTTACCTAAATGACAGTTTTGATAATTGTTGTGTTGATGTTTAATCGGATGTCAACTTCAATTAATATGCGACATAAGAAAAATATTGACAAATGATGCAATATAACTGCTTGGAATTTGCAAAAAAAAAACACACAAAAAAAAAACAGGCAAGTAAAAGACTGACGGGTTGTTATTTGTGGCTTGCAGAATTTAGAACTAGATGATGACATACTGTGACAACTATCCTGGTTTTTAAACGGAATTTGATTTTACTTGGACTGTCTCAGGAACTGCTTTGATTCGGTGAAAACAATAACAACAACAAAGCAACTGATAGCCTCATTATATGAAAACACTCATATTTTAATTTTGTATACTTTTAGAGCTTCATTAATTAACCAGGCAAAGACGGCAAATGTTTATTATAACCCACCAAAGGGTAAATATGCCTTCTATTATGACGACAGTTATATGTTTGATATATTTAGTAGTAAAATTTAAAAAAAAAAATACATTAGTTATTACATATGTATAGATTAATTAATGCTTACATTTCTAAGATTTTATTCATTACACTTAAGTCTTAAAATGTTATCAAAAATCATGCAATATTTTTTATCGCATTGTACGACAACATAATGACTATACGCACTTTGAAGAGGCGATATGAATTTGAACAGATAATTACTTTTTGTAATCCAAATTTTCAACTGGATTTCTTCCTTACAATATGATCCGGCTATTTTTGTTTGATTGTATAATAGGGACACACAGAGACAACGAGGAAAATGCGATGCAAGATTTAGGACTTGAAAAGCAGCAGTTACGACACGAAATAAGTCAAAGGCTGCATTGAGTAGGAATTTCATTAATTCAGGTCAATTATTTAAATCACGAAACGATGACAATGACTGGCGAAACGATGATAACAACTTAGGTTTGTGTGCATTAAATGTTCATGGCCTTAAACATAGACTAAACTTTCCTGAATTTAAAGATTTATTGAATAATGACGACGTTTTTTTGTTCTGAAAACATATGAACTGTACAGATAATTTTTGATATTGGTGGTTTTACATTAATATATAAGCAAAAAAAAATAAAAATAAAAAAAAATTATCGTCGCAAACTGGAGGCAAAGGCATATGTATTCGAGAAAAAAAAACGAAACATATTACTGTTTTGGAAAACTATTCACACTATTATTTATGGGTAAAAATAAGCAGACACATAACTGGCTTGTGTGAAAACTCACTATTAGGCGCTATAAATTCGAAATTGTATAACCCGATGAAATGCACACACTAAAGCAAGAAATAAGCGCAATGTGCATTAAGGGTAAATATTTATAAGGATTTGTTGTCTCAAATATTCCAGATTATGTGCCCACTGACACTTTTTTTAAATGACGTCATTTTTGAATGATTTTGATCTAGATTCACGTTCGCATCTTAACAAGTATATTTACTTAGAAAACCTGGCAATTCCACAAACTAGAACTACCAAAGACCCCAGATCCAATGCACATGGACGCTGCTTTATAGATATATGCCGTAATGATAATCTGTTTATACTTAACGGTAGAGTAGGTAAAGAAAAACATATCGGTGAATGCACATATATTAATACGTCTATAATAGATTATGCCATTGCTTCCGCAGAAAGTTTCGGTCCACTGCAGTCGTTTGAAGTTATAGAAACCGATAGACGGAAATATGCGCTGTCCTGGTCAGTCTCAATAAATAGTCATTATGAATCTAAAATCAATATTGATTCGAAATATAATATGTCTAGGTTAGAATGGAACGAGCAATTAAAAACCAATTTGGCGACATTTATTAATGGTCAAAAGTTATTTATAATAATTATCAAAAGTCAAGGATTTTGCATTGATGATTTTATTAAGATATTTTAACTCAAATAATGGCGTTAGAAAAGGGGAGAATTTATCTCCGAGATTATTTTCTATTTTCTTGAATGATCTAAAATGACTTCCAAATTTTTTTCAATTCCGTTTTATAATTACGGCTTGGAATGACACCTGAACGTAAATATAAACGAAACTAAGGTCGTGATATTAAGTGCTAGACACACCAGTAATTTTGATTTCAGACTAGCCAGTGACAATATTTAAATAACTGACAAATACCATAATCTAGGACTGATATTCTCTAGTAATGGTTCCTTTTTAACAGCTCGAAAACATATTGAACAACAATAAAATATGGCCATGTACTCACTACTTAAGAAATCAAACAATGCAGATTTACCTATTGGTCTAGCATTTAAGCTTTTTCATTATACTGTATCGCCAATTATGACTTACGGATCTGAAATATTTGGTTTTGAAAATCATTCTAACTTTCTACTGAAATTACAAAGGCCAGAAAAAGCACTCCTATGTATATGATATATGGAACTTTGGTGTTAAAAAATCTCAGTGAATATACAAAGTAGAATGATCTTATTTTGGTGTAGAATACTTTTTGGTAAACAACAAAACATATCACATCAAATATATAAATACAAATGTACATGTTAAATCGTCCTCAGCACGTGTTCCAATGGATATCTTAAATAAAAATATCCTGACATCCATCGGTCGACATGATCTTTGGTTAACACAGTCTGCTTCTGCAAATTTACACATTTATGTAAAGCAAATCCTTGTAAACCAGCTCAAACAATCGTGGAATGAACAATTAAACCAAACAACCCTAAAAGTAGAATGTATAAGTCGATAAAAGAAATCAATCGTCTCGAACCGTATTTTAAAATCCTTAAACCATACAACTGGGGAATTCTCTTCCAATATCGTACCGTAAACCACCGACTTCCTGTTTCCTGTTTAACGCGGCCACTGGGACGGCTCTGTCCTTGAAAATAGAAAGTGCACACTATGTAACATTAAAACAATTGGGTCAGAGCGGCAATACTTGTTCACCTGTCATTATTTTGATCAGTATAGAATTCAATATCTTACTGGTATGAACTTAACAGACACCGAACAAAATTGTAACTCCCTGATAACGTCTACAAATGTCAAGGCATTGTCAGACTTATGTAACTTTTACGGGTGGTAATGCGAACTTTTCTTCCTCTATAAATACATGCCTTCTTCTTCAGAAATATAACCAATCTATTACTAATTACAAAAATATGTTGCTTCTACAAATACAGTTACTTTTAACATTGGATATAACTAACTACTAACTAATAATTTCTATGAACTCTATGAACTATTGTATTTAATAACATGATTAGTCTCAGCAACATACGAGAAATTGACATTACACGAATATATTGTTTTAGCTAAAACATCAATGTAATATGTGTGTCTTACCTGTGTAGCACGAAATCCAGACTTAATCTACTGCATGACTTCGCTTCTGACCAGCGTGTGGACAAGCAGAACTATCATAGGTTGTTGTTTAAGATAAATTTTTTGCATGAACATCTTAACGCCACTGTTTATTGATCGTTTCCCCCCTCACACCTTATTCTATATGTTTTGATCGGATGCTTTTTATTTGTGTGTGTATGTATTTAACATCCTAATGTTATTTCTTTGTAATTTTGGGTAAATAAAGTATTCTGTCTGTCTGACAGAAAGATCGATGGATGAAGTTTGTATTACACCTAAAAACTAAATTTTGTCTCGAAGTTGTCTGACGGTTTGTGGAGGTGTGAATGTTCCTTGGATGATCGCCGCATTTATTCGCAATTATACAGCCAAATTTCCGATCGTTTGCTTAGTAGCTGCACAACATATTGATTTGATGGTTTTCACTTTCCGAATACATTCCTTGACTAGAAAGTAAACAGTATCACCTCTATATGGCGAGTTCGCTCGCCGATGACATAATTGCCAAAATGCTCACTGCTGCTTTCGGAACACCTCGCCTACTTCATCAAAATAAGTAAAGTTAAGTCCGGGGAATGCTAAGTTGATATGATTGATACTGCTTAAGACAACAACTCAATAACGTCACGTGACTTTGCGGCTATCGCCATCATACTGATAGATTGCTTGTATATCATTTTGTAGATAAAACAACTATCTAATAACAAATAAAAAACGCTCTTTGCCTATTTTGTTTTATTATTTTCTCACTTAATGAGTGTGTGCATTTTACAGAGATAACAAGTGCCGACCCTAACAGATATACCGGTACTTGATTTTTTCGTTTTGCTCAAATATAAGTTGACATTATAACAATAATACAAATGTATAAATTAGTATAAACCAGTTTTTGAAATGACTAAGAATATATACAAGAATAATAAATATATACCGGAATATGTGTATGCATGTTGTTTACGAATTATATAAATTAAGTAGCTAGTGCCCATTAAGCAGATTTGTTTAAATGCATACTTAAAGAGAACGAACTTATGTACATTTAAGTTGTTTGCTTTTTAGATGACACCAACGCTTCTTCCGTGTATAGCATGTTAAGTCATGAAAACAATGCCGAGAATCCCTACAGCCAAATAAAGACTGCAAGTGTGTAGCCATACATAACGGCGACGTGCATAAGCAGAAAAATAATATGCGAAATAGGTTCATATTATATACTTTTTTAAATTGCTCATACATTATTCGCGTAAAATTATATAAATTTAAAGTTCGTTTTTTCCATTCTAGAGGGACATATTATACAAAAAGTAAACAACTGACATAGCAAAGGATATACTAACATATCACATGTAAATATACTAATAGCGCATCACAAGTTACCATGTTCCTTTTACCTAATAAAATGCACTATATGGAAGACAAAACAGCAAAATGTTGAGCAATATTTATTTTCTGAATGGAATGTCGGTGCATTTCTTAAACGCAATCAGAAACTGAAATGATGACCTGCTTGTATTATGAAGTTAACTGCTCTTTGACTGCTTAATGAAATGTTTCTCAATTGTATTATATATGCCTAAACAATATTAACTTTTGTTTATTGATAAATTTCAATTGATCTGATATAATATGTCTCATTGGTCATCTTTTAATCATTTGTCCTTTTATAATGCTTGAGTTTTTTCATGAAAATACTTGATATCATTAGTTGATTTCTTTAAAATGAATTTTTGAGAAAATAGCAAGATTAATACTTATGTGAGTTTGTCTTTATAATTACCGATGCACAGAAACACTTACTTGATATAATAATTGTAATTTCCTTTGTCGCTGCAGGTAAACATAGCAACATTCTTTTTCATATTATGCAAATCACCCTTGTTGCTTATGCATAGAAAAATAAGACAAAATTTTCTTTAAACCATTTTTTTTCTATTTTTCGCTCTACCATGATTCACCTTATTATGGATATACAGCTATGCATTTGTACCATGACGTATTTTTTTTTCTAATTAAGGTTTGGATTCTTTTGTTGTTGTTTCAATCCCAGTTTGTGGTTAAACTTCTTTCAAGACTTGTTTAAGATATTAAAGAATATATCTTTGCACGATGTTGCGTAAATGTTGTAAGGAGCTGTACAAATTTATTTTTTTTATAATCCTATTCATTTAATAGGAAATATATAATTCGTATGCAAATATGTTTTAACATAAAACGAATCTATTTTTAAATAAAGCATGTTCAATTATTAAATTAAACCTACATCTGTGTTCTTTAATGGGATAAATGCAAATGGAAAGCAGACATTTTGTTTATGTTGTATTTACAATACGATATTTTGTCATAGTGGGTCACTTCCAGATCGAAGTAAACACTTCTGTTGGGACTATATGGATATATGTTCTACATTTGATATTAAGATATTAAGTTGTAAACAACGGATTCTTCAAGATTCCTTCAATCTGATTTTATTAGATTTTTTAATTTTACATATTTTACAAAATACGTTTATTTTCCTTCTTTCAATTCATTTTCTTTCATTTTGTTTTTCTATCGCTCTGAAATCTCTCTCTCTCTCTCTCTCTCTCTCTCTCTATATATATATATATATAATATATAATATTTCTTACCGCATATTTCCATTCATTATGTTTCCCAATATAACTGATCATTAATGCAAATCCAACGTTTTCTTTATTACCCATTTCTATGCTGTTACAATATTTACTCGGATAAACAATACTGTAATAATAAAATCAAATAAAAATCATATTTTTTTTATACAATTCATATAGTTGATATCGTTCAATTACGTGTCAGCAAGTTCCTAAAAACCTTTTCCGTGACTATTTTTTGATAAACACACTTCTAAGATAAGTCTGATTTTGTGTTTATATCAATGTTGCACTGTTTTTAAAGTTGCAAGACTACCCAAAATCAATGCAATAGATACAGAAAATAAGGTGAAAGTATGAAAATTTAACTTCTCTTCTGACAATATGCAAAATATTATTATGTTGGTCAAACGATTAACCCGATTGATGTCGACAGAATCACCGATATATTAAATGATTGTAGGAAATTAATTATCCTTCCCCTTCACGAATATATCCCGATTATTTACATGAATATTTCAAAAATAGATCGAGCTCTGTCACGTAATCAGATAGGTCCTCGTAAGTTATGCAATCTTCATTCAATCTTTAGCGTTTGTAACCAAACAGGTCTCTGGCCATTGTCCCCATGTCTTATCCCTGCTTGATAAGACGATTCCGTTAAACAAGTTGAGGTGTGAGTTTATATAAGTTTCAGGCATCTGTTGGTCATACAATCCCCTATTAAGTCACAAAAGTCAATTAGAACAAATGAATTAATGTATTCTCTAGTTGAAACATTCAGGATGTTTTATGGATGATTCAATATACTCTCACTATTTAAAAGGTTTATCTACAAAATAACTATAAAATGATTACAATTACACAGAATGAATGAATGAATGAATGAATGAATGAATGAATGAATGAATGAATGAATGAATGAATGAATGAATGAATGAATGAATGAATGAATGAAAAGTTCTCTCAAGAAACTTAAGTGCGTTGATAAACTTAAGCCAGCCACAAAGCAGAGTTCGAAATTCGGTGATCCAACGTTGTTAAATCAATCTATCGCTCCAATTTATCACTCCAGTATATCACTGACCTGGGCCAGATACACAGCCGTCAGTATCTGTTGACGTAAGGCTCGATTTATAGTTCCTAAGCTATTAAGAGTATCACCTCAAGCTCACCAGTATACTTGAATGTCACTAGTAACAAGTAATGGACTTCTAACGTGATGATAGGGCATCGAAACATACATTATAAAATTTGAAAAGACGTTAATGGCGATAAACATAGAAAATGTGTTTTATAACTAATGCATAAACATGTGCATAATCTCAAACTGCCATCAAATTCTCTGTAATGTTTTTTCTCAAAGTCATGGGTAATGTGTGTTTCTTGTATATCTATAAACATTTTCTTAAATAAATTATACTTGCGACTCTGTTTTGGTCATTATTTAGACGATGGTAATTGTAAGAGAAAATATAAAAGTAGATTATTTGCAAGGAAGAGCAAGCAACATGCAGATTAACACAAACCGGAAACATTCAATAATTATACCATTCCTACGGGATATTCTTTGTTAGAAGTGCGTTTACGGAAAATAACGTTTTACAGTGAAATGTAACCTCGATTGCCGAGTTAATTTTTCCGGAAACAAAGAATTTCAACAACATTAGCGATGAAGATTATATTTCTTTTTAAATCTGCCGAGTAATTGTGAACGAGCTGCTTTAAAAATCTAGTCTAAATTATAATTTACATTTCTTAGATAAAGCGTTTACATCACACATGTCTAAATCGATTTATGATAAAGCAGATAAAAACTGATGTTACATGTGCTCTGTTAATTGAGGAGGAATGCATAGTTTAGGGAATTTATTTTTCGTTAAATTCACATTATACTGCTTATTGTAGTATACTTTAATATACACTTGCTTATATTTGCTAATTTAATAGGCTATTATAATTTTCCATGGTAGCAGAGCGATATTCTTGGTCTTATAAAGATACCGAAAAGGCTAAATGCCAATTCTAGGCTTCGTGCTTATGAGTTCAGTTTCATTTTAGTCTGGCGATGAATTTCGGAAACATATTCTGGGCAAAACTCACAATGTATGCAAAACATCCTGACCACGCCACAAATTCATCTGATGCTAGTATGTCATTTATATGCAAAAAATGAACTTTGAACGAATAACTTCTTCTACATCCACCATATAGTATTGAAGTTATGCTCTGATACATCACGTCTAAAGGAATGCGCGATTTCCAGGATACGAAGGGGTCTGAAGGTTTCAAATCCGACATATGGTTTTCAAGTGTAGTTGATTAAATTATTTTAACGTTAAGACATGTATTAATATATTTCGGTCGAAAAAGTCGAGGTTTTAGAAATGTATATACAAAGAGAACACGCTGATTTCTTTTCCGTGGTATACATTCGATTTTTATGTCGATCAATCAAATCTTACAACATTCATCAGCTGTTTAGTAACCTTCACCTTAATGTTTAGACATAAAGTTCATGTGACAACGAAACGGCTAATGACCGTAAAAATAAATAAATAAAAAATAATATAGCAAAAAAAACAAAACAAAAAACCAAAAAAAACCCCACTTGCTACTAAAGTTATGATAGCACACATAATCTCTCTTTCCAACGTCAATGTTTTACGGGAAGGATACACAAACGAATAATATATCTTTCAAGGTTTCTTCCCGATTTAAAACTAAATGTCGTTTCGAAAACACGATTTGTGCATTTATTGCTTTACTTATTAGAATACGGGACAATAAGGCAACAACATTGTAATTGAGAAAATATAATTTGACAAATGTGCTAGCCACTGAAATAAATTAAATTAGTTCATTTTTTTATCAACAGGATACAAAGTGCCATTTCTGAGTACGACGTTCAGCCGTAAGAGTATTCTGCATATTTAAAACTGTATTTTTAAAATGAGGCGCATTGCAGCTAGATGGATCTTTCAGAAAACTGCCCAAACTGTTTTCAAAATGTTCTAGAAAGCAGTATTTTTGACATTATTACATGAGATGAGACACGGGACACTTTTTGAGCCTAGCAGGAAAATTAACAATAAAATATGGGCTACTAAACAATAAAGAAAAAAAAGTTGAACAAACTGCAAAAGAAAATGTTTTAAACGGCGTCCACACACCGGGTTTAAGCACCTTTCCCTGCTGCTTTAGAATGTCCCTGCTCATAAGTCTGCTGTTGTGCCATCGTTTTTGAATAAAGTAGGGTTGTAGTTCTTCCTGATGCACCCTATCTGTAGACCTAGCCCTGTGTGACTGTTGCTTCTTCCCTAGACTGAAAACAACAACAACAACAACAATAACAACAAAAACATTTAACTGGTAGACATTATAGGTCTCGACAAGCCCTGGGATTTGCTGTTTATCAATGTATGGTGGGTATAACTGAAAGTGAGTGTGAAAATGCATTTAAAAATGGACTAAACGTTTGAAACTTTGTGTACGTAGCACGGGTGTTTACTTTGAGGGTATCACACGTAAATAAATTAGAACATATCAAACTTGCGCTTTGTATTACCCAAGTTGTGTTTCTTCGGAAATGCCGCTCGTATTATATATTATCAGACATTATTTTTGACTGTGTTTTCTGTCATGAATTGAGCCACTCATATATAGTTCTTGGTCATTTCTTATAAAGCTCATGCATAATTTACAATACAGACGTCCTGTCATTAACTCCTGTTTACAAGTTACACTCTAATTCGAGGTGAACAAATTGCCTACTCATAATTATATATGTCTCATCATTAAATAGTTATGTTCAGTTATTCTTAAACGGATATTTCACTGCAAAAAAAGTTGTTTTGTTGTTGTTGTTTTTTTATTTTGCATATTACAGTGTTTAATGTTTACTTCTATATTGCGAACATCATAAATAAGACAAAGATACTAAACATACACATGTGTATAAAATTAAATGTATACATGTACAAGCCTATGTTAACTTGTATATAAATGCAACTGTGATAACTGATGTGTTTATACTAAGGACAAATGTCAAATGTTTTAAACAACACTAAAGCTTGTTGGTTAGTGTCGAATACTAATGCATTCTTATATCAATGAATACTCATGTTTTCTTTTGATTTAACAGTAAAATAATAATAAAAAAACACAAATGTTGCCGTGAATGTATGTACCACTGTTGACGTATGCTTAAATGTATTCATAGTTTTACAACATAACATACGTTTCAAATTATTATAATAAATTTAATATTGACAAAACTACCTTTCTGCAATGCTCATATTGTACAACGATAAATTGACATTTGTTTTGTTTTTCAAATATTGTTCATAATTATATAACTCATATATATACATCATTCCAAATCTGATTGAAATATTATTCTCCGGTGCGTTATCTACAAATATAAGACAATAGGTGAATTCTATTCGACTGTCATGGTCACTACATAAATGTAATTATACAGTTTTTCCTCTTTTTGAATGAAGTGAGACAATACACATGTGTTCCTTATCAATGCGTAATAAAGTAATTGATGCGACGTATTAAATAAATGGATTTTAATAACACATGAAGCTAATTATATATTTGAAGTTCAGAAAATTAAGTTTTGTTCGTTTTTTTTTAAAAATGCATTCTACAAAACACCATATGAATTATTATATTATCGCTGATATAGTTATGGGCCATAACTTTTATATGATTATTTGAATGAGAAAACATCAGGTTCACAAGTATTAATCAAAAGGTAATTCACAAGATTTTAGCGGACGAATCAACAAGAGCAGACATAAAATCCCATGTTTATTTTAATCAGCAATGTGTACTGACGTTACACGCGAGTTACAAAGCATGTTTACCGTGTACTACTGTCAAACACAACTACCCTTAATATTTACTTCCTAGTTGATCATAACATTTACTTCGGAACTAGATAGGAGGACGATTCGTTCATTTGGACTTAATTTTCGTATAACTCAGAACAATGGATACCACTGGACAGGTATTTTGTCATGACCACGCTTGTTTATGTTTTCGCGATTTATTTCGTTGCATTATTTGGTTGTTTACACCAGAGACTTATAAATAGATATTGACAACTTTCCGAAATAGCACGCTTTATCGCGTGCATTGAGAGTTAAGGAGAACGCGCCCACCTGTTACTCGGGTAACGGGCATGGGGAATCTTACAAAACAACAATTACTTTCCAAATACTTCTACTGATTTTAGCAAAAGTGAGTTTTAATGAAAGAAAGAAGAAAGAAGAGTAAATTTTAAGTTTAATCATAATTAAGAAAGAGAGAAAGAAAGGGGGGGGGGAAGACATGAAGATAAATGGTCCGATATGACAAAGAGCGGCATTACAGTACATGTAGGATTAATCCGTGAGTTTTGCCGGTTAGGAAAGTATTGTTCTTTTGTCTGGTGTCATAAATCTTCAAAGGTAAACATGTAGATTTTTTGTTTATTAATTGATTCCTTTAATTGCATCTCGCCGTGTGGTCGATCAACCTCACTGACGTTAATTTGTCTCTGTCAAACGTAATCGATCAAAATAACCATATCAGTACTATATTACTTTAAATTTCCATTTGAACTTGCCATTAATATGTTTTACTTATCTCGTTCAGGTCTCGTTGAAGTCTATATTATTGGCCGCGCGCGAGTTAAGAAACTCGATATGAGCCAAGAATAAGCTGCCAATCATTCTTTAGGAGTCTCTGTTCACACATATCAATGTAGATGAAAGAGATATAAGTTGTCGTTTCTTCTTCCCCCTACATATTTAGTACTAAAGAAAATATAAAGAATATATTGTAGCATATTGTATATTGATCATAAAGTAAGATTTATTCAGAACTATTAATAAATTTCAGATTGCCATGTGGTTCTTATTGTTTCTACTGATATGCACGGCAGTTACAGGTATAGCGTTGTTCTTGTTCTTCTTCTTCTTCTGAAATTGTTTAAACATTAAAAAGATTATAGAGGGTAATACTTATCGGTTTGCTTTAATAGTGTTAGTAAGACAAAAAGGCACAGAAGTGCCAACAGCTCATATTAATGAAGACGCATTTACTAGAAATAGAGCCCCGATATGTTGATAATTCATTTACGATGATCTATTGCTTAATGTAGCGTAGATATCACGTTTAAATAATACAAATTAAACCTAAATTTGTTATTACAATGTATCTAAAAATAAAAGCCATAAAGGCCAAAACGACTATGATATAAATAAAACTAATAGATTTTATTTTTATTTCATTCATAATATTCATATTTTGTCATTTTATTCAGTTTTCCAATGTAAGGAGGATAACCCTAAATGTGTAAATAACGGATGTTCGGCTTATGGAGACTGTACTCAAGGCTGTAAATCTGAATATCCAGGTAATAAATATATTTTTAATATTTGTTTTTGACAAAATAACTTCATTAGAATAAAATACAAATTATTAATGTTCTATTAAATTAAAGATATTTATTCTTAACACACACACACACACACACACACACACACACACACACACACAAGAAGAAGAAAATAGATTCAAGCTTTATGAACATTGTCAAGTCAAAAAGTATATTCTATTTATAATTATAAAAATATGATTATAGATTTTTAGAACTTAAATTTTCTATATGCAAATTTGGTGGCAACTATATGCAAATTTGGTGGCAAAATATTTTTTTTTATAAAATATTTGTAGTTAAAGAAAATGCACGTATAAAATATTTGGAACATAATGTGAAATGCACATTTTGAAGAACTTATGCAATACATTGAACGGTTATTTTATTATATATAATAATATAAAATATATAGTTTCTTATTCCAATTACAAATATACAGATTTTGTTAATTTGTAAAATATTATACTAGAATGCCGAGTGGTAAGCGTGGTGGATGAATCATGCGGCATGGGCGACTGTATGTGTTGTGCAACTAACATCTGTTCGTCCAACGGATTCTGCCCTGATGGATGTAAGCCTGGGTATCATGGAGGTCGATGTAGAAGTAAATGTCCAGAAAACTGTAACACCTGTACTGACCATCCTGACTCTGGAACCGACAGACCGGATCTTAACGGAATAGGATACTGTACAGAATGTAAGGAAGGTCACTACTTTACTTATGACTTGTACCAGTGTCAGTCTACTTGCTCTTCAGGATGTAAAACTTGCATTTCTGAGACAAATTGTACATCGTGTCGTATTGATTACTACCCGGATTTCCAAAATCCTGGCAGTTGCATTGTATGCCCAAGCGAATGCAGTTCTTGTAGTGAAGCTAATGGATGTTCATCATGTATACTTGGTTATTATCATTTTTTGTTTCAAGGACTCGGTCGTTGTGTAAAGTGTCCGTATAATTGTGCAACTTGTGAATCAGACGTCACGTGTATACTTTGCAAAAATGAACATTATGGAACAATTTGTGAGTTAGAATGTTCTAATGGTTGCTTGACACCGTGTCTTAAAGAAAATGGAACCTGTTATTGTAATGCTAATTTTGTTGGGGATAGATGCGATTCTTGTGTCACAGGAAAATTCGGGAATGGCTGTACAGAAACGTGCTCTAAATACTGTCAAAACTCTGAATGTGATAGATTATCCGGTGATTGTTACGCTTGTGTTGGTAATCACGTTTTACCAATGTGTGAAAAGTGCATCAGTGGATTTCATGGAATAGACTGTGAAACAGGATGCCCTAGCAACTGTTTGAATAAAACTTGTGATCAATTCACCGGCAAGTGTAGTTCAGGGTGCGCAGGAAATTTTATTGGCGATACGTGTGATGAATGCATAAATGGCAAGTTTGGAAATGAATGTGCAAACGACTGTCCCAAAATGTGTTTTGACAACAAATGCAATAAAATAACTGGACATTGTTCAAGATGTATATCAAATTTTACCGGAAATACCTGTGAAGAGTGCACTTCTTCTTTATTTGGACTTCATTGCAACCTTTCCTGCCCACCCCATTGTAAAGGCAACGCATGCTATAAGCAAAATGGCACCTGTAAAATCGGCTGTGATCATGTTTATTCTGGGGATAAGTGTTGCTTAAATAACTCCTACTGCGACACATGTTCGTCATTTCATGAGTGCGAAAGTTGCATTGATGGAAAATACGGACATACATGTGAAAGCAGTTGCCCATTTAATTGTAAGCAAAGATCCTGCAATAAATATAATGGATCATGTTATGGTTGCAAAGATGGTTTCCAAGGACAAAACTGCGCTGCTCCTATTATACAACCCTGTAAACAAGAGGAGATTAGTATAGCTATTCCAATTGTTGGAACATTAAGCGGTTTAGCGAATATATTCCTGATAGCAATGTTGATTGTATTCTATCGACGACGAAGGTATGTTTCAAATGTGTGATAATTAAGATAAAACTGCCTCAATTTTTACTGACTTATCTAGCTTTAATACATTGTTAATTTTCGTTCGAGATTTATGGAGATGTTGATATGAACTTCATGTCGAAACCTGCCCAGCAGTTTCCCGTTTTGATAGTTATTTAAAGTTACCTTTTATAAAGAAGGTGTTTTCTTACAAATGCTTTTGTTATACCTGTAATATGGCTGGAAGTGCGAGTTGGTCTTTTCGACATGATTGACATAAATATAAACCCCAATTTGCCAATGTCTTTGTATTTAAATACTCCAGATCAAGAATTTTTATGTGAACTACAATAATATATGTTGGGGTATTAAAGTGGTGCAAACATAACAGTTTCATCTATAGACTTTATTCAAGTCCTACGAATAGTCTCCGAAAATACATTACTGGTAAATATATGTATCCTCCTATTACTTCATTTTAATTTGATCAGTTAACGGCGTATTTCACAATAACATTTTTAATAAAATAATTGAGATGTTGGTATGAAATGCATGTTAAAACAAGTCAATCATTTTCCCGTCTTGAAAGTTAATTCTGCCTTTATAAAATATTGCGTTTTCTTGCAAAAGTCTTTGTCCTACTTGTAATATGACTGGAAGTGCGAGTTGGTCTGTGTGACATGATTGACATAACCATAAGCCCACATTTGTAAATGTCATTTAATACTTCCGATCGAGATCTGTGAGCTACAATCATATTTATGAAGGGAATAACGTGCTGCAAACAATAACGTTTTAAATCTACATATTTTATATAAGTCTTACATGTCGGCATTTACCCATGCGTTTAATCTTCGAAAATGCCTTACTGGTAAACATATGCCATCCCCACATTAACGGAAATATATTGTTCCTATTCCCTGTTTTGAATTATACCAGTAAATAGCATTAACATAATAATTTATATTTTGCGGTTTCAATCCCTTTTCATTTAACATGTCTAATGTTATGTAACATATACTATTTGATGTAAGATCATCTATTAGCCGTATATCAGTGTATATCGGCAAAACATTATTTAACTGTGATAGGTTGTTTTGGAATTGCTACGAATGTATTCGTATTCACATTTTACCGAAGTGTGAAAAATGAATCAATGGCTTTTATAAAATAGATTTGCGTAGGTAGATTCTCAAACAACTGTAGTTCTGGATGCACAGGAAACATTATTGACGATACGTGTATACATCATTGACAGGTTTGGGCAAATCTATGATCGAAATTGTCAACACATTTGCAATAGTATCATTTGGCAAATGCTGACTGAAAATTGTAAAATGAATTTGCAAGGTGGAAAATGCACTTAGTGCATTGATAGGATATTAAATGACATTAAAATATCCATAAACATGGTAGATGTAACACATAACAGATATAATTCTTATTCGTGTTCCTGAAAACAAAGACAGTCTACTAAACAGTCTTTATGATTTTTTTTCTTAAGTGACAGTTGTGATAGTGGTTGTTTTGATGGTTATTCGGGTGTCATTTTTAATGAATATGTGAGATTGGAAAATATGGACAAATGTTGAAATAGAACTGGTCTGTAAGCTACAGGAATCATGCAAGTAAAATTGCATGGGTCGCATAAATCAAAACTAGCTGATGACGAACTGTGATAACTATTCCGGGTGTTTAATGGAATTTAACTTGAACCGTCTCAGGAACTGCTTTGCTACAGTGGAAAACAGCACAAAGTATGAGAAAGCGCTTTATATAAAAATATTCACATTTTATTTATGTGTGATTTCAGAGCTTCATCAAATAACCAGTCACAGCCGGAACATGTTTATTATAATATACCAAAGGGTAAATCAGTTTTCTTTTATGACGACGTTGTATATTTAATGTATTCAGTAAAATTGGTAAAACATAAACATGGAAAGAAGTGCTTACCTTACATTCCTAAATCTAATAACACGGCTTTATCTATTAAGTCATATCAGATTCTTTAAATGTGAACAAAAATCATGCAATAATTCCTTGTGCATTTGTTCTCAGTAAGATTGTTTTCGAGTTCGATTACATACTTACTATACTGTTGTATAAATAATCGATTTAAATTTAAACCAGCAATTGATATTTAAAAAAAATCAATGGGAGGATTTCCTTAAACTATAATATTGCCCCTATTTTATTTTTATTTTATCTTTTTTATTTTTGCTTGTTTGCAGGAGCACATGCTCAGAGCGACACCGAAGAAAATTTGATGCAAGATTTGAGACACGAAAACCAGCAGTTACGACAAGATATAAGTCAGTTACAGGCTGCCATAAATATAGATAGCATTCATACAGGTGGATGTTTTCATCAGTTTTCATAAGTCATTGTAAGATACAGCATATCTTTAAATAAAATTTCTAATCGAAAAACAACACGTTATTGCATAAGACTTAAAATATTTTCAATTCAGCGATGCATTTTCAAAGACGCAAAATTATTATTACAATGCTATTTTAAGATATTACTTTAACAAATATAAAGAGTCAAGAAAACATAGTGTATAACGTTGACAATTTTCTTGTCAATTGTGTTTTGTTCAAATATAAGTTGAAAGTATAATGATAATATTTAATATGAACTGGTTTTCGAATCGAGAATAAACTAATACACGTTGTATTAAGTATTTTATTGCCTTTTCAGACGATACCAAAACTTCTTCAGTTTATACAATGTTAAGTCATGAGAACATCGGAGAGAATCCCTACAGCCAAATAAAGACTGCGAGTGTGTAGCCAAACATGACGACGTACAAATATAGTCATGACGACATATGAACTTTTTTGAACTGATTATAAAGTATTCACGTAAGGTAACAGTATAGTAAAATTTGCAATTCTAAACGGATTGTCGTTTCTTTGATGAGTTTAAAGCACTATTAGAAAATGAAGTAGATGGTCTGCTTGTATTAAAAATCGGCTTATTTTTTTCATATGCTATTTGCCTGGACACAGTTAACTCTTATTTTTATGGATCTCATCGAACTTATATGTCTCATTGATCATCATTAACTGTATTGTTCTTTTATTGGTCTAGAGTTTTATTTTTCCTGAAGATCTATGCATTTTTATATTTGTTCTAAAGGAATTATGTGCATTTATATAATACATTATTGTAACATTGGTAATTGTGTCTTATATCAATGTATCTATACATATGCATATATCATGATTACTTTAAAATTAAGTTTTGAAAATATAGCAAGATTTCTATATGCATGTGATTTTTTCTTCATGTTTCCCGATATACAGAAACACTGACTATTGATACAATAATTTTGTTGAAGGTACACATAGCAATTCAATTTCTATCTCCTGCACGTCTTCTTTAATGCTTAGAAATAGATAAAAATGAGAAAAGGTAAGGACCTTTTCTGATTCAATATGACTTATAAATTTGAATAAACAGTTAAGATTTGGATAACTTCATACATAATAATGCTATAATACATAGCACATTTGTCAAAATGTCATTACTGATAACGTTTTCCCCAGACCTAAGTTTTAATAAACACATTTAGAAAACAATTTAATAGTTTATCTAATATCAGCGTTTCATTTTTACAAGTAATTATGTTATAATTCAAGCGAAATAAAAAAAAAAATACTCGTTTCCATTAGCCCGACCGACTTTGTTTTTGTACCGACCCTAAATCTTTCCCCTTGCATTTTTGTTATCACGAAAACGCTGGTTTCGTCTCATCTTTTAAAGAATAAGAAAACATATGGAAAAAAATAAAGCTTAAAAAGGGTGTTTGCCTACTAACTATTTTTCGTAGTTGTCATTGGAAACACATTATTTTTTCTTACATCATTCAAAACTACCAAATCACCAACTGCCCTGAACTTCTCTGTAAATGTTTGTTTTAAGTCTTGGGATATGTTATTCTTATAGACAAAGTATATCTTTACTTTTTTCATAAATAGATTAATCTATCTTCTCTACTTTTATCGATATATAGTCAACGATTGTGATGACTTATGACATCAAGTAAAGACATACATATGTTTATACTCACTTATAAGTTTTGGCCATGTAAGCCATGTTCTTCATTCAAGAACGTTTTCGTTCCCGAAATCAAACGTTAAATTAAATAATCATAGTAAGTTTCTTTTAACCTGAACATTTTTTCAGTCATTTGAAGACTATGTCTACTCGAGACAGATATAGTGCTTTCACACTGCAATATCACGCCGTAGACACCAAGTCACATCATGCTAACACCGGGCCAACCAGCCGTGGAGCTGTCCTGTTTCTATGTTGATCAGAAAGCAGGGAGCCACAGTGCATTTCTAAAATCCCCTTAGCTGCCGGGGCAATTCTTGGTAATGCGGCATTAAGGAAATGTATTTTTCTTTCAATGAACAATCTACTGCCTATTTTAGTATATCAATATATAAACTTGTTTATATTACTTAATTAAATGCTACGTTAATTTGGCATCGTAAACGAACGAAACTCTGGTTATTTAAACAAAAAAATACCGAGAAAGCTTAACAAAGCCTTTGCAGATATCACAATGCATGCAAAAGACGGTAACCTCGCCAATAAAATAACAGAGGGTAACATGTCATTGACATGCACAACTAATAAGACAAGACAATGCAAAAGGAAACGGGTCGACAATGTGCCCATTAAGACTTTGCTTAAAATACAAAATTTCATCGAAATCCGGCGATAAATTTTGGAGATTAATTTCAGATAAGAAACTTTATCTATGAATGCAGTATGCATAGAATAATACAAGCGATCACGAAATATTCATATGTTATTGAACATGATTTTAATATTTCAATTACATGCTCATAAGAATACCCCCTCTCTCAAAGGAGCAACAAAACAGGGAAGTGGGAAAAAAAGACTTCCGAACAAAGATATTTAGCACATAGAAATCTCTCTTTCCAGCGACATTGTTATAGGAGAAGGGTACATAAAACGATTGATATATCTTTCAAGGTTACTCCCTGGTTTAAAAGTAAATTACGTTTTAATAACACGATTTGTACATTTATTTTTCTTTTTATTTGGCGTAAGGGGCGATAAGGAACTGTTCTAACAAAATTCAAATTAACAAATGAATAAATAAAAAATGAATCAGTTTATTTTTTATCAGCAGGATGTATGGGGCACTTCTATTACGACGTTTATCATAAAAAGGGGAAAGATGAAAATCATATGATATAAAATGCTGTTCCTAAAATAGGAATAATCCTTTGATATGGAATTATTTGTTATGGATATGTTTGTTCCATTATTAGACATTCTTTAAGAACAACAGGTAAGATGAAACTGTAACTTACGTTCTAAATTGTGTCTCCGGAATATGTTAATAACAACACCATATAAACACATCTGCTATCTTAAAACTGCTAATTCATTTCATTATTAATATGCCTGCTACTATATGTATTAGTCAAAGCGAAATTCATGTAGGTTTGCTTGATACCTTCAAGTTTCAGATTGTTCAGGTCCCCATTTCTAGATAGTCAAGTAATGCTTATGGAGTTATTTAATGTTAAATGTTTACTTAAAAATACGAATCTTACCACTCGGGTTAAACGGAACCGTTATTTGTTATATTTACTGTATCGTATGTAAAACAACATAAGATGCAGGGGTTGCTGTTATCTTCAGATCACCTATTGATATTTATCTGTTGGGCCCGAAAGACTATATTACTTCTGACTTCTGACAATTAAAACTTATTTATGAACACTTCTTCTAATAGTTTCGGTACCCTTAAGTTAAGAAACTTCATAATAAAAAAAAAAAGAAAAAAAAAAGCTACATGAACCATATAATGTTATCAATGACACAGTCATAAGCCATAACAGTGCGATGAATGATCTAATTTGAAAACACCATGTGCACTATCAATTAAAAATGTTTCACAAGATTTTGGGAGACTGATAAACAAGCGCAAGTCTGTATGTGAGGACATAAAATCGAATGTCTGATCAGTTTTGTGTACTGACGTTACATGCGAGTTACACGGCATGTTTACCGTTTTACCGTATAATGATAGCAAGCAAAACTTCCATTAACAGTTATTTCCGGATATTTCAGAGCTGAATATGAAGACGATTTGTTTATTTGGATTTATATTTTTATGATATTCGTTATCATGGATACTCCCAAAAATGTATTTTTTCATGTCTATACTTGTTTGTGTTTTCACATTTTTTTGATAACATAGTTGGCTTGCTTACACACATCAACGTCGATGAAGGCTGGTGTAAGATGTCGCTTCTAGGATGTGAATGCATATTGGATATTGATAACAAATTATTAATTAATACTTTCTTTTCAATGAATTTCAGATTAACATGTGGTTGTTATATTTTCTACTCATATGCACGACAGTTACTGGTATAACGTTATTTTTAGTTATTCATTATCAATAATAATACTTGGTAAATAAATATTAATCATTGTATTATTACCGTCCCCGACTGCCAAGTGGTTAGAGCGTCCGCCTCGTGAATTGGATGCTGTGGGTTCGATCATCGAACGCGACATAGCCAAGTCATTAAAAATTGATAATTTTAGCTCCCTGCATAGCACTCATCATATTCAAGACTGGTTGGCCCAGTGTCAGGACAATGTGACTGGTTAGGGTATCTTGCCACATGACTACGGCGTGATATTGCAGTGTGGCAATACCATAGTTGTATCAAGATGACAAAGTCTTCAAAGACTGGAATACTGTCGTTGGGACGACAACTCCACCAAATCAACAAAGATACTACTTCTACTAATACTACTATTGTTAATGCTAAAATATGTTTAAGATACTGAAGGCAATGCGGAGGCTGGCAATATTTCCGGACATGAATCCAATAGAGCAGGTGTGGAATGACCTTGGGAGAGGCGTCCGTCGTATCATGTGCTGCGTAACATCAATAAGCTGACAGATACCGTTATAAAGTTATGGGACAACTTGACCAATCATGTTGTTCAGCGTTACGTAAACTCGATAGAAGACGTGTACAGACATTCATTAGTGCCAGAGGTGGTCATAGCCGATATCAATTTCAAACAAAAGCAGAATTGCAAGGAAAGTTGAATTATCTGAAGGGCGCCAAGTCACTGAAACAGTCGAAACTCAATTTACATAAAACTTAAATATGACGTTTTAAAAACGACAAAAATGTCTGATAAAGATTAAAATGTTAAAAATGTTTCACTAGGCGTTTAGAATTCAATGCTTTAAAATTGTTTAAAATGTTTGCAAAGAAATAATATACTATAATGTATAAAGGGTTTCTTAATTTTTGGATGAATATTTAATTTTTTTTACATATTACATATACTTTATTCACTTTTTGTTTATATGCAAACGCAGAATTTACCCAAAGGTCTTTTGAAGCCCTGTATCGAAGCAAGGAAACCTGAGAATCTCGCTAAAAATGGATACAACTCAATATACCCGTGTAAGTAGAAACCGTGTTACTTTATTGAGTAATGTATTAACATACATTTTTAATGATAGTACATATTGGTACATAATCTGTTATTGTTTATACCCATTGGTTAGTTCACTAGTTAGCAGAAGAAAAACTCGATTATTACTAATATTGTTAATGAATGAAATACCGAGGGAATAAGACAACGTGTCGGTCGTGAATTAAGTTCTTTCTAGAACAGTTGATATATTCTGTTGTAATAAATTATAGTTTTCTGATTGCCTTATCCTCATTCTTTGAAATTTAAGATGGAAAAGAAAGATGAAAATATTATAAAATGGATATGAGATTAATCTGTCGAAATGCAAACGTAATACAAAGGGTGTTGTCTGGAAATTCTTTGTGTCCTAACGAAAAAATTAGTGCCATCAATTACATCGTAATTATGCTGCAAAGCAATAGTACCTAAGTCGTTAAATTTCGTCAATTTTTAAACATATTTGCGTGTAGATCGTAAGATTTTGATGTGTTTGAACTTTCTTTTTACTTTCCTTTACTAATAGTTTTTTTTATAATATTTCTCTAGATGATGATGATCGTGTCAAGCTGGCTCCACCTGGATCCGATTTTATCAACGCCTGCTATATCAATGTAACACATAACTAAAATGTTTTTTTATTTATCAGGAATCTGTTTGTTAATATTAGAAATTATTCATTCATTTGATCAATTTTATTTTGACCCGTGTTTATCCGATACATATAAAATTTTATAGAAAGCTTATTTACTTTAACTTTGATGATCAATATTTTAACGATTCATTAATAAAAAATTTATATTTGATATGACATGAACTCTATAATAAACACTAAAAGCGTATACTCAAGATTGAAAGCAAATTCAAATTTCTGCTTCAGACGAAGACTAAGTACCGGTATAATTTACTATTAGTACGCATTCAGATATTGATGTTATTCACTTTATGTACTTTTGTTGATAGGTATAATCAAAACAGTGTTTGAGTTTTCTAACATGTCATTGATTTATGAATCCTCAAAGATTATATGTTTGCAAAATGAGTTTCATTTATGACGTTTTCATCAAGACGTTTTTGCGGATGGTGTGGCAGGAAAAGACAGAAAAAGTTGTCATTGTTACCAACCTTTCGAAAAAAAAGCGTGTTTTTTTTTTTAAATATATCGTTTTTCAAAGTATGGCTTTGTCTTGTTGTAGCAATTTATATTTCCCAATCCCAATATATGAACACAAGAATAACAAACAGCAGTATATTTACCTGATTTGGGAGAGTTAAGCATGAAAACATTTATTTATCATATTTTGCAGTAGTCAATCATTTATATGTTCCTTATATTCTGTCAGTAACTTCATAAATTATTTAAATTAATACCTATTCACATCTATTAATTTGAATGCTAGATATGATGATGACGGAAATAAAACCTCATCCTTCCTATTTATTGTAAAACATACTATTTTAGGGAAGGAAATGCGAGAAGTACTTGCCAGATGTCTGTGCTACAAAAACTTATGGTGACGTCATAGTCACGTGTCATAGAGAAGAAATATTTATAGATTACATGCTGAGAAAGCTTACCGTATTCAAGGTGTTAATAACAGAAAGTAAAGGCAATTATGCTGTTATGATACACGTTTTATAAAATACTTATTAACAGTTTACGAGTAATTGGGAAACTCCCCGTAAATCAATTATTTGGTGACCTCACAGAAAGATTCAATATCGTTAGTTTAATATTGAAATATTAATATTTGTTTTTGTTCTTTTATATGTACATATATATTTTTTTCGTATGATAAGTAAATTGTGACCATAGTTGGGTGAAAAGAGACCCCTTCATCTGTTCCCGATGACGTAACAAGTCTGATTGACTTAAGACAAAAGGTCAACATGATTAAAACGAAGTGTGATGGTCCAACAATTGTGCATTGAGTTATGCGTTTCATATATGGATCATATAAAATATGTAAACATATGAACATATATAAACTGGTGTTCTTAAACATATTATTAATATAATACATACAGATAAGTATTTTTTTCCATTTGTAATTTAAGCTTAAAGAACATTATATTATCTTAAATCTCATTATAAAATAATACTCGTACATATATATGAACAGTTCAAAATGTTTATTTACCAAATGTATACTGTTTTGATACTGACTTCCATTTTGCATCAAGGTTATCTCTTAAAAGCAAACAAAATTTAATATATCTTGATTTTGCTTTTTAAATATATAATGATACGATTCACTCAGCGCGAGGGTAGGGAGGACAGGTACCTATATTACTGGACATCCTGACACAAGAGAGTGAGATAGAGTGAACGGTGGACGTGTTTGGTTGTGTGTCCCGTTTGAGACACCAGCGGACCAGCATGGTGCCGGTATGGGTTTGTGGCTTATCTTTTGGTTATGACTATGTCTATCTCATGCACTATTACTGATCACAAAATGGCTTAAGGCAGTAATAAAAACATGATTGCATCATAGCATACAACACTTGAGAAAAGTATACATTATTAAAATGAATATGTTTATAATGTAAATATCCATGCACATATCTTTGCAATGTTTTAAGGAGAGAATCAGGATAAAACACTAGACACGAATGTTTCTTTTTTCGAATAGTACTACCGTTATTGAAACTGACTAAATCGTCAAGGTAAAGGATGATTCTAAACAATGGAGAAAATAAATTAAGTACAATAATATTTATATAAAATGCATAATAGGAACACATACTAACGCACATACTTTCCGATGTATATTTCTTCGTTTGGATTTCCATTATATCTCCTTTAATTACTAAGCAGGAACAATACGAATATTTGCATCACGCCTGGGTTCACACTCTGACGTTTGATTATCGACCAAATCCTGCTGAAGAATTCGAAGAGTTTGTATCTACCTGTAGAGACGCAGTAATGGTGGCTTAATTTTAGGTTTGAACATAGGCTTACAAAAATTTCCAACAATAAAATTCTACTGCTGGTTAATGGTTAGAACAGACAGAAATGAATTGTTCCATTGCTCAGTTGTAGCGTACAGTTATATCGATCTGAATGTCACATTGGGGCAAAAGTCATTCCAATGACAAATTACTGGTTAACTCCACGTATCACTTTTCATACTTGATATTGCAACCCGTCTCTGAGTGACTGGAAGGTTGTCGTTGGGACGTTAAAAACATAATCAAGAAAAAAAGGTTTCCTGAGATGATCAGATCAAATCATTTTGCATTATACTTGATCAGATACAAGTCAGAACAAATACAATACATATAAAGCACACAAAGAATTTAATTAAAAAGCCTTAAATCATAACTGTGAGACGAGAATGCAAGCATATATTTCTCACACAGTATTAATATAAATACAATGTAGAAGATCCAAGTTTTCCTTACTAATGTCATTGGTGAGAAGAAAACAAGTCTTACTGACTTCGTGTTTCACCAACGATACGCTATGATATACTTGACATCCTTAAAATGTTTGGGAGCATAATCAACCATTCCAGTTTAACGACAGTTAAAAACTTGAATTACGAGTATTATCTCAATATCCAACTACATTTGTATAAACAGACACAGTATGAGGGATGATCCAAAAGCTTTGTCACTGCCTCGGTTTCGCAAAAAATTGACGTCAGATAATTTTAGGTTTACTATATACTGATGAATAAACATGATTTCAGTTATATTAAGCGATAATAATAATAATATAAGTTCAACCATCATAGTGATCAAAAACGATATTTTGATTAAACATATGGTGAAAACTGTAAACAGAAGACTTATTGTGTACAGTCCAGATTGTGATACTTGTAAGTAACGTCGTTTGTGTGCGGCGTTGGTCCGTTATGTGCTTTATGTAAGTATATATAATTTATAAACTATTTGGTTTATGTAGACCAAATTTTACATGATTTTTTTAATACATTCATTTATATGTATACCGACTTTGGTTGATGTAATATTACTACAAAATGTGTTGTAAAGGCAGTGACGCAACTTTTGAATCACCCCTCGTATTTGGGGAGTTTTTATCAGAGAAACGAGAATAAAAATGTTGTGTAGGGGTTGGTGTAGGTCTGGTTAATTAAATATCGGTGTCAGGATGTAGCACCATGCCACTTATCTTAAGCATGGTAACACATTGAGACTGCACCATATTTTGTCTCTTTTGGAGGAAGTCCCAAAGTTGTTCCCTTACAAAATAACTTCATGTAAAGACCGTGCGGCTCCTATCGACCCGGAATGAAAATCAGCGCTTTCTGTGGCTAAAGGGCCATTGCACAAACGTGTTTATTTAAAAAATATATGCCTCTTGGTTAAAAAAAATTGTTACACAGCAGTTATTTAAAATAAGATGGCCTTAGTCAGCCTTACACTAATGCAAAAGCTATATGCAAATATAATCATATTCAAACGTGTATAAATAATACAAAATCAACAAGTCGCTTCTACAGTAGACCTCAAATTATTGTAAGAGTACGTGTAGTGAAGCCAGGGATGGGGATGTATGGCACATTGCCACCTAAACTTTTATGGCACCTTGGTCGAAAATGGTGGTTACGGACAAAAATGTATGGCACCTAGATGGCACCTGGAACGAAATATGTGGCACTTCGATTGTATGGTACCAAAATGTATGAGGATTGAAATTGTAAACATGTCCTTTTGAGACATTTGGGTTGGCCATGAAAATGGCCGTTTTTGTTTTCTTCTTGTTTCTGCATCTCCTGAGAAGTTGTTATTCATGACAGTCTATAATTGTCTTCAGTAGATATTCAATGTGTTCTGTAATGATGATATTTGATTCAATTATATCTAAGACACGAACGTAGTTTTCTTCAGTACTGTAACATTCACTCACTTTTGCTACGATACTCCAGAGCGTTTTTTTTTTCTTTTTCGTGTAAGTATTCATCGGTCTTATAATCATTCCATGTCCGTGTGGCTTATCCATCGGACGGTCTGGTAATGAATGACATGAAGTCATTTGGTTCGTTAATTTATGACGAAAATAATGGTTTGACAATTGTAAATGTCCTTTCGAGACGTTTGGGTCGGCCCTTTAAAAGGCTCTTTGTTTTTTACTTGTCCTCTCTTCTTCTTTTTATTCTTGCTTTTTTGATATCTTTACTATGGGCACCAAGTCCATTGATAATAGATTAAAGTAGTGATAACAATAGCAATGCTTGTTTATGCTAGGCACTCTATTGAAATGTTTCAAACATTATCAAGGTCGGTTAGTTTGCGCCGAAAACTGGTATATAGTCTGGCATTATTGACCTTAGGCTGATTTATCTACGTCATGTTCTTCGTTAGTTTCCGTAAATACTTACGATCCAAAACACTAGGTTAAATTTTAGTTTAGTTTGCAATGCCATTTATAACCCCGCATGTTAACCGTTCACTGATATCAAACAAAACTCATGTGAGGAAGCCTTCCAGCTGGCTTGCGGTAGGTCGGTGGTTCTACCCGGATGCCTCCGTAATTAGCTGGACATCGCTATATAACTGAAATGCTGTCGAAGCGACGGTTTACTTAAAAAGTCAAGTCAAGTCAAAGATAACGTAACTCGGAAGTTCCTTCCTTATTGATCTTAACAGGGGTTTTTTGGAGCTAGATCGGAGGACTAGTCGTTTTTCATATGTAGAATATATTACATGTATACGAAACAGCTTTAAGACAAAGTTCATTTTTTTTCAAAATGAGGGTTTCGATAATCATCAATGTAAAATAGTTATGGACCCATCTGGAAATGTAAGCTCAAAAAATGTCTGCACTTTAATTTACATCGTCCGTCTTTTCCAATTTATCTCTTTTTGTCTGTTTTGTATTTTTCTTTACTTTGGAGAGACCCGCATTATCTAGTACCAGTTCAGCTTTTTGAGTTTTTCAAATATATTTTAAGAATTAATTTTATTCAATGCAGTTGTTGTCGCTATATGAACAGTATGTGAGTGTGGTGAATACATTTTGTCATAGATAGTGACTGAGAAATTTATTAACAACGACCTTTATCAATATTCGTCTACAGACTACGCATTGCCATCCGATATAACATTCCGTGATTGTGAAAGTAAAGTGATAGTTTATTCATCACAGGCTAAAGCGTTACGAACGTTGTAAAACCTTTATTAAGACTTTCTTTTTCCGTGTTTCGTCACATGACTGATCAGATTAATTTTTTTGCGCATCCCCTCACTTCACACACTAAACATTGAAATAATACTTACAAATTTGCTACCCGGCATTTATGATGCTGAGAAATGTGTCACGTGTTGTACAGCGAGTACCTCCTTCAGGGATCACGAATTCGATGTTTATCCCCAAATTGCCTTCAACGTCTTCCAGTGCAATTTAACCTATATTTATCGAAATAATGGTCCGGACATAAAATACACCACTAACGACAATGAGGAAGAGTATATATATATATTCAATTTTACCGATCAACTGGGAACGAGCTGAATGAGGAGTAACCCTATTATCTAAATTATAAATTTTATTTCTTGAATTTACTTCATACTTGACTGGCTTGTTTAAAACCACAACATGATTTATGGTACAGCAGATAAATAGTAATGATACACGAGTTTTGTTAATAAAGAAGGAATAATACTGCATTTCAGAAAATGCATAGTTTAGGAAATATACTGTTCGTTAAATTTACCTTATCATTGTTTATACTTAATAAAAATAGCCTATCACAATTAAACTTGGTAGCATGACATTATCCTGGTTGTTTTAAAAAAACAACTAAATACCAGTCCCAATTAGGCTTCTTGCTTATTTCTTTTGTGAAGTTTCATTTAAGTCTAGTGAAACATTTCGGAGACACACGAATGTATTATGCCATACATATGCACAACTTAACTTTGAACGGAAAACTACTGCGAAGATATATTTTAATAAGTTAAGATCATTAAGAGGGGGACACAGGGTTACAATATGAAAAAACCTGGCTTCTTTTAATTATTTCGCTGAAGTTTCATCGAAATCCAGTGATATGTTGTGGAAATTAATTCAAAATAAGAAACCTTACAAATGAGTGGCAACACACATTATATTCAGAGAGATAACGAAATATTAATACATTACTGAATATGATCGTATTTTTTATTTAAAAATTGATACCCCCCCCCCCCCCCAGTAAAAAGCAACAAAACACATAGGGAAGAAAGAACACTTGCGATTTAAGACATGATAGTACATATTAATCACTTTTTCCAACGTCAATATTACACGATAAGGGTACATAACACGCATAATATACACTCTAAGGTTACTTGCCTGTCTGGAGCTAAATGGCGTTTTGATAACACGATTTGTGCTTTTTTTCTTTACTTTTTGGGAATTAGGGAAAAAAGGCATCTTTGTAAATGTTAAAGTTAATTTGACAAAAATTAGTTCATTGTTTTATCAACAGGGTGTATGATTCGACTTCTTAGTGCGTTTTTTTTTTCGCAAAAAATAAGTAAAGATGAAAATAATATATGCTGTTGTAAAACTAGTAATGGTCATTTCATGTAGAATAGATTACTATGAATGTGTTTGTTCATTATTAGACATTTTCAGCCAATGCAAAAGTACAACTGGTTAAATAAAGGGGTAACTAACGTTCTAAATTGTGTCACCGAATTATATGAATAAACATTTCCATAAAGATCTACCGTATTTGCTATTTTTAAATGGACATTCGTTCTGATATCACTGTTATAACAAAGATTGTCGAGGCGAAAATAGGTTAACCTGAGTAGTATAAATATCAGCATATTCAGATTTAAAGAAATATTATAAGTGTTACATTCTTGACAGTGTTAATTGGGATTTTAATAGTAATTATGTACTTATAACTCGTAGACCATAACTATGCGATGAATTATTGAATTGAAACACATCAGGTTCAATTCATAAAAGTTTCACAAGGTTTTGGACGACGTATCAACAAGAGCAAATCTGTATGTGAGGACACAAAATCAATTGAATGTTTGATTCAGCTTGGTGTACTGATATCAAACAAAACTACCCTGAGAAGTTACTTCCTTATTAATCGTAACAGTTAAATCAGAACAGATTATAAGGACGAGCCGTTTTTGTTTTTTTTTGGATTTAACTTTTGTATACCTCATTATATTGGATACTGCTGAAAAGGTATTTTTCATGACTACGCTTGTTTATGGCATCAAGGTATTTTTCATATTTCATTACATAGTTTGATTTTTTACACATATCAAAGTAGGTGAGGAGTGATCTAAGATGTCGTTATTTCTTTCATATATATATATATATATATATATATATATAGTGCGGAAAAAGTTCCCACACAACGGGAATAAAATAGAGAGAATATAAGTATAAGCAAGCCTATTAATACATTTTTTATTGTCCTCAGCCGGTTTCACAATAAAAGATGATCATCAGGAATAATAATAATAATAATAGCCTATATATATTCATTGAATTTCAGATTACGATGACGATCTAGTTATTACCTTTCCTACTCGTATGCACAACAGTAACCGGTATGACGTTAATATTTGAATATTTTCTATTTAATAAAATTCTTCTTATTCTTGATACCGTCCCCGGTGGCCAAAAGGATAGCGTTTACGGAGTGGGAGGGCATAGGTTTGATCCCGACCGCGACATACCATAGTCGATGCTTAGTATCAAACATATATACAGTGCAGTTCCAGGACTAGTTGGTCCGGTGTCAGATTAATGTAACTGGGCGTGGTATCACGCCACATGTCTACAGTGTGATACTTCAGTGTGATTGCAATTTATCTGTCTTAAGTAGACAAAGTCTTCAAATTACTGAAAAAGTGTTTACCTTAAATCCAACAAATCAACAACAGGATTATATTAATGCTAGACGTAGTGCTACTACTATTTATAATCAAAAGACCGATAGTCTTGAGAGCTGCCAATTGAAAAAAAAAACTGCTACATTATTCTAGTTTGTGTAAGGCAAATAACGGACTAAAAAACCATAGGCACATTAATAATTGAATGGAATAAGATTTTTTCATAACAGATGCTATAACACTCTGCTAATACACTGTTATGATTAAGATCTCGGTTTTAAAGTTTAGACCGGGGCAGATTAGATATGAAGACTACTTTCCAAATATTTATTTTTGAAAAAATAGCAATGTCGCTCCATCCGAAAAACAAAACATGTAAAATATCATTAATATGTCAAAACTATCCCGATTGCATTATTAACCAAAGTAAAATTTCGCACAATCTGAAATATATATCGACCATCTCTGATAATGGGATGGAATATCATGGCTCTTGGGACGGAGTCCGGTCCCAATGGGTACAGACTTGGATAAAATATTTAAAGGCGTCATTTTCAATTCGTAATGGACTGTATCTTATGAACACCAATGCAATTCGATCATTTATGCTAATTGTTTCCAAATTGCGTCAATTCTTTCGTTGCAAAGTTTTGAGATACATATGTGTTGATTTAAATAACATTCAAGAGTCCGTACATATAGCCGTACACTTAAATATTCATCTGTAAATCTTAACCAGAATGAAATATCATTCTATCATACGTACCATGACAATAAAATATGGTTTACATACAAAGCTTTCTGAAACAATTACTCATACGAGAGAAAAATAATAAACTGTGATATTATTTAGAAAAAAATTTGGCATATTTCATATGAAAAATTTACACTGAAATATGAGTTATCAAATTCCTGAGACCGACATCATAGCATTGAGACTGCTGAATGCAGCTCAAAAATGAATGCGTAATAGAGTGTCGTTATCGTTTATGATAATGTAAGTAAAATAAAATAAATCACCGAAGTGCCAGTAATTCGTATAGATGAAGACAAATTTAATAATTTTTCAAAATGCTCTTGAGTCCCGAAAAATGGATAAATCATTTAAGATTATTTTATACTAAAATCAGCTTTCACGTATATATCATTTAAATGAAACCTTCATGTGCTATTATTCAAATATTCAAGCAACATAATAACTGCTAGACATACTTTGATACAAAAATTCATAAGATTGTTTTTCTGTTACAATTCACATTTTATCATGTTATTTCAGTTTGCCAGAGTATCAACCAGTGTGAGGAGGATAACTGTAAATGTTGTTTTAATGACGCATGTTTGAGATATGGACGCTGTACTCAAGGCTGTAAACCTCAATATCCAGGTGATAAATATATGACTAATATTTGTTTTCCACAAAGCAACATCATCTTTTAAAATGTCAAATAATTAGTTCATGCTTTATTACATAAAAGAAATCTTTGTAAAATGTCGATATTAAAACACACACAAAACAAGCAAAAAACAAGGTTTAGTAATATATAAACAAAAATTCAATTAGTATAGAGTATTTTTAATCATAAATATATATATCTGTAAAATATCGAATTAATTCATTTTAGGTTTTAAATTTCCTTTATGCAAATTTGGTTACAGATACATCTCTTATATTTTGTTCTAGTGCAAGATTATACACTTAAAATAGATTAACTATTCGGAACTTAATGTTAAATATATCTACACTGTCATATTCTGATAACTTAAAGATAAAAACTATAATTATATTCAATATAAATATAAAATTTCTTTCTCTTCTGATATCAGATTGTGATTATGCTTAAATAAAAATCTCCTAACAGAGTGCCGAGTGGTTAGCGTGGTGGATGAATTATGCGGCATGAACAACTGTAAATGTTGTGCAAACAACATCTGTACGACTGGGGGAGTCTGCAGTGGTGGATGTAAATCTGGAAATCACGGACATCGATGTAGAAATGTATGTCCAGCGAACTGCATCACATGTACGGACCATCCTGACTCTGGTCCAAACAGACCGGATCTTTACCAGATAGGATACTGTACAGAATGTAAGGAAGGTCATTACTTTACTGATGATTTGTACCAGTGTCAGTCTACTTGCTCTTCCGGATGTAAAACGTGCCTTTCTGGGACAAACTGTACTTCCTGCCATGCTAGGCATTTTCCAGATTTTCAAAATCCTGGTAGTTGCATTGCATGCCCAAGGGAATGTAGTTCGTGTGATGAATCTAGTGGATGTTCGTCATGTATTCCTGGTTATTACCATTCTTTGTCTCAAGGATTCGGTTGTTGTGCGAAGTGTCCGAATAATTGTACAACTTGTGAATCAGAGATCATGTGTTTACTTTGTAAAAATGGACATTATGGAACAACTTGTGAGTTAGGATGTTCTAATGGTTGTGTGACGCCGTGTCTGAAAGAAAATGGAACTTGCCAATGCAATGCTAACTTTTTGGGGGACAAATGCAATTCTTGTGTCAACGGAAATTTCGGACATGACTGTACACAATCTTGTTCTCAGAACTGTCAAAAGGCTAAATGTGATAGGTGGTCCGGTGATTGTTACGCATGTATTGGCAATCACGTTTTACCAAAGTGTGAAAAGTGCATCGATGGATTTTATAAAACAGACTGTGGAATTATATGCCCAAACAACTGTTTGAATAATACATGTGATCAATCAACCGGTAAGTGTAGTTCAGGATGCGAAGGAAACTTTATTGGCGATATGTGTGAAGAATGCATTATTGGCACGTTTGGAAAGGAATGTGCAAACGATTGTCCCAAAATGTGTTTGAACGACACATGCGATATAATAACTGGACATTGTTCAATGTGTAAATCAAATTTTACCGGAAATACCTGTGAAGAGTGCATTACTGGCACCTATGGACTTGGTTGCAATATTTCCTGTCCACCCAATTGCAAAGACAGTGTATGTAATAAACAAAATGGCACCTGTAAAATTGGCTGTGATCATGTTTATTCTGGGGATAAGTGTTGTTTGAATAACACCTTCTGCTACACATGTTCGTCATTCCATGAGTGCGACAGATGCATAGATGGGAAATACGGACAAATATGTGAAAACAATTGTTCATTTAATTGTAAGCAAAGATCCTGCGATAAATATAATGGATCGTGTAATGGTTGCAGGGATGGTCTCCAAGGCCAATACTGTGTTGATCCTGTATTTCAACCCAGTAAACAAGAAGGGAACAGTATCATTGTTCCAGTTGCTGTCACATTAAGCAGTATAGCAGTTATATCGCTGATAGCAATGTGTAGTGTCTTTTATCTTCGACGAAGGTACGTATTTAAATGTGTGTTAATGGATATTATCCATTCCGTAATGTTATGATACTTTAATCTGACTGAAAAATGTATCCTAAACAAATCCTATTGTTGTTATTGCCCTATTTTGTACCATTTCGTAACCTGTTTATGGTGACATTGGCATAATTACCTGTTCAAACCTGTACTTCAGTATTCCACCTAAATAGTTTCAAACTGATTTTATTGAACAATTCATTTTCTTCCATATCTCACTGCCAAACTTGTTTCTGGCGTGACTTGATGTATGAATATTTCTTTGTGACTTGTGCCTCACAACCATAAACCTCCCTATGTAAATACGTTTGTCATCTATTACTTTATTCATTACTTTATCGAATCGAACGTCAATTGTTTGAACATAATAGTTGTAAATTATGATGATGATGATGATGGTATGCAATTTCCTGACCTTAATCATACCCGACTGCTTTAAACGTTGCGTATTTTACAATATTATATCTTTTATTTTTTCGCTTAGATCCACTGGAAAGAGGAAAAACAGTTCACGTTTTAAATCAGAGGACAGAATATACGAAAATGAAGACATTTTGGGTAAATGTTTAGTTATCTATCAAGTTATCACATTTTGAACATTTCAAATCCTGTAAAAATGCTTACAAATTTAGTATATTTGCATTGTCTCCTTACTGCTATGTTTATCCATCGACCTTTTACATCTTACACTAAAATTTTATTGTATTGCAAATGAAATGCGTATATCATGCTCTATTTACAGAGCAGCCTCCAAGCCGAGCAACTAGCTCAAATAAAACTAAAAGGTTGAAAGCAGAATCGTCCATTCCTTTAAATGAAATAAAATCTTCAACGTCAGAAAGTCTGGATGGGGCTGATTATTACAACGCTCTGAGCAAGAAAACTCAAGTCAGCAGATTTGCAGATCATGTAAAGGGTCAAACTAGCGCGACTTTTATCAAAGAGTTTCAGGTGGGTTTAATTAAACTGCTGCAATAGCTTTTCTACTTCTTCTTCTGGCCGTCTTTTATTACCAGCTTTGATGCAGTTTATGAACGACACCGTCTTCTTTAAGTCACACATGGTTTTCCACAATTAAGTTCCCATGGATGCTTATGTAGACCAGCTGTAATATTGCTCTTATGTATCACATTCATACCTTAATACAGTAGTAAGACAATAGTTTAAAAGACGAATGCTATAGTTTCAATATATATAACGAAAGAAAACTGAAACTGCATTGTAGAATTTGTTTAAACTTTTCATGATTAAAGAGAATCACACTAGAAAAAATGGGGGTAACCGTGCTTCTTTTCGAGTAATCTGCCCCTGAAAGTGATATGTTTGCAATATTTGAACATTTTCAAGGACAGATGAACCAATATGATGACAAACAACACATCTTTTTGTTTTAAATTGGTGTTAGGTATTTTATTACCTGTCTCTGTGCAAAACTTTGAGAAGTTCTATGCAGCAGATTTTATACTTAAGTAGCTTACGCAAACAAATTTAAAATTTCTTTAAATTATCTCCCTTTTTTTGAGAAAAAATGAATGGATGTTAACATGTTTAAACATAACGAAATTTCTAGGAGACAAAATTGTCTTATATGTTGCATGATGAATAGCGATGGAAAAGAAAACAATAATGTAAACTAAAATACAATAGGCCCAGTTTTGAGGTATCTGCACTTGAATATGTCCAAAAAATGCAAATTGATCACTTTCAGGAACAGATAACTCGAAAAGAGGCACGGTGATCCCCATCTTTTTCATAAATTTGTTTCTAGTGTGATTCTCTATAATCATGCAATGTTTAAACAAATTCTACATTGTAGTTTCAGTTTCCTTCTTTGTCTATATAGAAACTGTATAAATCGTCTTTAAGAGAGCAAACCTAAATGATATTCTCACTCATAGTTCCCGGCATGAATTAAATTTTATTCCAATGAATATATATGCTATTTCCTTTTTTTTTCTTTATTTTATTTTACCGTTCTTTTTTATATGGCTGTTTCAAATATCTTAAGAAATTATAAGATACCCACAGGTGGTCGCGGTAAAAAAATAGTTCATGAAATGGTTGTGTATATTCCTTATTTGCTTTACGTACGTGTCATGTGGTGTTTATTATTACATTTCAATTATTTCTTAGTACATTTAAAAGACCCTGAGTTCAGTGCATGAGATTATTTTGGAAAAAAGTGCTTAAAAATAAGAGGGACATTTTAAATACTGATACGTCTTTCCAGCTCGAGTACTTAGCATTGTACAATTTGCAAGAATAAGTTTATTTTAAAGCCCGTTTTCCCAATGTGACTAGCCACACATAGATACATATAAAAGCCAACTAGTTTTACATTTTATATGGGCAGTGCCTCTTTTGTTTTCAGATATAATGAATTAAATTCTATATACATACCAAGTCAAAGGAAACCTGACACTGTATAATATGCCATTTTTTGTGGTATAAATTTGAACAACCTTGTCACAACCCAGTGATTTATTTCTAAATTAAATATTGATTCATCGTTCAGTCAAATGTGGCTAATCTTTAAGTTGCCATTTTTGTACATGGACCTTGTGCATATTGGAGGTGTCGTAAGATTGAACAAACGCGCTGACCACCCATTTCAATTCACACCTCAATGAAAAAAGTTTCGTAATGCCCTGTTTTCAGATGCCAACAGAAAGTGAAAATTCGAGATGCTTTAAACGCGTGTAACTGCCGTTGATGTCCGTATAACATTTACTTCCTTTCGAAACACAGCATAGAAACTTTTAAATCGCTTAAGGCAAATAGGGTTCGTGCATGATCTGATGGTCTGGTAGACAAAGAACAGTTAGCAAACGTGATGACCATATTATCGTATTTACGTATTGATGGCCATCGTGTTTACCGAATGATTTGCACTGTGTCTGTGTAGCATTATGATGTGGGGGAGGTTATTTGGAAACAAACGACACACTATTTTTCAATGCAATCTGAATGCTCAGAGATACATCAAAGATGATTAAGATACTGAAGCCAACGTTAACGCAATGCGGTGACCGGCAATGTCTCCGGTCATGAATTCAATGGAGTAGATATGGAATTACCTTGGGAGGGACGTCTATCAATTTATGTGCTGAGTAACATCAATAAGCTGACTTATACTGTTATTAGGGAATGGCCAAATCACCTAATCAATTCAATGTTACGTAAACTCGATGAGAAGACGTGTGTTGACATTCATTAGTGCCAGAGGTGGTCATAAACGATATCAGTTTCAAACAATAAAATATAGTAGATTTGCGGGTAAGATTTAGATATCAGAAGGGCGCGAAACACTGAAACAGTCAAAACCCAATTTGACATCAACCTTAAAAATGGTGTTTTAAAAACGACACACATGTCTGAGAAAGATTTAAATGCGAAAAAGAGTCACAAAAAGTTTAGCCTTTAATGTATTATAGTTGTTTGAACTGTATCCCCATGCACTTTGCGATAACTAGATACACTTTAAAGTGTTTGTTTTTTTAATGCATATTTTAATTAATTTTACATATTTTATATAAGTTATTCACTTTTCGTTTAATTGCAAACTTAGAATTTACCCAAAGGTCTACTGAAGCCCTGTACCGAAGCAAGGAAACCAGAGAACCTTGCTAAAAATAGATACAACTCAATATACCCGTGTAAGTAGAAACCGTTTAATTAGTAATGAATAATTCATTACCATACTCTTTAAATGATAGTACATATTGGTACATAATATGCTCTTGTTTAAACCCATTGGTTAGTTAACTAGTTTGCAGCAGATAGCGCGATTATAACTATTATTGTTAATGAATAAAATACCTAGGAAAGAAGACAACTTGTCGGTCGTAAATTAAGTTTTCTCTAGAAAAGTTGATATATTGTGTTGTAGTAAATGTTTAGTTATCCTGGTAACCTTATCCTCATTTTGTTTCATTTAAGATGGAAAAGAAAGATGAAAGTATTATAAAATGGATATTATATTTGTCAAAATAACAAACGTATTACAACGAGGTTTGTCCAGAAATTCTTTCTTTCCTCTCGAAAGGAATGAGTGCCACCAATTACATCGTAATTATGCTGTAAAACATTATTACCGAAGTCATTATATTTCGTAAATTTTTAAACATATTTTCGCGTAGATCTTAAGATATTTATGTGTTTGAATCATTTTTTAATTGTCTTTACTAATAGTTCTTTTATAATCTTTTTCTAGATGATGATGATCGTGTCAAGCTGGCTCCACCTGGATCAGATTTTATCAACGCCTGCTATATCAATGTAATATATTATATAGCAGGGATGGGGTATTGGGTAATGGATAATGGTAATGGCCATTACTCTTTTAAGTAAAGGAAGGTAATGGATAATGGGGTGAAAAATCCATTAATTGTAATGCAAATGTAATGCATTATTGTGAAAAAATGGCAGTACTGGGCCATTACTTATCTATTACATTTAGTGTAAAAATGTGTTTCTTAATCTTCATATTCTATATGTCCGATATGTCCCTTCCTATCAATTTCAAGTACTTTTAAATACGTGCATACGAATATAAATCCACAACAGTATTGAGTATATTCTAATGTTGGAACCAAATCAGAATCCATATTGTTTACAACTTAATACTGTTTGAAACACAGAATGAAGGAAGCTATAAAAATGATTAAGGTACTACATTGAGGGAGACTAAGTAAACTAGCAGACACAACTATTTTGACAATTTTAGGTTAAATCAGGTGATTGATTGAAATTTTATCCAGTTTGTTACAAACACAATGCCTTTTTTAGGGGCTGCATTACTATAACACACCGTTCAGTTTAGAATGTATCCTTTATCCTTTATGCCTGGAAGCATATAAAATGCACTGATATAAGGCCCACTGCAAAGTGTCATTGATAAAAAGAAATTAAATGAAGTCTGGTCAACATGCATTTTCACTGGTCCGCTATAACAACATATAATCTTAAAGATTCTCTGTACATATATTGTCCCTTCTTGTTCTTTGGACATCGAAATATGCATCTAATCTGGAGCCATATACAAACATGCATGGCAGCATGCTATACAACGAGGTAAATTTGTCAGTCATTGAAACTTACTAAAGTTACTAAATGCTTGTAATCTATCAAGTTCATTTTGGAACATTAACTAGCCCGAGTAACGTTTACTGGTTTAAAGAAGATAAGGTGCAATATTCTGGGTGAAATTAGACACTCCTAAGTAAATTTTGTAATGTGTTGGGCTGTAAACCATTGTCATAATTTTCTGGTTGCTATATGAACATTTCTTATACACTTGTGCTAATTTTACTGACTGATGTGTATACAGTAAAACACAAAAAGTAAGTTGATCATATTTTTTTTTTATTTTAATGGTAAAGGTGATGAATTACCTTAGCAAGTAATGGACCCCATCCCTGTTACTTAAAATGCGAATTAGGTGTTTGAATTTATTAACTTATTTGATCAATTTTATTGTTATCCCGTGTTTATACAATAGATACATATTAAGTTTGATAAAAAGCTTATTTATTTTTACTTCGATAATAAATAAATTAAAGCATATTAACAATTCATTATTAAATAATTTGTATTTGATATGACAAGAACTAAACAAATATATTTCTTAGCAACATAAACTAAAGGCGTATCCTCATGACTGAAAGCAAACACAAATTTCTGCTTCAGACGAAACTAAGTCCCGGAATAATTTACTATTAGTACGCATTCAGATATTGCTGAAATTCATTTTAAGTTGGGTTTTTTTCTGATGGATATAATCAAATCAGTTTTTGAAGATTTCAATGGTTCTAACATATTATTGATTTATGAATCCTCATAGATTATATGTTTACAAAATGGATTTTACTTATGGATACAAGATATAAAAAGAGGATAATATCATGTACCGTCTATACAAGTTGTTTTTAATAAAGATATTATAACTGTTTGCAGCTGAAAGATATGCAAACTTTAAGTTATTTTGTGTGTAGCTAGAGCAGTTAACTATATAAAACCTGATTGTTTTGCAGGGGTACAAGAAGAAAAGAGAATACATCGCATCTTTAGGTAGCTTTCTCGTCTATAATAGTCATGGTGCTCTTTTAATTGTATCAAACTTAAGTGCAAATGTAGGTTTCTGTGATATACAGTGTTTATATTTACAACAGTGTTTAAAGTAATTATAGTATTGTTTTAACATTTTTTATAAGATTAAAGATTCCAATTACTAAGCTGGAAGTTCAAACATATTTACATTAAACGAGGAAATTTTCAATTTATAAGTACATTTAAATATTATTTTTTTTTAGTTTCGTGTAAGAAAAAAACTTATTATATTTGTTAAAATACAATTTAATGAGACGAATATTTTGATATCTAATTCGCTAAGGTCCCATACTGAAAGCAACAGAGGAATTCAGGACGTTTTGGCGAATGGTGTGGCAGGAAAAGACAATAAAGATTGTCATGGTTACCAACCTTATGGAAAAAAGCGTAAGTTTGGTTTTTATACATCGCTTTCCTAAGTATGACTTTGTCTAATGTTAGCAATGTATATTTCCCAATAATAACAAATAACAACATAATTCCTAAAGAAACATAATCTTAGTATGGAGAGCTGAGCCGGAAAACATTTATATTTTGCAGTAGTAAATCATTTATATATTCCCTATATTCTGGCAATATCTGCAAAATAAATAATGTTATACGCATACTTACATTTATAAATTGCATGTTAGTTATAATGATAATGGAAATAAAACCTTATGTTTCCAATTTTGATAAGTACTGGCCAGACGTTTGTGCTACAAAGACCTATGGTGACATCATAGTCACATGTCATAGTGAGGAAATATTCGCAGAATACACGTTAAGAAAGCTAACTGTATTCAAGGTATTGATATATATATATTGATTTATAGTAAACGGAAAGTATGAACATTATGAACATACTCTAAGGCATTTTTGTTATTATAAAACATATCTGATAATATATTAACAGTAAACTAACAATTGGAAAATTAATCCTGTTTTTTTAAATTATTTGGTGACCTAAGAGGAAAAGAAAATATCATTATTTTAATTTTGAAATATATAAGAATATATTTGTTTCCTATACCTTGATTTAAAATATTGATTTTAATTGTGTATGAACTAATAAAATTTTGACCATAGGGCGATGAAAAGAGACCTCTATATCAAGTCCATTATACGGCATGGCCAGACAAAGCTGTTCCCGTTGATATCACTAGTCTGATTGACTTCAGACAAAAGGTCAATATGATTAAAACAACGTCTGATGGTCCAACAATTGTGCATTGCAGGTATACTTTCCATATATTAGTCATATAATTGTATATATACATATATACGCATATTAACAGGTGTACTTAGATCAATACAATATATGTAGCTAAGTATTCTTTTTGCATTTGTATTTTAAGCTTAAAGTTCATTATATTGTCTTAAATCATTACAGTAAAACGATTATTTGCCAAATCTTATTTCTGCTTTGATGTTGCCTTCCATTTTGCATTAAGGTTATCCCATATATCTCGATGTTGTTTTTATATGATATAATGATATAATTTACTCAGCGCAGGGGTGGGGAGGACAGGGACCTATATAGCCCTGGACATTCTGACACAGGAGGGGGAGACAGAGGGCACGGTGGACGTGTTTGGTTGTGTGTCCCGTTTGAGACACCAGCGGACAAGCATGGTGCAGACATGGGTTTGTGGCTTATTTAGAGTTATAAATATGTCTATCTCATGCATTATTACTGATCACAAAAAGGATAAAGGCAGTAAAAAAACATGATTATATCATAGCATACAACACTTTAGAAAAGTATACATTATTATTATGCATATGTTTATAATATATATGTATTCCTGCACAGATCCTTGCAATAAAACAGTTTACATGAATTCTTCAGTTTTCGAATAGTACTACCGTTGATCTGTATTGGTCTACGTTTTTTAAAGTTGCTAAATATTCAACGTAAAGGATGTGTGTAAGCAATTAAAAAGATAAATAAAGTGCATTTATATAATTTGCATAATAGGAACACATACTTACACGCGCATACTTTCCTATGTATTTCTCTTCGTCTGGATTCCCATTATATCTCCTTAAACTACTTAACAGGAACAATACGAATATTTGCATCACGCCTTGGTTCACACTCTGACGTTTGACTATCGACCAATTGCAGCTGAAGAATTTGAGGAGTTTGTATCTACTTGTAGCGACGCAGTAATGATGGCTAAATTTGAAGTTTGAACACAGATTTACAATTATTACCAACAATGAAATTCTACTGCGGGTTATTTGTTAAGAAAGACAGAAATGAGTTGTTCTGTGGCTCAGTTGTAGGGTACAGTTATATCAATTTGAAAGACGTGAGTTCGAATGACATTGTGGTAAGGATTATTCCAATCAAAAAGTTCTGGTCAACTTTATGAATCGTCGAGTTGTAGAAACGTGTTCATCAGACGATGTGAAAAGAAAGAAATAAAAATATATGTGTGAAGGAACCAAAGAACATTTTTGAATATATAATTTTATATTACATGATTCATTTTAGCAATAAGACTTTCAGTAACCAATATTGGTCCTATTTCAGTTTTAAACATAAATTATTTGGCATATTGTCCCGAAACACGAGTGCTTTAATTTGTCTATCCTGCTTCAGCGACTACATTCTGCAACAGAAAATGTGCCGGAAACAGAAGTAAAAGCAAAGCAGAGGAACAACCTTCTGAAACATTTGAATCGGAAGGACGCAGATATTCCAGGTGCATTCACCCTATTTACAATTTGACTTCATGCCCTAAATGGAATTTAATTATGCAATACCAGTTTAATAATCACTCCATTGCTTTATTAAATATTTTCTTTTTTTTCATGTTCATTATACATGTAACGTTATAAGTAAAATAATAATTTGTTCTCTAGACTTTAGCGTTATAAATATCTTCGTGATAACAGGTGATATCGGACGACCACGACTGTATGAAGACAAGACAGAAGGGGAGAATGATTACATAAACGCGGTTTACCTGAATGTGAGTTGTGATCCCTGCACACTGTGTTTC
>CM037787.1:44298682-44312595 GCA_021229015.1 Solen grandis | reverse complement strand
TTTGTTTTGCCTTTAAAAAACTGAATCACGTCTTAGATCAACATAATGATCACCATCTTGTAATGAATACAATGAATAGTCAAACGTACAGACACACACACATATACACACACATTATAAAAAAACCATATTTCCTATCCATAAACTGCAACTATTTGTTTCCTCCTATATATATATAAACAATGACATTGTTCAGCAGTCCTAGACGCCGATTGCGTTTGATAAATCACCCAAAATAACACTGACATAAAACAGTAGAATATCACACATATAATAACAGTTGACAATCACAAAACATATATAAAACAGTATGACATATCACAAAATAATACACACTAGTATAAGAAGTGCATATAATGTTATTTAAAAAGTACATAAGAACAATAACAGGTTCATCAATGTAAGCTTTTACAAATTTCAAAGTAAAATAATTCTATGTATTTAAATACCGCAGACGACAGCGACGCATCTCGTCTGCGGGTCCACACCGGCAGCCAGTAGTGCAATTGTAGTTGGCTCACTTTGACCTAATTATTCCGATCCACCCTTCTGTCCTTAAATGGCTCTATAGCATCGTCAGAAACCCACGATCGACTCGTCGAAGGCGCCCGACGATGGCTAAATAGTAGCTCACCTTCACTGTAGATATTCAATTACCGACATAAATAGCTGTTCGTCTGTTTATGATCTGTGTACAATAAAATATGTAAATTATTCTTACACTGTTTTCAAATATGAAATAAAAAAACACATAGCACAACTTTTACACTATTTCTCTATGTGTCGTCTTCTCTCGTTCCTGCTTTTTTTCAATAAAGAATCTTAAGTCAAACTATTGTTTTGTATTATATATACGACCAAACAATGACTAAAGCCAAACTTTTTTCCATCGTCGGAAACCCACGATCAATTCGATCCGTTCCTCTTCATTAATCAATGTATGGAGACTAGCGTAATCAGCAGCCGTGGGATATCCGGCGATGAACTATTTGTTGATCTTAGATTGGTCGTCTGTGTTATCGGTAAAACTTATCTTTGCTAGGTCATGTTTACTGGGTAATTTTCGATATATTTACATTTTAATTTTGACGACTTCATAGAAATTACGTAAGAATTATAACAAAGAAAAAACACACCAAAGAATGAAAAATTATAAATTTTTGAGACATACATACATGAACTAAGAATATATACATCTTGGGCTCTTGCTGATTAAATATTCGCCTATATTCGTTATATCGTCATCAAGGAATTCGAAATTTTCCGGTCGAAATGCTTTTCTCCTCTTTCTAGACGTTCCCTTTGGATCCAGATATCTTCCTAGACACTAAAAAAAGTGGTTTACTTTCGATTTGCATCGTTGCGTACAACATGTCAAATTTAAAAGCTTTGAAACCTCTGATCATAAGGATATTGTCGAAAATGCTAGCAGAACTTTATCTATCTATACAAGTACAATAGTCAGAGATTATATATTTTAAGAAATATCACCGATTTTCTTTCAATCACTCGAACCTGTCCAAAAGTTGACCAAAACATCAAGTGTTTCAGCAGATGAGACAGTCAAACGCTCAGGTTCAATCAAAGACGACTGAAAGCCGTTGATTTGGCTCACAATAGTCTTTCGCTTAATGCTATCGTTGCTGTAGGACAGGCCATATTGCACAAACTTTGAGAAAAAATATACATTGAGACAGTAACGCAGCCCCAACCCAAACCCTTTCGCAAACAGCACACACACACACACACACACACCAAGTTATCACTGACAGTGATTTATGATGTCACAACAGCACCACGAACTGGATGTCACATAAAGGTCAAGGTCAAAGGTTTGTCTAGGTAAAAGCGCCCATCGGAAAAGTGTATGTAAATATTAGTCAAATGTGTGTAAAGATATTCAATATAATTGTAGTCGTCTGATAAACAGAAAAGAAACAGTACAATGGCCCCATCCCAAAGCTTGTTAATAAATATGATTGTATACAAAGACAGTCTATACCAGTAATGCCTCAGTCACATTACTCCGTCTCGTACGATCTCAATAGAAATCAGGGGCCGCCGTGGCCGAGAGATTACAGTCGTGGACTACAAATCTCTCAGCCCCTCACCGCTGTGGGTTCGAATCCCGGTAGGGACTTCGGATGTTTCATGTGAGGAAGCCTTCCAGCTGGCTTTCGGTAGGTCGGTGGTTCTATCCGGGTACCTCTGTGTACTCAGGGTCTTCCTCCACCTGTAATTAGCTAGACTTCGCTATATGATTGAAATACTATCGCAGCGACGGTAACCCCAATACAACAACAACAATAGAAATCAAAGGACTGAAACTCCTAATGTTGAGTGAAGCATAAACTGGAACAATAAGGAGAAATTGTGGCTTATTATTTGGAACCGATTTACAGACTTCCCTTACCAAATGGATCTTCGGCTGCGCGGGCATTACTTTATTTGCTATATTCATATTAGATTAACCACGGACACATTACATGCCAGAGGTGCGTGAACTATTGGACTTCACTGGCTTACGTCACACATTTTTATGCATAGTATTTTCAGTGATAACTTTTCCCGCCTACGCAAACAGGTGCATGTATATCTTGCCCGCTAGAGGGCATTGAATTTGGATATCCGGTGATGTCATTTTCTCAATCTGTCACAATATGTTGAGTTGTAAAAATCGCAATATAAAAAAAAAGGAGAAACAAAAGGCACATATAACTTTCTGGATTCAAAGAGAAGGAAAGAGAAATTTGTGCTTAAATATGAGTTTAAATGAGTATGCTCTCATACAAAACAACGATAGATTCATATTTATACGCATGTACACACTTGTAAACATACATACACTGAGTAGAGAATCAGTAAATATACAAATGCATCACGAACTATTCTAACGTGTGGAATGCTATGCCAGTTCGATGAACTATGACATGATTCCCGTCTATCTATAATGCAAGAGTAGTGAGCATTATTGCCCAAGAATTACGTTTACAGAGAGTACACTTCATACTATCTATATGTACTTTAGAAAACATTACACGGAACTATTTCCTTAAAGTAGCGCAGTAATATACTATAGTTAAGGCACTTTTGATGTCATAGAGAGCTGGTTGAAACAAAACTTTCTAGCAAGGAAATCCACACGGACAACTAGAAGAATCGAAATTAATTCTTGTTCATGTTTTTCACTTTTTAAAATTATATTATAAATGTAATCCATACTATAGAGACGGCGGTTCAAGGCTGTAATCAAATAACAAGAAATCCTTATGGAACAACGTCTGTATGCCCTCCAAGGTTTTGTTTGTTATGCCTGAATATGCCTCCGCCAAATACTTCCGGCGCTGTAGATCGCGCCTCTTCGGGTCTAGGTAAGGTATTGCAAACGATTTCATATTTTTGTAAATTAATGTTCCTTTAGATTCAGTTCCGGATACATCGAACATCTCGGCACGGTACGGCAGACTGTCATCAAACAAACCTTGGATCTTCGTAGTTTGCCAAATGCGTCTGTTGAATTTGTCTACATCTTGTTGTGTGCAGAGTTGATAATCTCTAAAGTCATATGCATTTTTCAACAGATTGAGTAACTTATCGTCGTTAGATTCGGTTTGCACTGTGTCTATAATAGCGCGTGTTACATTTGCTTGCACTATTTGGCTGCTTAAGCCAAGAACATCTTGAAGAAGGGATTCCTGTCGGATAAACGAGGTGTAGTTCTGTTCACAAGGTTTGCAAAGGAGGGACACAGGGGCGTAGTGACCGTCTAAAGCAGGAGTTGTCCCAACGTATCCTAAAAACTGATCGAATGTGACGTCATACTGTCTGCACTTACTTGCGTTAAGTTCCATTTCAACTTGCTCCCGATGTGACATGCGTTCGTCACGGTTGCCTGTGACATACATGGAAACTACAATGATATAAAACTTCTGCAAAAACACTTTATCGATAAAAGCAGAGAATAACCGAGTGTAGGGATTTCTGGTGACAAAAAGCGATGTCCCGCTTCGTAAGGGGCACGTTGGGACTTTTTGCACGGATGGCAGCTTGCGGGCATGTATCGCGTATCCGGGCATGCGTAGATACGTTTGGATTTGATCCGGGTCTTCCAGAACCAACATAAGCCTTTTTAAGACGGTACTTCCGGCTTTGGGTACCTTGCACAGACACGTGTCTGACTTCCTGTAGTAGAATAAAGAGTCGGCACTATTTTTTTGTAACCTAAGTATTTTCTCGCTTGGCAACGGATGAAGTCTATGACAGGCTTCTTTAAGAAACTGACCACGTGTGGCCATGACCTCAGATGTCCCGTCACCAGACCGGTAGGGATCGTACGCCTTGTTCCAGCCCTCCCTGCTGCTGTTATAAACAGACAGCCAACTCTCTGTTAAGAACGGGAACACTGAATCTGAAAAAGAAAAGCAGTAAAATCATTTATAATTTATAATGTTAGAGTCATCATTATCATCATCAGCAGTCAGGGAAACGGCATTCCTACTAGTGACATTGGCGTGATCCCAGACGGAAAAAAATCCATATGTCCGGACGGAAGTGCAAAATTCCTTTCAAATATTACATCGGATCGTGTCCGAGTACATCAATGCATTAAACAAATAGTATGCTATCCGGAAATTCCTTTGAAAGTTAAATTCTTAATGTAAGATAAACCGACAAACATGAGTGCTTGTTGTAGTATAGTTATATGCTTTAACCAAGAACGAGGTAAGGCACCGCACGGTTTTAACCTGCTACTCAGTATAACCACATAAATTCAAATTATTAAAAGCCCATTACTCTTCGAAAAGCAGTGTTTATTCATCAGGTAGGAATGCATTATTAGTACGTGCTAAAGATTTTTTTACGGGATGCAATCTGTATATACTCGTTCACGACAACATTAACAACATTACAACAATGCATTAATAAGAAAGATTCTTTAACTTAATATCATTTGATTGTTTACAAAAATATGTAATCTGCATATTCCGCATATTTTCGTCAATATTTGACGTTTTCCATAGCCCTTCCTTATGTCTCAGTTAACAAATCACGAGTGCATATATTGGTGACGTAGCAGATAAACACACTTCGACGACAGGTTTTCAAATTCAAATTAGATGTATTTCCGATTGCAGTCCGTCTTCAAAATTACTCGCCAATGCATAATGCAAAAATTGGAAGTATTCTGACATCAGTCCAATATACTTAATCAACGTTTTCAATGCTTTTAAATGTTCTTTTACTGCAGAAAATTGCATATAATGTACCATTTGTATCAGTTTACACTATGCCAATGCTTTTTTTACATTACTTTTTTCATAAAAATTGAATCATTATGAAATAGTGTTGGCCTTTAAAGCACCTCTCTATAAACATGAGGACACTTAGGTCAAATTTATTTATGTTAAGCGTCCACGTGCGCCTAGATTTCGGTGCCTGTCAACCAAAAACATTTCTATTTCTTAAAAAACATTTTCTATTTCTATTCCACTATACCAATCACAAAAATGACAACCGGTCAATATCCGCTTCGCTATTTTTTCAAGTTTGATACAAAAGTCAAGTTATGCAAAGAAAAGTAACCATAACAACGTGAAATCATTATTCAGACCCGTATATTGGAACATGCACTCTTATTGTAAATTAAATGTGTGTGTGTGTGTGTGTGTGTGTGTGTGTGTGTGTGTGTGTGTTTTCAATAGGTGGCTAGGTTTCACGAAATAGGGTTGGCAATAAACATAATAATAAATCAGTAGCCAGTATATTTCGTATGTATATTTCATTCTTCAAAGGGGCTTTATCTCGACACGAGGCTGACGTGGTTCTGCCTCATAACATGCCGTAGAGAACTGGTTAGAAGCTCAGTTATTAATAAACCTCAGATAAATGACCAAAGATGTCGAAACGCAAAACTGAGACAAATTAATTTATGATCATGTGTGACAAGTTCATTATCGGAAAATAATGATAGTGTTAAGACACAAGTTTTTGTTACCATGCAGAAAACTTACCAGACTTCCGGTGGTCTTCTTTGACACCCTGTAGTAACCACGTAACCATCACGCCCAGCTGCAGGATACACAGTAACCATAGACACCGTGTCACACTCCACCTCCTTCTCCTCATTGTATCTGACACCGGATATGTTAGGACCCTGTATATGAAATGGAGTCGTGAAATAGATCCAATTATTGCATAGACATCATACAAATACTTTTTATACAGGAATGGCTGGGGTTAGAAAGGTGACAAAATAGCTGGTTTTGTATTCGTGATACCGTATAGCGTCACAAAGCTACTAAACCGGAATAAAAATTACTTGCTTCCACTAACCCGACTGACCGGTTATTTTTAGCATCCAAGTTATCATATTGTTGCGAAACGCTGATTTTCGTCACATCTTTTAAAAAATAAGGAAAAATAAGACTTAAATGTTTAAAAAAAGTTTTGCCGACTTACCGACCCTATTATTTATTTATTTATTTATTTATTTATTTATTTATTTATTTATTTATTTTGCGGACGTTAGTGGAAACAAACTTCATCCACTAAGCGATGGAGGCATCTCCCATTATATACTCGTAAAACAAAAATTCAAAGGAGTTGATTCACTGACCCACAAAATTGGCCTATGATTTCGTAATCTTCCCTAAATCACAAGTAAACGTACCCTGGACCGTCAAGTACGATTAGTATAAATTGTAAGAACTTGTTTTCCAGTCGACATTAAAATAAATAAGCTTACAAAAGCGGCATTATACCATGTCATATCGCCGGTAGCAGATGGCCACCAGTTTTATTTATTCGTAATTACAAATTATATATGGTGAATGTTTTACCAACAAAGACCGCCAATTACATATGTACATGTATACCAACTGTTTCCAACGGCTAGATGTAATTATTTTTATTACAGAATGTATAGTCAAAACTTACATGATTCTGGTTAAACTGCATATTTTAAATAATAATTAAACTAATATTTGGGAAACAAGTTTTTATAACATACACATATCACTCTCAACTGTTCTTTGGTTGCACCAGTACTTTGCGCCTAGGGAGGCCATGAACAAACATTGCGCCATACAGAGGTTCGAACCAACGACCTTTCGAATCAACAAGCAGATATGTTGCTACTGAACCACGGTGCCTTTAAACCTTATAATGATAATAATAGCAATAAAACTTTTGTCGTAAGCGTCAAAGAATCAGACCGAAAGAATAGTGTTGCTGTTGCTGTCATTGCGGGAAAAAAGATTAAATAACCATTTCGCTACTATACCGGTATTTGCTTTTTGCTTTTTCACCTAACACAGCAGTACATTGGGAACCAGCATGTAAAAAAAAAAAAAAAAAAAGGTTTGAGCGTTTCAGATTGTTCCTATGATTGACGCTCGCACCTTATGGTTTCGTACAAAATTAATTACAAAAGGATTAAAACAAAGATCTACATTTCTAGTAGGTAAATGATCAAAAGGTTAAATAATAACAAGGTGTAATCTGTTTTCAACCTGTTTTCCAATACTCAAATGTTATTTTTGTTAGCAGGAAAAGTTGAAGTACGAAAACGAAAAGTACGTGTATCCTTGAATTAGTGTATGTACAATAAAAACTCTGGAAACGTAGTCGGTTTTTGGGAACTAATACGTAGTCCGTGTTTTAGTGAAGGACTAAAAATAAAAAACGAGGTCTGTTACTTATCCTAACTAATCAGTTGTTTCTTCAAGCATGGCGTGCATTTTTTTTAAATAAAATAATAAAACGGTCTTTGTTATCAAACAAATATTGTTGCTGATTGATAGTTTAAGCTTCACGTAAAAAAAATTCCTCTAATGCAAGAAACCTTTTAAAAAAAAAAAAATTATTTAGGCCACGACAGATCATTGAATTTTGAAAACTTTAAAAAAAGAATGGAAAAAATCACTGGGGAAAATGTAACCATAATAAAAATAATTCATTCCTCTAATGCAAGGGCTTATTTTAAGTTTGATTTTGATTTATTGTAAAAAAAAAATAAAAAAATAATAAAAAAACAACAACAAAAAGACTTAAAATCATGATTGAAATTCAACTAGTGAAGCAGGAAAATAACAAAATTTACATATTTCTTTTCATGCTGGTACCTTCCTATTTTGCGTGAAACTTTTTTGTATATTTCCTGACCTATTTTTATGAATAAGGTATCAAGTTTTTTATTAGAACCAGTCAACAGCATGATATGTCCAAACCGCAGTCAAGCATGAAATAATAGTAATAATACGGAACACTATAGAGTGACCGGCCAATACATGGCGGTGATAATGATATACTCTTGGTTTTCACTTAAAATAACACGGGGAAGTCTCTGGGTTAATGGGGTCATGACATTGAGTCCTTTCAGTCATGAGACCCGTTTCGTAACATTTAACATTTTGTAACCCTCGGGGTAGCCATGGGGTCATGACCTTGATTTCATTCATGGAGAAACAAAGTTAAAGTAACAAAATAATGTAGCTCGATTTAAATACCAGGAGCTTATCATCATACAGACCAGATGTATATGATTAATCAAGAAAGGACTATGTTCACTAAGTGGTAAAAATGGCCTAAGCTCAGAACTTAATTATTTTTGGACAAATAAGAAACAACACTTAACGGATATTAAAAATGATGATTTTATTCACATAAAACATTCTTCTGTCACAATGGCAACAAGGGTTGAAGTAATGTTTTGGTTACGTTTGCCGAAGTTTTCCGAGTTGTAATTTTGTTTTGGGTGGTCAGATTTTAATATAAATTTGTAAAAATGTTCACTATGGTGTAAACGTGTGTTACGTAAATAAACCGATGGGTTATTCAAGGTCAAGGTCACTCATGAAAGTCATGATTGTCAAAAATATGCAAAAATCAGACTTTCCGGTGATAATTGAATGTGTTACCAAATTTTAACATAAATTGGTAAACATTTTCACTATGATGTGAAAGTATGTCAAGTAAAATGAACTGATGGGTTCTTTAAGGTCAAGGTCACCAATGAAGGTCATAATGGTCAAAAATGTGTAAAATTCTGATTTTCCGGTGATAGTTTAGCTTAGCCATGGGTTCTCATGCGTTACCAGATTTTAGCAGAAATTGGTAAAAATGTTCACTATGATGTGAAAGTATGTCAAATAAAAACTGATGGATTATTCAATGTCAATGTCACAAGTGAAGGTCAAAATTGTCAAAAATATGTTAAATTCTGATTTTCCGGTTGATAGTTTTGTCACGAATTTTCAGAATTTAACAGAAATGTGTATATTTGTTCCATATGGTTTGACAGTATGTCACGTACATGGACCTGTGGGTATTTCATTGTTAAGGTCATAATTAAAGGTCAAATTTGTCAGAAATATGTGAAATTATGATCTTCCGGGTTGTAGTTTAGTTAAGGGTTTTCTAATTTTACCATAAATTGGTATTCATATTCAATATGATGTGACAGTTTGTCATTTAAAAGAAATGGTGGATACTTCAAGTTAAGGTCATTTCTCAAAGTCATAGTGTTCAAAATATGTGAAATGTTTTTTTTTGTTGTTTTTTTTGTGTGCAAAATAACTTTGCAATTTGTCGCTGGCTTTTAAAGATAAGTTACATATTTAGCAATGAGATCTCATTTTTCAAAATGTTTACAAAAGCTTGTCCATCTGAATTAATCTCTTTAGCTGATTTGTTTAATTACCTGTACGAATGAATACATATATGACCATTATTTTGATTTCAATAATTTAATCTTTTAAAGATATTTAAAGGGATCTTTTCGGCTATTATCATACTATAAATGAATAAAAAGAGTAAATCTACCGGGGTTTACAACATCTTTCTTTTGTTAATTCCACAATTTTGGTCAGGTACAGATAGTGTATTTTATCATTCCAGGCGCGAGTAGAAGTTTAGTGTTTATTTTCACATTGTTCTTAGAGTTTCAAACTATTTTCTAATCAGATGAGTGAGAGGTGAGTTTGTTTCGGGTGTTTCTATTTCTATGAATTAATGATACCTTTAAGTTTAAGACACGGTGTAACGTCATCATCAACGACTCAAATAAACCACCGTGTAAAATATGAAAATCAATGCTATCTACCCAACTTTTGTAAATAGATGTACACATCTAAAAGTAGATTCGAGTACACAAAGAACATGCCTTTATGTGTTGATGTATACAATGTGCGATGCTTTAATGAAGCTATTACGTAAAATAAATATCTTGAATCATTTATCCACGGTGCGTACAACGCTCCTTTTCAGTATTTAAATATGAAAAAGAATTAAATTATGAGAATCATACGTAAATATTTATAAGAAAGCATGTAATTCATGGAAAATAATTTGGTTAAATACCAACAGCGCAATCGGCAAAATACTTTAGTATCCGTGTACTTTGATCATTTGATGAAACAGTGTATAATCAAAAATATCCTCTGCTGTTTCGACCGTTTTGTCATCGATTACCATGTTTCTAAGATCTTACATAAGTCAAATATGTCGAACTATTCAGAGAAACATTTAAAATACAATGATAATGTTTACATAATAAAAGATGAGCGAAAATAAAATTTTAAAAGTATATCTATTATCATCTTCTTTATAAACCGGTGAAGATATAAGGCATAGAGCCATTACGCGTCTCTGATCATATTTTGTTGAAATTCATATTGGGCCCATGCTTCGACAGACAAGAAATCTTTACAGAATAAAGATTTATCATTTAGGTATACATATGGAAAATGTCTTGTTTGTCGAACATGCGGCCACATTGAATTCATCGTATCAAAAGATGACATCAGCTAATATTTCGTACAAAACGCGTGTATATTACGGTTCAATGAATTTCAACAGGAATATTCAAGCAAATATTTTGTTCAACCAGACAAATGATAAATACTGATTATATCAGTTTTCTGGTGATTTAAGGCTTGTTGTGTATGGTAAAGATTGAAAAAGACTTCTGAAATGCATTTTAATTTTCCCGAAAAGTTTAGGGCCAAATTTTACCACTTAGTGACATAGTCCTTTGCAAAACATATAAAGCAAAAACTTCTGACATTAGTTGTATTGCCTTTCCCTATATATAATGTGCATCCACGCAACATCAATATATACGTATATATCCAAATCCGGTCTTAAAAACAAAAACAAATTATATCAAAGGTAGACGAAAATATTGAAAAGAAGACTATTACAGGACTTATAAGATATTAACGTGCAAATCTACATACCGTTTTGTTTAGTCCCTGTGTTCGAAACCGGTCCACGGTTTATGGAGAAACTTGTGTGGTATGTAGAACAAATGGCGTGTCTCGGGGAATACGAGACAGGCCACTGGCTGTGGCGCTGATCCATTCAGTGTAAGCTGGACCCCACGATATACACAAGTCAATAAAAAGCCTCCTTTATTAGATTGTAGCCCAAACCCATCTTGCATTCCAAAATTTACGACTGTTCACATTCTGTTATCGGATTTTTTCTACATGCTACAGAAATACAGGAAATACAACTACAAAAAAAATCCTTTTCGGGGAACAGATTTTTTTTCAGATTCATTAGATGAATGTTTCAAATAACAAAAAATCACTAGAATCGTTTGTTTAAGATAAAAAACGAAGGGCTTTCCCTTTGCTTATTTCAAAGGTATTGAATAATAAGTTAATAAAAAAAAAAATGGAATAATGACGCATAATAATGTATGATTTAATGCGGAAATCATTTTTATCATAAATATATACTTATGTTCAAAAATAGCTTTAAATTTTTTTTTTCTTTTTATCATTTTCATTTTTTCTTAAAAGATATTGAAAGGCATAAATATATATCTTATTTGATTACGCATCCGTTTCTATCATGCAGAAAAAAAACAAAAAAAACAAAAAAAAAAACAGGAACATTTTAAGATGAAATATTTCCCCCAAGAAATTTTTTCTCACGTTATTCAATCGATTTTAAAAGTTTTTATTTTTCATTTAATATCTATTTCTTCGTAAGTATATGACTTAACAAATATGCATTGCAATTTGATCCACATAATTGAAATTGTAAGAAACAACAAAAATATTTTGAAATCAATGATTTTTAAACCCTTTAAAATTTGATTGAGATTTTCATTTGCAAAGATAGATGGAAAACTAGTTTTGGCATACTGCAAATGCACCGGTTTTCGTGATGAGAAACAGTTTAAAACCCTGATCAGCCTAGTTAAAATACCAGAAAAACAACAAAATGCAAAATGCTTTTATATATTTTTAGTTTTTTTTCTTCATTGGTGAATTCAGCTGTGACCAAAACTTAAATTTAAAAGGGAATGTGAGTCCCACTGAGCCGGGGGCCCCATCTGCTGTGATCAACCTGTTAATATCTGGTCATCATGCAGGGAGTCTTTAGCCAAACAGTAGCTATGTGTGTAAAACCTCTGATGGGTTGATGCATAACTAAATTACCTGCTACAATTGAAGTGAGATAGTAGGCTAGTTTTACACATACATTCATGACCTGTTACATCCCAACCTAAAGAGCAAAGCTAGCAGAGCAGAGTTCTAATTATAGAACATAGGTATCCAGTGAAGCACATTCTGTCAAATTTTCTCAGTTTTTATTCTGGTCATATATTTAAATTCTCTATAAATTCACAATTCTCAACAGATTTTCAAAATTCTTTTTTTTGTTGACGAGGTAAGACATTCTTTTTTCCAATGATGACAAAATATATCACACAAATTTAAAACTTAAAGGCTTTGAAATCAGTTCAAAGTATGACCAAACTTCAAACTGCCCCAAAAAACCAAAACAACCCCCATCTGAAAAAACTAAATTTCTTCAAAAAGTACTTTTTAGAGGCTTTGATTTTACCCATATTCTTTCGATAAAATATTTTTAGATTTTGAGATATTTAAGGTCAAAGAAAAAAAACCAATAAACGCAATATGACCTTGACCTTTGCTTTTTTTGAAATTTTGAAACTGCGAAAGTCCCTTTGAAACAAAAACAACAAACAATACAATCTGTGAAAATTTGATTAAAAAATAAATGGCAGAATCATCAAAAAACTAAAAAATGCCCATTCTCAAAAATAAAATTCCTCCATATTTTAGTGCACTTTGACCGCTTATTGAAAACCATTTTATGCATTTTCTGAAATCCCACCCCATATATTTTGTGCGCAAAGATCTTCGGAATCAATTTCAAAAACAGAATGAGCGTATCTAATCTCTAACAAAAATGGGGATGTTTTTCTGGACACACCATAATTGCCAGTTTTTTTCAAGATTCAAACATCCAACCTCTTCTAGCTCAAATTTTTTAAAGATATGGATATTGCCACTCATCATATTTAAAGGGGCAGTGACAGAAAACAGAATGCAAAAAAAATGCATTTCAAATAAGATGTCAAAAAAAGAGTTATCGGCAATTATATGTTTGATGCTAAACGGCCACCTAGCGGCAAAACTTAGTACTAAAATAAAAAACAAAAATTAAGGTGCCAATTCAGATAAAATGTGGGGTATGCATGGAAATTTTCATATTTTTAGCACTTCTAATCAAGCCGCAACAGCGCCACAAAAAAAGTGCAAAGAATAATAATAATGGAAACAAATTAAAAAAAAAAAAAAAAAGGGAAAAGAAACACAAAGAAGAACAGTAGGTTTTCGCGGCTGCGTTGCAGTCCACGAAAACCTATAAAAAAAAAAAGGGGAAAAAGAAACACAAGAAGAACAGTAGGTTTCGCGGCCTGCGTTGCATCCCAAAAAACCAACAAGGGCAATGTAACAAAAAAAGGGAAAAAAATTTCTTATTTCTATTAATTAACGTTATTTACCTAAAAAATTTCAACAATCATTCTTTTTATATTTCTTTTTTAAAAAAAAAAAAAAATAAAAAAAAATTTAAAAAAAAAAAAAAAT
>CM037787.1:44273197-44298582 GCA_021229015.1 Solen grandis | reverse complement strand
AACTTGACGGTCTCTGGGTTGGACTATTATTTTGTGTCTTTGAAGATCTTGCATAGAATTTCATCTTAAACGGCCTCGGATTTGTACATTTGTATTCCAATAAACCATTTCAATCCGAAATGAGACGTAAACCTGAGTAAATCAACGAGCGCTCCCCGAACACCAAATCTACATGGTGGTGAACAATTTCACACAATGTTAAATGGGAAATAAACATACATTTGAGACTGTTCCTCAGTCATTGATTTGTCAGTTTAAATCTGCGATTTATACCGGGTATTGCCGATTCCCAAGTAAAGGTCTATGGGTCACATCTAATTAAAACTGAAGTACATGCATCAAGTGTTTCCACTCATTTTGATTTATGTAACTATGCATAAAAACACACACACGGTAAAATTAGCCACACCTTCAAATACCTGATTTTAAAATCATTTACCTCTTCAACAAACCAGGCTTAAGGTAAAGTCCTTGTTATGGTCCCGCTATGTTTTGGACCATTTAAACTCTACCAATATAACCAAGTACCCTAATGAATTATTAGGAATCTTGGTTATCTCCGTTAAAGGCCATGAAGTCCGAAATGTAGCGGAACCATTACAGGGACTTTACCTTAAGTCACATGTCACCCTCTCGTCGCGTGACCACTTCCTTATCTTTGTTTAGTGGTTTATCCCAGGTCATAGTTTCAACATGGATCGTGTAATTCTTCTCGTAGCCGTTTGTTGTTTTGGAGTTGTCTGTGAGTATATTTGATATTTCTTAAATATTTCAGGATTCATTAAGTTCGAATTTATATCCTTTTGTTATGTTTACTGCGATTATTGACACTTTGTACATGTGGTATAAGCTCAGGGGTTGAAGCAGTGTCTTGTAGCAAGGATATAAAATTAAGTTACGAATATGATATTATGGAAGTTAAAACCATATTCTGATAACGTCAGTTTCATTTTGTAATTCACGAAATTGGGGTAAACAAATTTACAACGTCATCAAGATCACCTAAATAACTGAACGTGATTTATGTACATGTACACGGCATATAAGATAAGAACAGTTACCGTCCACAGCCACGAATGTCTCTTTTCTAAATAAAATAATCCCTCACCCACAGAAAAACAATAACAACACAAGTAATAGTACTGGAACGTGCACTGCACGTGGCATGACTTCAGTGAAGGGTTTACGCACTTGTTACTGAAAAAGAATATAAGTGTCAAATACAGCTTATGTGTAAATTACAAACAATATTTTTAGCTAGGTTATTGATTTAAATGATTTTCTCACCTTTATCCATTGCAGTCGTTCCTTTTTCTTTGTTCTATTTTTTTTCCTCTGAACTGTTTTCCTACTTTATTTTTTGTAAATCAAACAGACAGAAAAGTATTATCCATACAAGAAACTAGATGTAGCTGACAACCTTTAATATCTGTCATTAAATTGCGATCATGGACCATCAAGTGATTGTAGGAATTTTATAGTAAATGCAAGTCTTTGGAAGCCTGCATCTGCACTGAAATCTTTATAAGCATATGAAGGACCAGGAGTAAAATTGAATTATAGATAGATTACCTTAATGCACAAAACATAACACCATTATTTGCCAAAAAAATATCCCCCATGATGATTCGATGTTTCAGGTTTTACTACATTCTTTGTTTTTCCCCCACTGAATCCAGTACGAGATACTTTAAGCGACTAAATGTGGCGTCCGGGGATCAAACCGATGACCACCACCCGCTCTCATGGCGAAAGCTTCAGCTAAGGCCATTAGTGGTGTATATTATTTATCCTCGCTGAGTAGTTTGGGTGCAGCTGTGCAGTAGGCCAACGGCAAGAATTGGCCTCCTCTTTTACCACCTTCTGTATGCAATCCCATATACAATGTACATGCATGGTGGTATAGTTTTGTTGTCGTGCTGGAGTTTAAGGCCCATTATTACGGAACTACATTAGGGCCATCCCCTATAAAAAAAAAATAATCTGAAACGCGAAAACACAAAAGTACGATGACGAAAACGCGAAAATATGAGAATGAATACGCGAAAGTACGTTGAAGAAAACGCAAAAACACGATGATGAATGTGCGATATAACATTTCGTTTTCGTCATCGTGGTTTCGCGTTTTCGTCATCGTGTTTTCGCGTTTTTCCTTTATATTTCATAATGATACTATTTTCATAAAAAAGAAAATATAAAATAATGTTGACATATCGTAGACTAACACAAATGGTACGTAATGTTCATATATCTGCTGCAAAATAACAGTTGAACGCATTGAAAATATTGATCAAATTACGCCATTTAGTATTTTGGATGGATGTCAAAATATTGTCATTATTTACACTTTGCATTGGCGATTTTCCCGAAGACGGTCAATAATCGGAAATAAACTGACATCGAATCACAATTTGTTTATCTGCTACGACATTAATAAATACGAAATTCTTTGTAAAACGTCAGAAAATTGACGAACATATGTGGAATATGCAACTTAAGTCTTTTTGTAAACGATTGAACTATCTTAGGGTTTTCCCATTCTAATAGCCAAAAAATTCCACCAAAACATAAAAATAAAACTTATTACAATATTAGCTTAAAGATATCAAACTCTGCAAACCCAAAAAACATATTGACAATATTACATATAGTGATTCAAGTTCTTTTAGTTACCTCCCCCTAATCTCGTTTTCATGAGTTTTCTCCTATGAAAAATATGAGTTATCTCCCCCTAAAAATTAAAAAAAAAGTTATAATCTCCATTTTTCTACGATGAAACTTGAAACAGAATCACAAATTGTGGCTTTCTACCATGCGTTTTTCTCAAAGATTCAATTTCATTCTTTTTCCACAGTTCAGGAGTTTATTTCCCATAGGCTCCAATGCTAAGTTTAGTATGGGTTATCTCTCCCAAATCTGACAAAACTTGAGAAAAAAAAACTCTAGGTGAAACATTTTTATTTTTAGATGTTTTTAAAGTGACAATAATTCGTAGAAATGTTACCATCCAATGGCCAGATATGAAATATGACAATAGGGTGGGATTACCTTAAGTAAAATATTTTTTTCTTATTTAAGCATTGTTGTACGTTAGTTAATGTTGTTGTCAACGAGTGCATATTGTACTTATTGCATATCGCTTTTCTATCTGAATAAAATAGCTACTATGGGAAGAATAATGGGCCTTTAGCCGCTTATGAGAAAGGTATTTCAGTCATATAGTGACGTATGTAATGGCATACTCCGGGAGCCAAGACGTTCTCGGGTAGAACCACCGATCTACCACAAGCCAGCTGGAATGCTTCCTTGCGTAGCAATCCGAATGACCCTGCCGGAACTCGAATCACATCGTTATTGACCTAGTATTGTGTGAAGAAGTTCCATGCTGAACTTAATAGAATTACGAATATATGGAGCGTGTCGTTTCATTCTACTAACAATTTGGGTAAATGGAGTTTTGAAGTTTTGAAGGAAATTCATTGTAGTCGACCTAAACCCAAAGATAAGCAACTCATATAAGCGTGTGAAGGAATCCCGTATACCCTCGTGAGATAAAGCCGGTTCGATTGTACTGAAGTAAAAATCTCCACACAGTGATCTCCCTTGTAAGCAAAAAAATTTCACTGCCGTCACAAATGTCACGTGATGATGGGAAACTAACAAAATGGCGTCTCCATCTGCTGTTACAACAACAAAAATATTTTTTAAAATGATTTTTTCATTTTTTACCACGAGACGATATTTGTTGTTTATTAAAGAAAACATACTTAAGGAAATGACAGTCGCAGGAAAATAAAAAAAATTGGAAAAAAAGAAAAATTAGCTAAATTCTGTTAATTTTTACTTGTGGATGCAGTGGTTATCTACAACTGTAAGGGGAGGTAACTGCTGCACGCAGTTGTGTTCCGACGCCATTCGGAAGCCTACTATGATCATCTACAGCATAAGGTGCACGTTAAGAACATGGTATATGGTCCTAAGATAGCTTCATAGCTGACTGTAACTGGTTGCTTACGGTGGATACATTAATTAAAATAATGACTTTTTAAATCCGAGAGTAATCAATATAAGGTCTTTATAATTGATTAAGGACTGGAAGGGAAATATTTCTGGAAAGAAATAGTTCAATAAATGAAAAAAGATAATCTTTGCTAATATTTCGGCAAATATTGCCTTTATGACAAAAAAGTGAAAATAATGCTCCAGCGTTAATGTTTGTACTGCCGCAATATTTTTAAATGTGTTTTCCTCTTCATAAAGGCAATAATTTTTTTAAGGAGCTACTTTATTTATTTACTAGTATTTAAATGGTTAGGGCGTCCACCCTGGCATCGAAAAGTCGTGGTTTAGATCCCCGGCCGCATCATACCAAAGTCGTAAAAGATTGAGACCTCTTGCTTGACGCTAATCATATAAAGGTATTTCCGGGAATGGTTTACCCGGTGTCAGAATAATGTGCCTAGATGTCTACGGCGTGATGCTGCAGTGTGACAGCACTGCATCTGTCTAAAGCAGACATAGTCTCGAAATGACTTAAATACCGTCGGTGGGACGTTAGACCCAACAATCAAACAAACTAGCATATATTTAAGGGATTGTTTTCTATAACAAAACAAAAGAGCTCTAAGTCATTAAAAATTATCGCATAGACGGGGCAATCCCTGCAACGCGTGTACATGTATAATCTAATACAAAATCTGGCATTATTGTGTATTATTTTGTGTAACAAACGCTACGTTCGAATGAATTTCTCCCCTCTCCCCTGATTATACAGTGTTGTTGTGTCTAGTTTTTCTCTCTTTTTCTTTTTTTTTCTTCTTTTTAACAGGATGTCCATTTTAATCTTTAAATTTGACAATTTGACTGGATTTTGATGACCCATACAATTGTCAACTCTAGTTTTTTTTTGCAATGTTTTCGACGTTGTCATTATTAGCTGTTTACAAATGACAGCAATCATTTACTTTACAAGTTTAACTATTATTTTATTTCAGCCACGCTTTTACCCATGTGAGTAACGGTATTTTTTTCTATCAGAATGGTTATCTATATATTTTGAACAAGCGCTACGTTCGAATGCTCCGCAAGGGACTTAGACCTTAGGGGTCACGGTCATTTGATGAAGGTCAGGGTATCTGGCTGGTAGAGCTTATCAAGGTGCATGCACCTGTAAAGTTTGAAGGCTGTAGGTGAAAGAATTTCCGTGTTATGGTCAAGGTTAAGTTTTGTTTGTGACAGACAGACGTCAGACAAACAGACAGACAGACCAAAACAATATGCACCGATCTATCGATGCGGTGGCATAAAATAAATGTTAAAAGGACCAAAGGATAGGACAAAAAACACCACAGTAATTTTCTTAGTTAAATATTATACAACCAGACAAAAATGACGAATCGTTGTATTGACCGATGTTTTGCTATCGCTTAGTAACACAGAACTGGATTTTCCGCGGAATACACCTGCCAAACTCTCGTTCTGGCACGAGAATATGCGGTATTTCGCCGAGTTTCTTATCTTTGGGTTTAGGTCTTTGTTGCAAACTTTAAAATGTTGTTCTTGTTTTGCTTTTGTATTCCCCGCAAGATATCTTCGTAATAAACGGTTGAATGGCTGATATGTAAGGATCTGTTGCCAAACATTGTCGCTTTTATCTTATGTCCTTAAGTTTAAAAACTATTTTGTTAGGACATGCGAGTTTATCCGATTATATTCTCTGTGTTCTTTTAAGCATGAAGAATGTTCTAATATATACATTCGTAATAAGAATTCAAATACAGTAAACCGTCCCAAAATGGCACCTCTAAACAAAGGCTATCTCTTAGCAGCAATAGTGTACACACAGCGACACCTCTCAACAGCATCACTATTCCGTGACTCCGGAAGTTGTTGCTGTCGAGGGATTCAACTGTACATACATTTGTTTTTAATTCAAACACGGCTTGCATCTTTCTCTGTGAAGAAAGTTGAAGTAACGTCATTTTTCTGTAACTGGTGTAAAATAAATGTTTAAATAACATAACAGACACGGATGATTCCAATTGTCTGGCTAGACAAGGAACGTGCCAGGAAGACCACCTGCATTGTGGCGGAAGTTACGTCTCGGGACTATGTGCTGGGCATGCGTCTAGGAGATGCTGTGTACCTTTTACGGTTCAAGGTAAGGAAACGTGTTAGTCGCACTTTATTTTGAAGATGAACGGGAAAAAATGGCTACACGTATTTGCCTGTTGTAAGGTATATAACAGGAGGCCGGACTATGTGCATAAAGTTAGTTCCTTATTCCTTATTCCTTTTTCGAATAAGGAATAAGGAACTGGTTCCTTATTCCTTATTCAAATGCGAATAAGGAACAGTAAAATTGGCAGAGGCATATGACTTTATTTTAGCATAAATATGATCTAAATAATATAATTAAGCATGAGAAATACTATATGAAAGGTTCCAAGTGCATAAAAACTATTTTTATGAAATTAAATGCATAAGTCGAATAAGGAATAAGGAACTGGTCGTATTTCTCATGCTTAATTACATGCTTTAGATAACATTTATGCTAAAATAAAGTCATGTGCATCTGCCAATTTTACTGTTCCTTACATTTAATTTCATAAAAATGGTTTTTATGACTTGGAACCTTTCTATAGTTTTTCTCATGCTTAATTATATTATTTATATCATATTTATGCTAAAATAAAGTCATATGCATCTGCCAATTTTACTGTTCCTTATTCGCGTTTGAATAAGGAATAAGGAACCAGTTCCTTATTCCTTATTCGACTTATGCATTTTTTTCATAAAAAATGGTTTTAAAGCACTTGGAACCTCTTATATTGTATTTCTCATGCTTAATTACATGCTTTAGATAACATTTATGCTAAAATAAAGTCATGTGCATCTGTTAATTTTTCTGTTCCTTATTCGCGTTTGAATAAGGAATAATGAACCAGTTCCTTATTCCTTATTCGACTTTCGCATTTTCTTCATAAAAATGGTTCTTATGCACTTGGAACCTTTCATATAGTATTTCTCATGCTTAATTATATTATTTAGATCATATTAATGCTAAAATAAAGTCATATGCCTCTGCCAATTTTACTGTTCCTTATTCGCGTTTGAATAAGGAATAAGGAACCAGTTCCTTATTCCTTATTCGAAAAAGGAATAAGGAATAAGGAACTAACTTTATGCACATGGCCGGACTGGACATTCTGAAGACAGATCATTTATACTTCTAGATCTACTGCTGTTTCTACCACTACAAGATAATGAAAATTGATGATGATAGATCATCATAACATATAATGATAGATTTAAAACAAAATGGGGAAAGAAAAAAAAGAAAACCATGTAGGTACTAAAATAATAAGAAAGCGCATTAGAAAAATATGGAGGCAACAATGATTTGATCAAATGTTAAGGAAACAATTTATCAATTTTATGTAATAAATGTTTGTACTTTAGATATTTTAGCTTGTGACCTTCTTTAGAGCATTCCTCGCAACTTAATTCTGAAGAACACGCTACAATTTAGCTGCTTTCATGGAGTACTAATTTGAAATTTAGATAAAAAATCAGCAAATTCATTGGGCCAAAAATAGGTTATACATGTACATTATAAGTTATAATACCACTGGCAATAACACTTCAATTTCATAATAATCATTAATTATACAAGTACACAGCCACCAATAATGATTTCCTCTCTAAAGAAGCAACCATTTCTAAACACGGTACTAGAGAAGATGCAACACTCATCACGTGATCCCGAATCGCATATAATTTTGGAAGTTGACAAATGAGATTTGTCTGAAAAGGTAGGACCACATTCTTAGTGAGTGTAAAAGTTTGAATTTGAAATGAAAAAAAAAATATCCCTTTAATATTGATCTGTTTTGAAGATTGGAAATTACTAAAATATTTAATATAATTTGACAGGAACCTTGGATTGCACGGGCTCGCACCGCTATGGAGCCAGGGGTACTGGGTACTATCCAGATAGCAGTCCGATAGAGGGCGGTTATGTCGACATGCATGGAAACCCCCTCCACACTCTGCAGGTATGTACTACGCCAAAAATAGTACTTAAGTATAATATTCATACTCAAACTATGTCCATTGGTTTCATTGAGTATGATACTCAATTTTGAGCCTGAAATCGTAGTTAAGTATTTTTAAGACCACGGGGACTGTAAAAATTGTTTCCCAAATCAACGTAAAATACGTAAGTTTAAACTAACTATCCATATGTTTTTTATGAGTGAATCAGGTCAACCATTGCCTACCTACAATATCAGTGTAGCTTCATGTACGAGTATTATATGGCCTGTTAGTCAGTTTGAATATATCTGTAAACATCGGAAATGACCATACAGCTCTTTGTATTGAACGGACCATTGTGCAGAGTATTATGAAATTCTTTTTGTAGGTAACACCACTGATTAAAAGTTTCCTTTTTTATCTTAATTTAAAAGATTTAATTTTGATTTTTAAAGTTTCTGTTACAACTATCACCATAACCAGAGAATCCATTCTGTGATTTGGCAAACTTCGACGTAAATTATTTGATAGATGAGAAAAAAGAAGTGAAAGTCAGGAAAAAAACAACATTGAAGTGATTTTTATTATAAACACTATTATTCTAAACATTTACGATTATTGATGATATAACGCGAATGTAAAAATGAAATATGCTCAGTGAAGTCTCTGCTATACGTATTTACAAAATTGCATCAGTTACAAATGATTATGTCAATCCTACCCTTTTTCAGGATTACCTTGAAAATAAAGCCTCCATAGTAACCGTTGCCATGGACAACCACGCTGGTATTGCCTACAACACGCCTGTGTGCATCCCGGAGCTGAATCACAAGTATAACAGATTCATCGACTTCAGGGTAATGTTGCAATCTTAACATCTCTTTCCTGAGTCATAATTAAAAACCATAAGAATAAATATATAAAAAATGACATTTGCTTATGTAACATATCCTGACGACCCCCTACAATTTCGTATCGTATAAAGGCGGTCATTACCATTCTGATTTACAGTACTCTATGAGCAAACAGAGGAGACCGTAATCGGACAGCTCCTTTCAGGAACTGTCTGGTGTGATTCTGCTCTGTTTGCCAGTACGTCAATTTAATATTATTAATCCCACCGTACAGTTCCCCAAGTAGACCGTGAACCGTATTCACATTGCAGCTTAAGCCCTTTTCTCAATCTAATTAAGTACATCTCCTCTGTACGCTACCGTTGTAAGATCGTGTAACTGTTACTTTAGTCAGATTGGCTATTTCTCAAATTAGAAAACATATTGATCTCAAACTTATCTATATAAACGTCAATGGGGAATAAATTTCTAACAACCTATACTAAACCCTTTAAACGGTTCCTGGGTGTGGACCAGTACTTTGAGACTGGGAATGTAATGAAAAGATTATTACCCAAAACCTACGCTAAAGCTCTGGATCACGACGAGTTCTGAATCATTTAAACTTTGAAACCAAACAGCTAATTTACTGGATGTAAGGGACATAGATCTACAGGCTGAACTCATTTGAACGCAATACCACTTTTTGCTGAATGTATGTAAATATCAAGTTTTGTGTATGACAAAATCTTGCCTACAGGTATCTTAATATAATTTGTGGTGTTTCGTAAATGATGTAAAATAAATCAACTTTAAACTTAAACTTACCTATTGTCGTAACCAATTTACCCTCTTTAATCTTTGTTTCTTAATCAATCGTGGTTATTTGATTAGCTTAACTTAATTCGTACTTACGAAGTATTATTTAGGCGTATCATTCGACCCGTGGCGGAGACAGCACAGATCTTTTGACGAATGAAACGGCTCGTTACGTATATTTGTTCGGATTTTGCTTTGTAACTTCAGTGAAGAGTATTCAAAATACTACGCGTGGTTTCATTGGTCAGCATGTAATATGAATAATTAATATTTTAAAAAAAACCTAAGTTTTGCCAGTTGGATGCAGTAAAGGTAACGGAATATATGGTGGGTTACAACAATGGCTCTTACCATTTCATGAGATAGTTCTTTGGGGCAAATGTTAAAAGACAGCACTTGGTGTATCACAAAAACCGTTAGCGTCACAATAGTGTAGAGGTATAATCCGTATATACTCCTGTTTAAAAAACACTATATGTGCATATTGAATCAGTACGAGTGAAATAGCATGACCGGTAAACTTAAGCATACGATATAACACATTATTTTAGAAAATATAGTATTTGTTAAATTCACAAAAGGTAAGACATATCTTAGATTTAATATCTGAATCTGTAGGGACCTCTACTTCATTATCTGACGTTTAGAATAATTTGTGAAAACGAAATACATACGTGTATATCATATTCAGGTTCGGGACACCGGAAGTGCCTTCTACCACAAGGGTTACTCCCGTATCGACATTTGCACCAGGAATGACCACTACTCCAGGGACAACACCATCAACGGTCAACTGACCCTGGTCTTCAACTAGTCAGTTTATGTGTCTCTTCGAATCTGAACTGAATCTATTTCGCCCATTGAAAGCCAGAAGGGGCTATCATCCTTCACATATGCTGATAGCCCCTTCTGGCTTTCAATGGACGATTTGTTTGAGTCTGAAGTTTTCACTGAATAAATTGCTGAAAATCGTTCCTTTTGTTGAAACTTTTCCTATTCCTGTCTAGGCCGGTACCCTGCTTAAAGGCATGTAATTCAAACAACGGTATTTCTGGTCAAACACAAGTAACGATATCATACTTCACGCAAGCGTAAAATTGCTGTTGAAACAAATATAACAAGCAAATTGTTGAATATCACCAAAGAGTGCCACTTACAGCACTGGAAACAAGAAATATCTTTAAAAAAGATACTCGGCCGTGGTAACCAGCTTGATGATTAGTGTCTGAATGGTTTAACATGTAATAAATTTTGCTGATGGTTTTTAATAGTTGTGTAATTCCTGTGTCAGTGTAACTCTTTGAAATACCAAGGATCCAAATAATTTGTACAATCTTGGAAGATACTTACAGCCTACGCATTAGACTTCGTTTCGAAACCGGATGTTACGTTTTTGTTGAATATAGGATATATCAGGGTCGAACAATCATTTCCGAAATCTATGTGTTTCCTATTTTTAGTGTTCTACTCTTTCAGTTTACCTTAAAAAGATGCAGTGTCTTACTATTCGGGACAAATCGTTCGCAGGGGAAGAAAACTTTTAAAACAAATAGAGGTCTAAAGAACTCCTTTCCGCAACTCCTTTCTTTTCTTTTGACACATTTTATAATGACCAATGAGAATTTAGCAAAGTATATAATAACCAATGAAAAGCCTAATTTTATTCCGCTTCATTACTGTGTGTTTCACAGGAGGTCTGGGTGAAAATAAACGGCCTAACGGCCGAAAAAACATGACCTAAGTAGTCATTAAATGATAAAATAACAACATGCGAATTATTCCAGCACTGACTGGGGTCACTATTGGCTATTGATATTATATGTTTGCATGTTTGCATGCTGACACTGCTCGTTTTATTCACATACGTTTCTCGTTTCAAGCATGAGTTTGCAAATCAAACTGTGAAACATTGATTTTTGATATTAATAGTGTTTATTTGTGGTGCATGATTATGTAAATCAAAGTATCGAGAGCACTGTCAGAAGCGAAAGTTAAAATGTGTGAATTATAAAGTCAATCCCTTTATTATTATTTTTTTATTTATTTATTTGTGTGTGTGTGTGTGTGTGTGTGGTATGCATGTAAAAAATCAGGGAAGTTAAATCTTATTAAAACAGCAGGTAAGATAGATTATTTTATTCATTGGTCTCTGTCAAATTAAACAAACATGGATAAGGAGTAGTGGTTCTTAATATTGATCCTCTCAATACCTTTAATACTTCATGAATTTGCTGCAGAAAGAAATTATTTCAATAGAAAAGCAAGAAAATGGTACAAGATAGATTTATTGTTCTTTGTCACTTCACATCCTTCCCATGTGTAAAGAATGATATCCATGCCTTCAATAGTTTTTAAAATATGTTCTAGAAAAAAAATAATTTCACCATACAAGTAAGTAATAGAGATGAAGCAAGGTAGAGTTATTGTTCTTGGTAAGTAAAGTTTGACTATTGTATAAAGTATAAACTCAATCCCTAAAGTACTTTCTGAGTTGTGAGATACAGATGCGACTAGAGACACTACAGTCATTTGAGACTCTAGACTTGACTTGACTATTTGAGTTTACCGTCATCTGGGTGGAACCACCGACCTACCGCAAGCCAGCTGGAAGGCTTTCTCACATGAAAATCCGAATGGCCCTGCCGAGATGCGAACCCACGCGTTAAGGGGCTGAGTGAGTGTTAAAGTCAGCGACTTTACTCTCTCGGCCACGGAGCCCATTGAGACTCTAACAAGAAAAGACAGGACCCTCATATTAGAAAAATCGACCTCTCTATAAATAATTTATATATAGAGAGGTCATTTTTTTTTTTACTGAATATAAGGGTCATGTGGTCTACGATTTAAATCAAAGGTTGGTGTTGTTGTTGCTAATTATAGGTGGTGGAAGACCCCGAGTACACAGAGGTACCTGGGTAGAACAACCGACCTACCGCAAGCCAGCTGGAGGGAAATTAAAGGTTAACAAACGCAAAATAATGAAAGTATTAAATTAGAATTAAAAAATTATAAATAAATATAACCCAAGAATATAAAAAATAAGTATTACGAAAGGTCTCAGCTAGACTAGAACTCTAGACCCCTTGCAAACACAAAATACTGAACGACGCTCTTACCAATTGAGCTAATTCCACAGCCGCAAATTTGTGGTGCAAATAAGGTTATTTATAGGTAGTTTAGAGGTAGACTTCTGCAACTAGCGGTACTATTTTTCAACGCGAATGTATGGGAAAGTGGCGGTAATGTGATTGTAAATAGAAAATCCACTGTCTGACTTTAGAAGCTTTCGCTTCTAAAAACGCGTCTGTAAAAAGATATTTGACAAACTGGGCCTTCTAATTCTCTCTTCCTCCCCCATACGGCATACTATTTTTGTTATACATGGCTATTAAAATATTTTTAAACCATATAACTAGATATTACTAAAGTATTAAATACTTTCATCACAAAACAATCAGTAAATACTGGTTTAATTCAACTCAACTCAAATAGTTTATTTTCAAAGTCGACAGCGCAGCTCTCTTTGGCAAATACATCAATAATTACAATAAATTGATAATGCACGAATAATAAAACCACAAGATTATATGTACTAGTATACAATTCATGGAGCATGTGTATATTAATAAGTTACAATATATTTAATATCAGTAACGGTAAATCAGTTATCATAATATGGGCAAAACATTTACACTATGCATATATTCATTATACATACTTTATTTATGAATATTATTTAAAGTTACATGATACTTACATATTTACAATCTTCTTAAATTATACCACATTCAATATGTCATTCTTAGTCCTTTAATGCATTAATGAATTGTTTCACAACTGGAATCTCTCTTTCAAACAGAACACTATACTTTTAGTATCATTTTGTTTTCACGTATACTTATCGAAAGTATTTTTTAAGTATTTGAGTCTTATACATCTATATTTTGGACACACAAGCAAGAAATGATATCCAGATTCTATCATAGATGAGTTACAAGCACATAATCTATTTTTCTATCTGTTCCATCGTATCTCCCGACCTCAATATTAAGTTCATGGCTAGATAAACGAAATTTACTCAAAATCTTTGATAACCATTTTTTTTATTATTATTTCAAAATACGTTTCAAATCTAAATTCTGTTATATATTTACAGTTAGTTTAAAGTTTTGGACTATTATTTATACATTAATGCCATTTCTGAACAAACTTTGTTTTATCATTGGTACATAGTCAGTATCTGCGTCAGAATTATTCCATATTTTCCAAAACCTAAGTTTTCTAAAAGCGACTGAATTTCAAAAACCCAGTTCTTTCTTTCGCTTGACTATTCAGTATTTTAAAAATTAGCGAATCTTGAGTTTTCCTTATCTTAAAAAATATATTTCAATGCGCATTCTTTACATATTGTAGATAATGAAAATCTTCCTTGTGATTTTACGCCTAAAACAAATTTACACTATTTTATATGTATACGTTAAATTTCATCAATTTCATATACTCCCCACACCTCTGAACAATATGTTAGAATAGGTGTAATCATTTTGTCAAATAACTGTAGATATGTTGATACATGTATATCAAAATTTAAAACATTGAAAAATATATAACAAATCCGACATCCCTATCATTGCTTGTTCAGACAATGATTTATTTGCATGGGACATATTGCCAATATAAAACATATTAATACCCAGGTAACAGAACTTATCCACAACTTAAGTAAGCTGTTCATTTATATTGCATTAACATTTGTTCTCCTTTTTCTTTTTTCAAAAATGCATATTTTTGCCTTTCTTGGATTTATACACTTTTGTAACACTTTCGCTGCCTTAAAACGAAAAACGACGGCACCAATGATGTGTTAAAAAGTCATTTATCCGATTTATAATGGACACGCATGATAATCAGGTAATTTACTAGTGATACATCTGAGAATATATTTTAAAGCAAAAGCAAAAACAATCATTTTCTTTTCTTTCGCACCTGTCGAAAAAAAAAAAAAAAAAAGAAACATCTCAAATCTGTCTGAGACAGGTATAACTGTATGGATCCAGCATTTTCCGCTTCGATGGACCGGACAATTTTCAATGTATCGACTGCTACTGCTTGTTTAAATGGCGGAAAGGTGCCAAACCAGCGAAATGAAACTGATACGAGAAAACTTAAGTAAAAAACAAACTGAAAATGACATTTCGATTTTGATCAAATTGACTGACTCTAATTGTCACGTATAAATTTTGAAATAATGTGGATAAACGTATAAAAAAACACCTTGCTCGCTTCGCCCCACCCCCCTCTAAATTTACCCTTGAAGGCGATTGAATATAAACCAAGATTGCAACAAATTAAGTTCTTTTTAAGTTATAATTTTCAGTTAGTGTATTTTCCTAATATTTCTTTTTAAAACATGCTGAAAAATATCTACTCAAATGATTTTTAAAATGAAGAAACATTATCGTACTAGGACCGCAGTAACGCAGTTTCGGCAACCGAATAATTGTCAGCGGGAACACAGAGGGCCTCCCCTTAATGGCCTTCAACATCAAAGCAGTAACTCAATATTATGGACTAGCAGCACCTCATTTAATTTCAACTCGATTTTAGTACTATATTCCCTTACACTGTGTAAAAGTTGTAGAAAGTCCATGCAACAGTTTTATACTATAGTTAAATACGCGAATATAAAAAATATTCTTGATTTTTTTTTTCAAGAAATAAAATAAAATAAAAAAAAACGCAGTATGTTTATTTTGCTCAAGCATAGCGAAGAATCTATTGAATACAGTTGATTTAAATTTTGCATAATGGCTGGAATGAAACAAAAAATTTAAAAAAATTTTGACTTAAAATACAAAAATTTTTTATAATAGTTTGAGAATATTCTCATCGCTAGTTTTATTTTTCCTTCTTTGTCTATATAGTTAAAAACTGTATTGGGCGCGTATGTCTTTAACGTGGTAAATTCCTGTACATTGTAGTAATATACGAACTATTTTCCCTAAATCTGATCTGAGTGATAGATATAAAATGGTCAAAGACAGAAAAATGACCCTACTGGGATTCAAACACCAAACTCCAAATTTCAAAGCAATTGATAGTAAGTTGGCCTATTTATGCAGGTTATACAGTGGGGTGCGACTAGATAAATTCAGTATCGTTTACAGATGCGTCGCAAGCGGCGCTCACAAGTATGACACTCGAACGAGCATTGGCAATTCGGTCTTTTTTTCCCCCGATGTAGGTGAGCTCCAAGGCAGCTCTGCCATCGGCCGATGTGTCCCCGAGCTCGAGTAACTTTACGTAATCACACAAAACTATGTCCAGACTTAGGGCTAAGATGGGAGAATAATATCTTTGATTTGCTCGGTGTGCATTTCTCAACCAATCTAAATGATATTACCCAACTAAATTTTAGAACTAAAATAGAAGACATTAACAGTTTATTGAAATGCTATTCAAAAAGACTTTTAACCCCTATTGGTAAGATTGTAGTTATAAAAACTTTAGCTCTCCCAAAAATTATTCACTTAATTTTAAGTTTGCCTAACCCTCCTGAACAAATGATCAATAATTTACAAAATATTTTTTATAAGTTTCTATGGAGTGATGGTCCAGATAAGATAAAGAGAAACTGCATAGTGCAACCATATAATAATGGGGGTTTAAGAATGTTAGACATAAAAAAGTTTATAACAGCATTAAAGAGTACATGGTTAAGGAGGCTATTAACAAAAGAATCTAAATATTTGGATTTTATTAAGGAAACAATCCCTTTTATAACTGACTTCACTGTTTTTGGATGTGACTACATTAAGGATAAAATTCATTTAGTACCAAACAATTTCTGGAAGGATGTGCTCCAAAGCATTATTTATATTAGGAAAGGTTTATATCAATATGGATAATAAGTTATTTAAAATTGGAGGAAAAAGTTTTATATTCAAAAGATATTATGATAAAGGAATCTGTTATGTTCAGGACCTTATTGGCAATAATGGTGAACTGATTTCATTTAATGAATTTGTAAATAAGTGGAATGTAAGAACAAATTTCTTGCAATTTCAAAGTCTGATTAATTAAAAAGAATTTTTTTTAATATAAAACTCCCTCTTAAAAAAGAAACTTGTCCTACTCAACCTCTTATTGTTAAAGTACTTTGTAGTTCAAATAAAGGTTGCCGTAGAGTGTATGATGTTCTTTTGCAGAACACCAATATAAAATTAAAGTCACAAAATTAGTGGACAATTGAACTTAATTTTCCAGAGTACTTTAAGTGGGATTTCATCTATGATATCCCATTTTATGTGACAAAAGATTCCAAACTTCAATGGCTTCAGTATAGAATAAATCACAGAATTTTAGGCACAAACCGACTGTTATGCAAAATGGGTCTAAAAGAGTCAGATAAATGTTCTTTTTGTCATGCTCATTCAGAAAGTATACAGCATTTGTTTTATGAGTGTAAATATGTAGACTCCTTTTTGATCTCAATTAAAAATTGGTTGAGAACCATTTCTTCTAATATTTTTACAAATTGGTCAAAAAGTGATATTATTGTAGGAAACAAAAAACTACACAGTTCTATAAATGTTGTCTGTCTGCTGGCAAAACAACAAATATTTAAAAGTAAAATGAAAAATACATTTCCAAAATTGGACTCTTTTAAGTTTCAGATCTTACATCTTAAGTGAAAAATATTATGCCACAAAATCTGACACTCTTAATAAATTCAACATAATCTGGGATGATTTTGCAGCTCTCTGGAGGACTGACCAATAATTACAAAATTATGACTTATATATTAAATAAAATTCTTTTAATATTACTTACATGTTTCCAGCCACCTCTACACCAACCTTAAAGGCACACAGTAACATCATGTGTGCAATTTTGTGTTTGACCCTGGGAAGACACACATTAACAAAGCCTTAGCCTTAAATTTATTTATTTGTTTTAAAGAAATAATTTATCTCAATATTTTTTATTGTTCATACTGTAATTCAAATACATACTTTTTTCAAATTTATTGAATTGATATACATGTATTAAAAGAATTGTAGAATTTCAAGAAAAGAACAATAACAATTTTCAGAAAGCTATTCGACTATGTTATACAGTTAAGTCTACCCTTTTATTATGCTGAGTCAACACTAGATACTCTATTGTTGTTGTCTTTTTTCTATCACCTTTGTGATTAAGATAAAACTAAAATATATATATCTATTTTCTGGAAAAATGAAAAATTTTAATATAAAAGAAAATTACAAAAAAAACTTTACGTAATCAATAGATTATTTGCCGTTGAATTGTAAGAGTGCATGAGAATTGTCGACCGTTATTGGTCGACGTTTTCCATTGAGTAGGGATACGTGGCCTCTCTGGGGCCAACCAAAAGCTTCGACCTAATATTAAAGTTGGCAATTTTCTCGTTGGTAAAAATTGAGAAGGATAGCCTTTGCTGGCAAACAAATCTATATACCTCCCTCTGTCTTTTTGTCTTTCTGTCTGTCTGCCTCTGTCTCTCTCTCTCTCTCTCTCTCTCTCAGGGATATATGAAGTCAGCGAAGAGTGAACTAAAGAAAAAAAAGCTATATGTTGCATAATCAACTTGCTTTAAACTTTTTTACCATAACATGTTTACCAGCACTATACACTTCCTTAAGACGTATGTAATAATTATACTTGAAATAGAAAAGTTCTGAAGAATTTCGAACAAATGTTGTTTTTAATGTCACACCCCTCAAGTTTGACGAGAAGTGATACTTGCATCTTTTTTTTTATTTATTTTGTTGTTGGTTTTTTTTGTTTTGTTTTTTTGTTTTTACATGTGGGCACGTTTTTAGAATATACGTGATCAGAGCCGGATCCAGCAGTTCAGGTTAGGGGGCGCTATATTAAAAAAAATGTAGGCAGTGACAATGCAAGCGGCATGCCGCTTTGCCCGAGGCTTGAGAAAGGTGTAGTTCCGGTTGACCTGTCCTGGGAATCTTCCCCGCGAAATGTTTTATTTAAAGCAGTTAAAAAGTTATTGTAGTTTTTGGGGGATTATGTGTCTACATTTATATGTATAGTCGGGGAATTTTAAAGGGGGGGGGGGGGGGGCGCACCGGGTGTGCCCCCAACCCCACCTTGAATCTTCCAGTGGTAATAATATGAGATAAGATAATGAGAGATAGGGACATATTTTAGTGACCATCTTTGCCCCACTCACAAAAAAATAAACAAGCTTAACTGATTGAAAAGCGCTCGAAAATATTTTCTTTTACTGAAACTGATGATTTTTTTTTTTTTTTTTTTCATGATTCTGTTTTTCTAATTTCATCTAAGTTGTTAATAATAGGAACTTTGATTGGCAGTCAGGTCAAATCAAATTAATATATAGATGAGCTACACTATTTAAAATGATTTAAACCCTTAAAGTTTTAAATTGTGATTTTGATCATTTTGAGTGTCCAGAGCAAGTGAAAAACATTTTCCTTTTTTGTTGGCAAGGATTGGGTGCGATTTTGATGACCAAGGAAGTGTTGAAATATTAGAATAACCCGCACGCGTATGACCGTAATTACGGTAAAATATCCGCAGTTTAAGCCGTACATAAAACACAAAGGGACGTAACTACTTCCGGCGGTGTCGGGTCAACTCGGCCTAAAAACCTAATCGGCCTAGTCCAAGTCGGCCTGGTCCAAGTCGGCCTACTATGAATAATGATACAAGGTGTTACCGGTAACACCTACTTGAGACAAACATCCTTTAATTTCTCAACGAAAAATATAGGTGTTAAAAATGAAAAAAGTGTAACACAGTTATTAATTCGAATATGTTTAACTTCAAAAGAAATAGCAAATTAGTTTACCTCGAACCTCACCTACTCTCGAACCCCGCCGAAAAGAATGCTTTTTTACCAATTAACAAATTATTTTATAATCGTTTGACCAAAATATAATAAATTGAAACATTATTTTATTATTTTATTTCATATGTGTCCCAATTTGCATTTATATTATCACAATAATTCCAGTTGAAATGATACTGTGTAAAATGTTACGGGTTCGAGAAATGGTAAGTCCACCATACTTCAAACGTGTTTGATTTTGTTGTATCTTAATGTTCAAACGAAAACTTTCAAATTAAACAATAAGCGGATAACCTTCGGTTTCATTAAAATCAATCAAATGCTAATCAGAATGGGTAAAATTATATATTATTAACAAATTGGGTCGGTATGTATTAAAAAAATTTGTATGATGAATTAACAGCATCCTTATAGATATAGTTTCTAATTTTGTAGCAGATACTGCATTTCTAGTCCGATAGTATGCTTTATGGTGAAAGGACTATTAACGTATATTTTGGATGTTTTTTTAATTGTTTGTTCTGTATACGTGTATATCATTGTTTGATCGTTATGTATATATTTGTGATGTTTAAATATGATATTTGTTCTAATCGTTATGTATGTATGTTATTGAATGTTTTGTGTAGTTATCCATTTCATTTGCCATCTAAATAAAAATAATATTGAGTAACACAACTATAGAGTTATTCAATATATAAAACTCAATAATCATGGTACACATCATAATAATTATCAAATTAGGCCGAGTTGGACCAGGCCGATCTGGTTAGTAGGCCGACTTGGACCGGGCCGAGTTGGTAATTAGGCCGAGTTGACCCGGATTCCTTCCGGCAGACATTGTAGACCGGAAAGGTTAAGCTTAAAATAAAACGCATTTTGAGTTAAATCAAACGTTAGAAACAGTAATCTATAGTTTTCTTGGAATCATTTAAGACATAATCAATCATACTGATACATCAGTATCAGCGCACAACCTTTAAGTCTTCCTGAAACCAGAACAGACCGGGATTGTCCTTAAGGGGAGGTAAGTGCTACTGCATAACAATGCCTGATACACGCGATATTTCAGAGATTAAGCCAGTGCAATTTTCTGAAATTGCAACTTAACTGGAAGATTTTCTTTCGCATCTTTAATAACTTTATTAAAATACGATCGTTCGTCGTTCATGCAAATTCAGATATATTCTCACTCAGATATTCTGGCATTGGCGATTGTTAAGAATAGGGGGATAGACTTCATCTCTACTGAGATCCGCTCCGGTGCTAAACAAAATACAGATTTCTTGAAAGTTCTAATTGGTTCATCCGTGAAATTCATACTATCAAAACAACAGCACTCAAACCTTCTATTTAAGATTTGAGTTCTGTTAAATTTCAATCATGGTTTATTATGAATTATTTCAAATAAAAGGTGACTGATCAGTGGTTAGAGCAACTGCTTTCGACTGCAAGCAACTAAATTTGTAAAAAAATGTACCTGTATAGCTCCATTGCTTGGCGCTCAGCATATAAGTGTAGTTCCATGACTGGTTGGTGCGGTTTGGATAATGTGACTGGATGTAGTATCATGACACGTGTCTAATGTGTGATACTCTAGTGTGGCAGCACTATATTTGTCTCAAGTAGACTTATCTCCAAATGACTGAAATACTGTGGGATGTTCAACCCAATAAACAATAATCAATAGTAACTTTAAAACCAAGTTCTCACTAACACTTGTATTATTTTTTAAAAATTTGAATAATGGACTCAAGTCTCAAGTAGGAAATGAAAGTTTTTCTGAGCAGCTCCTATGTATGCTTATGGAAGGACTCCAACATTTTTGGCAAATCTTGGTCCAGGGCTATCCTAGTGAGAACTCTGCAATAACTAATACATTATTTGACATCATAATTCATATCTGTTAAACTGTTTTTATGTATATATTTTTGTGCAGATAAATTATTATTGCATACAGCTTTATACAAATATATAAAAAATATATTTGTGCATTGCTGTACACAATGATAAAAAGATAAAAGACTGATAAATATAATTTCTGGTGATATATGATAAATATTTGTTATTTCTTATTCAACATTAACAGTTTATATTTTTGTTATCCAGTCCTAGCAATGTAAAGGTGATGTACATAGAGATAGAAACCAGTTGATCATATTAAAGGTGGATTTCACATGTACTACAATACAAGTCCACCTTTCCTATATTTGCAGCCCAGCATGTGTGCAAAAGAACATGGCAGAGCCAAGCAGCTGAAATCACCAACTTGCATCAGGAATCACTTTTGAAATATGTGAACTGATTTAATGAAGAGTGATCATTTATTTGTGAACTTTGTGAATAATATAGTACTGTATGTTTCTATCATATACTGTAAAGCCATTCCTAGAAATTATTGTTTTAAATCTGAAAGTTTAGATTTAGTTATTTTTAAGCATGAGGCAAAAGTACTGGTAACAGTAATCTCCCTGAGCTAAAAGCTTCCCAAACATTTTTGTATAGATATCAAATATTTAAAGATCCCTTATATTTTTAGATTTTGTCAATCACAAAAAAGCACCCTTAGTCTCTGTTGACCTATGGCCTGGAAGGGGAATAGATGGATATGTCACTAAATAGAAAAACATGCCACCACCATTATAATGGTGGATGGAAAACATTTCTAGGAATGGCAATATCATTTAATTGATGACCATATATCATTATATGAAATAGTACTGTTAACAGCTGTCATTGTTATTTGATGATATTTGAAAGCTGATTTATGATATCATTGGTTTTCTCACCATACTGATGTTGTTTTAATTTTCTATTGTGCAGGTTTTCCCGTGCTTCAGTTGTAGGACAGACTGCATACATTCACGTGCCAGGTACTTATGTCTGTCGGGTAAGACTGTCCCCCCGTGCCCCTGGAAATGCCACAAAATTGCAGACAACTGTCCCTGAAGCAGTTGACCACAGTTGTCTGAGAGCTATTGACCAGGCGCAGGGTGGGCCAAGTTTCCCGGGCAGTCATTTTGTATTTACCTCATTATTGCAAGGGCAGGTCACGGACACCAGGGAATGAGATTGCTCTTCTACACTGTGCCAGTGATCGTTTTTATTTGGCTCCGGCCACTGGTTCACACCACAGCCCTGCTGTAGGTGTCCTGCCCTGGCAGTAACCTTGATTCTTGTGTTGTGAGGACTACAATCTTTAGAGAACTAGATATTAAAAAGCACTAGTGTTTGATTCAGTGAAACCTCTTTTATCCAGATTTCATTTTTTCCCATGCTTGCTTAGGTTAACCCTTTCCCTCATAGAGGACACCATGTAAAAAACCTATGCGAACAGCATAAAACTAGATCAGCCTGCGAGTTACTCGCAGGCTGATCAGGTTTTATGCTGTTCGCTGCTCCTCAGTGGTCTGGAAATGAGGATTTTGTAAATAAATTTGGTAAGGTTTAACTGTGGTTTTCTGCAGATCAGGCTTTATGTGATACCTATTGAGGGCATCAAAGTGAGTATATATGAGGGAAAGGGTTAATATTTGAAGTATGTAATTATTTATCATGGTAATCATGTGCAGATATACAAGGGGGGAGGGGGCTGTGGGTTTGTACAAGTGTTGGACTCATTTATGATTTATCAGTTTATTGACAAATCGTTGAAGAAGACCTCTATTAATTGTTGATGAAGATTTCTTAAATTATGCAAATTAAAAATTATACATCTAATAATTTTAGACAGAGTAGCATTTTTGATTGGTAACAGTGTAAATAAGCTTATTCTGATTGTATAGTTTGATGCCATCTTTCACTGCTTTTTGTGCTTCATTAATATTTTGACTTGTAAACAGTGAAATTATTGTTATGTTTTGATACATATAATTTACATAAGCTTTAAATTCTATTACAGTCTGTATATGAAATAACAGTTTTCAAGTATTAGTATCAAAGTCACTGATTAATCATTAATCAGTCAGAAAAACAGGCTGATTAATCAACATGTTTTTCTCAGACTGATTCCTAACAAACCCATACTAAGAATTTAGAAATCTCCCTATTAAATCCTTGAATCAGAGGGGTTTCTCCACCAGACCTAAGCATTAAAAAATCAAAACAGAGAGAAACCGAGAGTTCTTACTTGTTTTCATTTATTCTAACTTGAGTTTCTTTACGTCTGCTGAAATATCCTCAAACAGGCCTTTTTTTTTCTGATAATTGGAGAGGGGCCATACAACCATGATTAGTGATAAATGACCATTTTCTTGAGTTTGGGGGAAGAAGTTTTATTGGAGGAAATGAAATATTGAGGAACACTGCATTACGTAAAGGAAATTTTCTAAGATAAAGAATTATTGGAGGAATATACACCTCTTTAAGAATCTGTCTCAATTCTGAGTATGATAGCTATGGACTTTAATAGGACGGATGAATCCTTCTACAAACTGTGAGTTATTTACTTTGGGCTCAAATGTAACCCAAGTAATCCTACGCCGCTGACGACTCGGACGTAGCAACGGAACTCTACAGTCGCCACAAGCAGCTTAGAGATATAAAGCCATTATACCTTACTACGATAGCCTGATAACTGAATTAAGAATGCCAAATTAAAATATTACTCAAGAAGTATTTAATGTTCGATTAAGAGTTCACTGCTATGTATTCTTAATTAATTGGTGCTTGAATGCCATTCTATTATAGACAAAAGTAGAAAATCATAATTTGGCTTAGATCCCAGGTTTTTACATGCTGCTTCAGCTGGTCTACTCTACGCAGTGGTCTGGAAATGAGGACTTTATAATTAAATTTGGTAAGGTTTAACTGTGGTGTTCTGCAGATCAAGCTTTATGTGGTACCTACTGAGTGCGTCAAAATGAGTCTATATGAGGGAAAGGGTTAAGTACTGTAAAATTTAGGTAGAAACAAATTCCTTTAACTTCCTGTTTTTCAATGTAAATTCAAGAGTACTTGGCTTTTAGTTATCTTACAACATTACCTTAATAACTAACATTATTTGCTAATAAATGAAATATTTATGGATTTCTTTAAGGGAAAATATAGAATTATAAAATTCACCCCTAAGTATTAGAGTATTACTTTTCACTTAGCGTTAAGTTTAGTTGGTGGGATTAGAGCCAGTAATGTTTGTGGACAAAATAACATAAATTTTGTAGTTTTGAGAAGTGTTTCTTCTCTCTCTTTTTCTCTTTTTTTATTTGTCATTGAATAGCTTAAAGATAATGTGTGTACCATGCACCTCTTTCCCTCTGAATATCAAAGTTCTGGCACTTTACTGTTTAAGAAAATATGTGTAGTGCTATAGGTGGATTTATGTGTCACAAATATAGCACATGACATTTGCTATCAACTGGCAAAAAGAATTAGGCTATTAAAACTTGTTAGCGGTTTTTGCACTTAATATAAGGAAGTCACTAAGGAACCCTCACCGCGTGGGTTTGAATCCCGGCAGGGTCATTGGATTTACATGTGAGGAAGCCTTCCAGCTGGTCGGTGGTTCTACCCGGATGCCTCCGTGCATTTGGGGTCTTCCTCCACCTGTAATTAGCTGGACGTCACTATATGACTGAAATACTGTCGAAGTGACAGTAAAACTTAAATAGTCAAGTCAAGTCATAGTCACTAAGGAAACCTTTTTCATTATTGTAGAATTACAATCATGCCCCAATTCCATCAACTTAAGTGCTAAATACATATATTTAACCCTTTACTTCATATAGACCCATTTTTGTGTCACCTGCTGTAAGCAAAGGTGACACATAGGGATCACTTTTCTGTCATGTGCCCATCCATCTGTCTGTCTGTCTGTCCATCACACTTTTTCTGTCACGCTT
>CM037787.1:44234917-44273097 GCA_021229015.1 Solen grandis | reverse complement strand
AAATTATAAAATGGAAATGCTGACCCTAGGGGCCTCATTTTTGTAGGGATTAACTTCATTTTAGCAATTATGGTAGACATTCACGTGGTGACCATTTGTGCCAAATGAAATCAAATTCTGACCATCTGCTTAATAGAAGAAGATTTTTAAAATTTTCTATTAAAAGGATATAAGGAAACTTGCTGACCCTAGGGGCCTCATTTTTGTAGGGATCAACTTCATTTTAGCAATTATGGTAGACATTCACGTGGTGACCATTTGTGCCAAATGAAATCAAATTCTGACCATCTGCCTAACAGAAGAAGATTTTTAAAATTTTCTATAAAGTGTATAATTATAAGGGAACTTAAGCTGTTCCGATAGGGGCCTCATATTTCAAGGGATCATCTTTATTTAAGCAATTATGTTAGACATTCATGAGGTGATTTGTGCCAAATGAAAACAAATTCTGACCATTGCTTTCACAGAAAAAGAATTTAGAAATTTTCTTTAAAGAGGATATAAGGAAACTAGCTGACGACTAGGGGCTCCCTTTTTTTAGGGGTCAACTTCATTTTAGCAATTATGGTAGACATACATGAGGTGACCATTTTGGCCAAATGAAATCAAATTCTGACCATTGGTTTCAGAGAAAAAGAATTAAGAAATTTTCTACTTAGCGTATATAAGAAATAGGGCATCCTTCTAAAAGCTTCATTTTTCAAGGGATCATCTTTATTTTTTTATTTTAGCAATTTTTGTAGACATTAATCAGGTGACCATCTGTGCCAAATTAAATTAATTTCTGACCATTGGCTTCATATAAGAAGAATTTTGAATTTTTCTATATAGAAAATTCAAGGAAATTAGGCAACTCCCTAGGGGCCTCATTTATCAAGAGATCATCTTCAATTAAGGAATTATGGTAGAGCACCTTAGGATGACCATTTGTGCCAAAGGAAATCAAATTCTGACTATTGGTTTCAGAGGATAAATGTTTTGAAGTTATTGAAAAAAATATGGATCAAGTTTATTTTAGCAACTTTTGTGAATGTTCACCCAAGGATTATCCCTGCCAATTAAATTCTGTCTAGCGGTTTTATCGATTATTTCTTCTTGAAGTTTGCATGTTTGCTTATAATTTCAGAAATTGAAGTCCACTTGTTCCAGAGATGTCGTTAAAGCAAATTGTTGACGATGAACGACGCAGGGTGAACCATATAGTGAATCACATCGTGCTCATGGTGAGCTAATAATGAATTTGACGTTCTTTTTAATGTTAGAAGCTAATCGCAAAAACATCCTTAATGTATTTCCTTTCATCCTTTCATGTTCGAATCATGATTACGGGGCTTCAAATCAAGCAACAACGCAATATATTTGCTTATGTACAGTGCAATGCATCACATTTACTCAGATTGACGGCTTGATATATAACAATAGGAATTGTTGGTTAAACTACACGGAGTTTTACCTGCATCAGTGTTGCTAAAATCTGTCCCTGTTGCCATTGATGCTTTCAGTATAACTGTTATAATCACGCGTGGTCAATTTTTATTTTTTAATTCGTCAACGTAACAGGGGTCTCGTTCCCTGATGCATCCGTTGCACGTTTTGTCTCCAAGTAACATGCCTATAAAACTGCATTTCCATGTCTCTGTGATATCCACATCTCCCGGTATGAACTGACGGATAAATTAAAAAACATGTGTTAAAAGGGGCAATAAAATGTTGAGGATTCGGAGAAAAAATCAAATAAGATATTATTGAAAACTGTTTTCTAGAATCAACCGAAAGCATGAGTGCAGTAATAAACGTCTACTCGACCTAATTCACGTTTCCACGAACTAAATATAAGGGCTGTTGTTCATTGTAAATAGGCAATTTTTTTTCAAGACCAATGTATTATAAAGGTAATAGTTTATATTCATATCATTTTGACATGTGACATTCTTTGCAATGTGTCTCCGTGTGGGTCAGAGCATCATTTTAAAAGAACCTGTCCCTCATTAAAAAGAGGACAAGAGGAAACACAACAGGTATGAAATCAGACAGTCTTGCTGTGAAAACCTCAGATAGCCCTGTCTCTGGACATTTTATTACAGCGACCTTAGATCGTGGACATCCGTGGTATGTCTAGTCGATACAGGTGCATCTCTTGACTTGATCTGGATGCTAAAAGACAGAAGCAAGTACTTTTAAAATTTGATGTACCATTGGTTTCTGCTTAATAGAATAATCTGAAAGTTTTGGGTTATACAGAATATAGTATCTACGGTACTCATTTTGAATCTACCTCAAACAAGAAATAACTATTTTTATTTGCCCACTAACGTTATAAAACGTGTCAGTTTGATTTCCATGCAAATTGAAAGTATATGTATAATTCTTATCAATTTCAGTTTACTAAAAACATAAGTATTAAAATCTTCACAATGCATTTTTTTTATATGTATGGTGTTTAAGAATGAGTCTGTGTTCCTTTAGGAGTAGCTTAATGTTACAACATATTTGAAATCTAGTAGAGAAGCAATGGTTGAAAATATTACTCTTTTTAAGTAAAGGTTTAAAGATATTTTTACTGTCTTCTTTAAGACTTTGGCACAAATGCATAAAGTTTATTGAGATTTACTGAGTCAAAGACTATAAAATATTAATCGTTTTTTTTAACACGGTGTTTAATTAAAGAGAGTTAAATCAAATGTACTATCGATAAAAATATTATAAAATATAGCCTATGATCAAAAATCAAATACTTATCTTTCATTATTTTGGAACCTAAACAAAGTAGGTGATCATTAGACCCATAATCAGTCTATATTTATTTGGCAATCAAGAGCTACACGGGGGATATTAATTAAGATATACATGTTAATTAATTTTGATTGTGGAGATTTCTACTTCGTGTATGGCTAAACGTAAAACTCGTTTTCACTACACACTTATATTTGGACATAAATATGTGCATATAAAACAAATAAGTATTAATATGCAGGTGTATGTATGCGAATATATGTACATGTATGTATACGAGTATATGTGTAGCCTATGACATTTAGATTTTGTTGATTTTTTTTTTGTAATAGTTGATAGATCTATCTATCTATCTATCTATCTATCTATCTATCTATCTATCTATCTATCTATCTATCTATCTATCTATCTATCTATCTATCTATCTATCTATCTATCGATCTATCTATCTGTCTATCTATCTATCTATCTCCATAATCATTGAGTCATTGAGGTGTATGCAAACTTATTTACACAAACATTTACTATGGATACAATGACCGGATTCAGAATTTTTCCGACGGAGGTGGGGGAAGGGGGCAAATGAATGTGATATGAGTGCTAGTGGGTGCAGGGGCATGCTCCCCTGTTAAAAATGTTTTTAGTATCATAAAGATGCATTCTGAAGGGTATTTGGGGATAAAAGTGATAGTATATATATGCCAAGGTCCCACTGGGGAAAATCATTGGCGATGTGGAAATTAAAAAAAATCTCCCTATTTCTCCTGATGTTTGAGCCAGAAAAGACGGAGCAGTCCCATGATGTATTGCTTCGGGTTTCATCCGTTTGAACGTTCACTAATGTTTTTGCTATGGTCAGAAAGCAAAACAATAGCCTTGATTTATAGGGGATGATTACCGATGTTTGGGAAAGTTCCAGGGGACTTTCTCCCATGATAGGCGAAGATGCCCCGAAGCTTCACAGCATTTGAAGCATCATCGGAGGCGGGGGGGGGGGGAGGTACCGTCGTAGATAAGTGGATGCATCGTTGGGAACTTCAGAATCATCCTAGGTGCCTCGGGGAAGAGATTAAGATTTAAGGAGATTGTGAGAATTTGATGGTGAAATTTAGAGGCAAAATCAAGGAAAGACGTTTGAGGGTTAATGATGATGCCCCCAGCTATGTGCCATGGCCTTTTTTACCGTCTCGGTCTACGATTGATATCCACATCTCCCGGTATGAACTGAAATAAAAAAAACGATGACGTATTGGCCTACTGATTGTATTCAGGAAAAAATAGAAAGTAGTTAAAAAGAATTTGATTGATTCATAAAACTAAAACTCAAAAAGATATGTAAAATTAATGAAACTGATAACATATGGAAACACAACCCATTTCTGTTAAAGTTCAAATAAATGGCTGCAGATAGGCATTACCATTTTAACTTGTTCAAAACTAAAATCGCCAATTTACATACCCGAAAGTTCATCAAGTTAACTAGCCCGATTTCAATTCAAGACTTAAAATTTAATACATGTAGAGGAAACTGAATTAAGAATTTCGTTGAGTAGATTTAGTCAAACGTTATTTTTTATTTTAATGTCCAAATTAGTGTTGTTGTTTATAGCGGCTAATTTTATACTTATCTAATTGTATGCTACGTCTTAAACTGCATATGTCTTAAATAGTTTTAATTGATACAAAGTTTTGGTAATTTGCCTATTTTCTTCAATTATTAGATCGCTGGGCAGACGACATGCAGGTCTGATCACTTAGCAATGTCTATTTATCAGTGAAAGTGTCATTCAATTTGCATACCCAGTACATATCACACTGTCATGGATGACTGCCGATTCCGATCGGATAAGCAACACATTAACAGCAGGGGGCTATAAGACAACAGGAGTCTAGCTGGTCAGGTGGTTATGCGGTTGGTTCAGTATGGGAGCCCATAACGGAGAGAGCCTCTAGACAGCAACAGCATTATGTAATCAAGGGATTTCATAGTTCATAGCCTAGAAAAATATGTATGACCAGGGAAGCGGTGTAGGGTGTCAAGCAAGCCCCCCCCCCTTTCTTATCTTCTTTATCTTTAAAAACAGGGCAGATTGTATATGCATTGAAACAAATGTATCAGGTTTGACTTTAGACGTTCAAAGTTTACATATGCTGATAACAACTATTTCACCAGGGCTAACTCCAACCATCCATTTTAATCTAGTCATCAGAAACTTGCGGTATATACACTTCCAAACGTTTGTGAGTACATGAATTTTCTTTGGTTTTGTCATATAATTTGACATATATATAAACCTCTCTCTCTTTCTCCTCTCTCTCTCTCTCTCTCTCTCTCTCTCTGTTGGAGGGTGAAAGATAATATATAATATTCTCAAATTTGTTTATTTTAATTCCGGAATACGTTTTAATTTGTTAATTAAATTTCTGTTCATACTAATTAATTAACTAATGTTTCTGAAATTATAATGATGTCTATGTCTATCCTATTTTACATCCACCATTTTTGTAATCTAGTTAAATAAACTCATAATCCAATTAAATAGTCTTTCAAACCAGCTAAGCTTCATCTCGTCTTTCATTTCATTTCTTAAATTTCTATTCATTTCATTGGTAGTGCTAGATGAAGGTCTGGTCGCTGGCATTAATCAGAGCCAAGGTCTTGGTCTTTTTTTTTCATTCTTAAAGAAAATGACTCGATTCGAATCGATTGAAACAATCGTCATTATGATTTTACTGCCTGTGGGCAATGGAGAAATTGTTACATGACCCTGAATATCACAAGATCATAATCATCAGTATCGTCACCTTCATCTTGTCTTATCAATGTTTAACATATCTTATATTTCTTTGAATAGCTGACTCTCAAACTGTCTGCTTTGATTTGAATGAATTTGCTTTGATATTCTAAACAAAGTAATGACATTATCTTTCAGTAGATGGGCAACTGTCGCAGCTTCCGTTGTTAAGCATTTTGCCCACTTGGTAAAGTAGTCTGCGGTGACCCCTTGTTCAGTTTCTGGTAGTTCTTCCAATATATCAATGGCTATTCGTTCCAGAGGTTAACCGCTTCATACAATCTGCATTGGTGGCTGTGTACTTCGTATGGGTCCCTTTCTTGTCGGACATGTCTAGCATCCAGCAATGTTGAGTTTAACACCATTTTGAATACCCGGCCAAAAGAACTTCGACCTAAATTTACTAAAGGCTTAAATGACCGGATGGTTTGATATAATGTGCACAGGTCAGCACTTTCCGTCTGTGATTTAATGGTATCACTGCTTGAAATGTTGTTTTATTTATTTCGTAATTTTCAAATTTTCTCACCAGAATATACGAGTAATCTTGAATCTTTTGTATACTCAAAGGAAAACGAAACGCAGTGTAACTAGAATCTGCAGTAGCCAGACTTAAGTTTTACCTCTTAACCTTGCAATAAACCTCATACGATAGACCCCATCTCATTTTAAGGCATTTATTTTGTTTAAAAAATATCAAAATATTTTTAACTGTAATACAGTCGAACAATTCCTATTTAAATCTGACTAAAAAGTTAACCCTGCGTTTCCTATTCATTTGAGTATATTTCAAATAGGTACCACAATGACTATAGTCAATGACCTCAGACAATAACTTTCAGAAGAAATGTGTTTGAACTGTGGTTTCTTGCAGGTTTTGACCCAATCCTTTACTGTTCTGATGTCTTCATTCTGGAGAGACCCCTTTTAGTGCCGAAACAATTAAAACATTGCCTGGTGTCTATTCATCTCTTATTTCCAAAGCATCGTTCAGTCCACATTGTCTGCATGGAAAGTCACTGAGACCGTTAGTGTTCTCGTGTAGTTGACCCTGTTCAGTTGTCTTCTGATATGATGACGAAACCTCGGTCTATTTGTCCTTTTGGATTCATTAGCCAGCGGAGAGACCTCGGGTCAGTTCTGACGACATACTTTCTGCCGTAAAGGTAGTGCCTGAAATACTTAACGAAGAACACTAGAGTAAGAAGCTTTTTCCTGGTTATATAGTACTTCTTCTCTGTTTTTAAAAGTGTCCTACTCGCATAAGCAACTACCCTTTCGGCTTCATTTCTTTTCTGAGAAAGCACAGCACCTTTTGCGAAGTCAAAGGTTTCTGTATCTTATATGAATGATGACGAAAAATCTGGCTGTGCTAGTACATGGGCTGTCACATGTTTTTGTTTCAGGAAGGCAAACGCCATACATAGGGATTTGCAATTTCAAAAGATCCTAAAATGATACGAAGATAATAACTACAGAGGCCAAAGAAGGAGCGGACCTCTGTCACAGACTTTGATGTGGGCTATTGTTTGATATATTCTATCTTCTTTGGATCTGTGATACTCCTGTCGCACTTAAATCATGGCCAAAAAATTCAACTTCTTTCTTGAGTAATTGGCATTTTTAGGATTGAGCTTTGAACCAGATCATTCAAACTATTTAAATAAAAACTGTCTCCAGATTGTGTAACATGTCTTGAAATGTCTTTCCTGTAACAATAATGACATCTAGGTGCACGAGGCATAAACTCCAATGTAGTCCAGCCAAAACAGCTTCCATCAGGGACTCAAATGCCGCTGGAGTATTAGAGAGGCCAAATGGCATTACGTTTAATTCCTATAGCATGTCCGTGTTGTGAATGCTGTCTTAGTTTTGTCTTGTTCATCTACTTCAACCTGCCAGTAGCCAAGTAGTAACTCTAATCGAGGCAGGAAAACAAAATGATTCTGACAACTGGTCTAGAGAATCGTCTATGCGTTGGAATGGGTATGCATCCTTGACTATAACATCATTCAGACGACGATAGTCAACACAAATCTTTGTGACCTAGTCTTCTTTTTCAAAAGTAAAATTCCGCTTGACAATGGACTTGTTGACGGCTGTATATCATTTTTCAACCTGTCATCTATCTTTGTGTCAGCTTCCTCTCGCATGTAGCAAGGATTACGTCGTATCGACCGCTTGATAGGATAGGCATTGTTTGTATCCAATGTTTAATGATACCGGTTCCGTCAATATCTTGATCATTCTTGGAGAAGAAAAGCACATAATTGCATAACAGTTGTCGTTCCTCAAATGCTCACTCCTGTATAGTCATTGTGCTTGCTTTGATATCGATGGCAACATTAGTTTTTTCATGAAATCGACGCCAAAACCCAGAGCAACATCAATTTTAGCTACTATCACAGGCATTGGGAATTGGATGTAATCAAAAATATTTCATCCGTTTCTTCATACAAACCAGTGTCTGTCACATTATGGTACACCACATGGGGGGGGGGGCATTTAAATCAAGTGTTTTGCCATGGCCTTATGACTAAGTGTCTGAGTAAACTACTTTAGTAGATAAAGACTTGTTTGATACTTAGCAAACTATTGAAAACGTTGAAAACATATGGCATTCAATTCCATATATACAATATATACAATATCTAAATTTCTCACAGTCATTGAAAACAATGTCTATGGATTATGAATCACATAAAACGAAAACTCATTATCAGTGTTATCAATGGTGCCCACAAGTCATGTATGTGAATCGTAGTTACGATATAACACAACATACATTGATATTGATTTTATAATATCTAAGTGTAAATGATAAACAACATGCAATTTGATAGATATTAAATTCTTAACTAGAAAATTCGCATAATAAGTTTGTTATTTGTTTGTTGGGTTTAACGTCCCACCGACAGTATTTCAGTCATTTGGAGACGATGTCTACTTGAGACAGATATGAACTAAGACCACAATTCATTTTACATTATGTTCTATATATGCATATATGCAAATGAAAATTTCTGTAAGGGAAATTGACATCGAAACTTACCCTCATTAGATAAATCTATTCAAGAGAAATAATTCTGTACGTTTTAAACATGAGGTTACCCGACTACTTTTTGACCTATTTAAGGCCAAATAACATACGTATGAATTTAGTGCACCGGTCGGCCATTTCACGCCAATTTTCTCAAAAATTACCCTCTCAGCAATGCTCAACTTTTAAGGTTGTTGTGCAATAAGGCCTCCAAATTGGACAATTTATGACTATTTTAACTGTGTTCTATAGGATTTAATCCTTTATTGCATGTCTTTCAGTCAAACACTTATCTTATTTCAGCATTAAATAGGGTCACTATTTTCTGTGTAGGCACATCCGGATACAGGGTAACCAAGGGCATGTAATTGTGGTCTTAGTCCATATAGTGCTGCCACACTGCAGTATCACGCCGTAGATACGTGGCACCACACCCAGTCACATTATCCTGACACCGAGCCAACCAGTCCTGCAACTACCCTTATATGTTGAGCGCCAAGCAAGGGAGCTATAATAGTACCATTTTTTTCGACTTTGGTATGTCCCGGCCGGCGCATAATAAGTACCTTGTGATTGAATACTGAAACAAACTGAGCAAATTATAAACAGTCTACTTCGTTATCATACATACATGAATGTGTTTTATGTAAAAATATTGATTACGCAATTATCATGATGTATGTGTGTGTGTTGAGGGAATGGGGGCATGGAGCATGATTGTGACACATGTTGTTGTTGTTAAACCTACGATCGGTTTAGAGAGACAAAATAATGACTCTCGTGACTCGAGTATGTTTGATATTTTTTTCGTAAGAGGCTATTTGTATTAGAATTATTTGATAATACATTTTTTATCATATGACAATATGATTAAAGAGCTATTTCCGGTTTTGTATATCGTTACATAAAACTGTTTCATTACTCCGAGTCACGCGCCTGTAGTCTTTATGCATAACGTGTTGGGTGTTACAATCCTACTTTACTAGAAGAAATCAGGTCAAATGATAAAAATAATCTGGCAAGAATTATCATTTCATTTTAGATTTTACTAAACGAGAGACTCGCTTAATAAGACGTTAAGAATGATATTCCCTGATGGATTTTGGAATCACTTGGCAGAAATGTTCAACATCATAAGACGATGTGTCGCGTTTAATCCCCGGGTTTGTAGCTCCAATGTAAAGGTCACACTAAGAGTTCAAAGGTAAAAAATCGGGTGTAATTTTTTGTTTCTGCTGCATAACTCTGACATTCCTTGATGATTTTTGAAATAACTTGACTGAAGTATTCACCATCATGAGGCGATGTGTCGCGCGCAATCGCCAGGTCTATAGCTCCAAGGTTAAGGTCACACTTAGAGTTTACAGGTAAAAAACCGGGTCCACTTTTCGTTTCAACTGCATAACTCTGATATTCTTTGATATATTTTGAAATAACTGTTCAGCATTATGAGACACTGAGTCAGTTGCAATCTTCAGGTCCGTAACTTCAAGGTCAGGTGTTTCTGCTGCATAACTCTGACATTACTTAGTGAACTTTGAAATTACTTGGCAGATATGTTCAACATCATGAGAGTTCAAAGATCAAAAATGGAATCTTTGTTTTTGTATCTGCTGTATTACCCTAACCAACTCTGTGAAACTTGGTATATGAAGGTAATATGGAGATTAAATAATGCACCTCACTTTGATATTTTCTTGGATAAAAATACTGGTTGATATGGTAATGAAACTAATTAAAATATACAGAACCATTAGGGGACTTATGGTTCAGTTATGCATATGATTCTAGCTATTGTGTATTTTGTAAATGCATAAGACTGTAGTGATTTCATCGTTAAAAATGTCAGGGAAAAGTAAAAAAAAATGTCAGGAAATTTCTCACAAAACCATGAATATGCACTTCGGGGGCATTTGTCACATCCTGTGACATTTTTTGTTTTTATTATGTCGTCCGACCTCTTCGTAAAGACCATCCTCTCATGTGTAGACATTTTAACATATAATAATTTTCTTATAGATTTGTTCAGTATGTTGAAATTCACAGTTTCTCCACATCACTGTGCTGTAGTTAATAAAACTGACCAAACTAAATTATCAAAAAGGTTACATTTATCATCTGGTAGCAAATCTTTTTAGTTGAATATTATAATTAGATTATGTAAAGCAAATGCTGACCGTTGAGCAATATATTCATGATACAAATTTCCATTTTCATAAAAACATACACCCAAATATATGAAAGAATTCACTACTTCACATATTAATAATTGTGAAATTATATTAGTGTAACGGACTATTTCAAACATTTTTTTATTTACTGGTATTAATCTGTATTCACCAATCAATACATTACCGGTCCATATCATTAAGCATTAACTGTAGAGCATGCGGTACTCATCTAAACAGTACTGTGTCATCTGCAAACATAAGAAGAATAAACTTGTTTTAAGAGCCTGTTTGCATGAAAAGAAAGCTGAGTAACTTCCGACTTATATTGTATGACCTGACTGAATCATACAGAGATTTTTAAATTATTTACGAAATTCGTACCCACATTTTCTCCAATAAGTTTTCCCGATAAAAGTGTTAGTTTTATTCTATAATAAGCCTGTCGAAAATCTATAAACGCACAGAGAAGCTTCTCTCCTTAGAGTTAAAGTGTTATGTGATTATAGCGTGCAATTTTGAATACCGCGTCAAAAAATAACTTAATCATTTTGAAATCTAAATTGGTTTTGTATAAATTTATCGTGATAATCTGCCTAAGCTAAATCATATACAGATATATCTGTTACTTGCAGGTATAAAGATTCTTTTGTCAACCTGTGTATTCGATATCCCTATGCTGATGCATGATAAACTTGTATTGGCGTCTACCTGCAGTGTGATTTTGCCTTTTTCTTTGTTTTTCTATTGTGCATAAAATCACTGGCTGACGAATAGCTAGAGGTCTTCCACGTATGCTACTCCATTGAAGTAACTCAAACATAAACTATATATTTTCTAATTTTGAACTTTCTTTTTAAATAACCATGTCTCGCACCACCTTGAACACGTGAAGCAGTAGATAAGTATCATTATTCACAATTACTAACTCTGAAAATGATTATCAAAAAAATTAATGCCGATTATTGAATAAAGACCATTTGTCACACCAGATTCCAAAAAAATGATGTTTTTCCTGAATAATTTAAATGTACCACAAAATAAACAGTTGTCTTGTAGTCAACCTCACAATGATGTGACAAAAAAAACTTAATGTAATTTGCACTGTATCAATTATACATGTTATGTGCCTTATAAACAAAGAATTGTTTATTTCGAACAAATGCATTGCGGTAGAACACGTATGTTAGAAACGTTACTATAGAAAATTAGTGTAAGTGTAATTTGCTTATAAAAAAATGAAAGAAGTTAAGAAAAGTTCTCTATGAAGTAGAAGAAAATTGATGTTTGATGATATAACGCTTATACTTTTATTATTTGCTGATGATATGGTTTTATTAGGAAAGAATCCAATAGATCTTCAACATAGTATAGATTAACTTTTTGAATATTGCAATAAATCGGGTTAAGAGGTAAAAAAAAGATAGTTGAAGTTGTATTGGGGTTTACTGTCGCTGCGATAGTATTCAGTCATAAAGCGACGTCCAGCAACTTACAGGTGGAGGATAAAAAAAAGAAAATGAAAATTATGAATTTTAGAAAACGTGGACCAATAAAAGAGAATGAAAGATTTTATTATAATGATAATGAAATTGGAAATAGTGAGTGCCATTAATTATTTATGTACTGTTTACAATTATAATGGTGGTTTTAATCTTAATCAAAGGACTACAGCTTTTTAAGGTTTAAAGGCCCTAAATGTATTTTTAAATAAATTGTACCAATTTAATTTGAAACCATCAGTGATGTGCGAACTGTCTGATGCTTTTGTCGGATCAATTTTAAATTACTGCTATTGTGGTGTGGGATTTTTGGTAAATCTAAAGAGATAGAACGAATTCATTTAAACTTTTGTAAAATAATATTAAATGTTTAATCTACTACATCTCCTTATGCTACTTATGGTGAATTGGGGAGGTTCCACTTTACATAAAAAGATACGTTAGAATTATTAAATACCGGTGTAATATTGTGTTATCAGTATTTTTAATTACAAAAGTATGTGATGGTTTGTTTTTGTCACAAATGAAAGTGAATAACTGGCTTTTTAATGTAAAATGTCTTGTAGACACGTACGGGTTTTCGTATGTTTGGAATGACCCACTAGCCGTTGATCTAAACAGTTTCACTTAAGTTTTAAAGTTATAGATACAGACACCTTTAAACAACATTTAAACATTTCAAAATAAATTCTAGTTTTGAATTTTTCTTGGATGCTTTACCAAAAAAATCAGAATTTGGATCTCAAAGTTAAGACTTTCTTCCCATAATTTAAGGATATAATCCGGACAATATGCTAGAAAGATATTAGAGAAAATTCAACGAAAGTGTGTTAATTGTAATTTAAATGTAATTTAAATAACACAGAAGATGAATATCATTTTGTTTTAGTATGCCCTCTTTATAGTGATCTCAGGAAACATAATATTAAAAATGTTACTTTAATAAACCAAGAGTAATCAAGTTTAATGAGTTAATACAGTTAAATTATAAATCTGTTGTCATTAAATTGTATGAAGCATTTAGAAGGAGGCCTAACAATACTTTAGTTATTAATGAATATTTCATGAACTTCCAGTATGATTGTCGCGGCAAATATTTTACATGTGAAATTATTAACAACTTTTAGCATAAAAGTAAAAAACTTGTATCAAATAAATTTGAATGTCTTATGCATTACATGTTGAAATTTCATTAAAATACGATCATTCATTTAAACGCACTTAAGTATAGTACTCACCGCAGCTCAAATAACGAAATGACGTTATCTGCCCTTGAAAATGACTGAAAAGAGCAAAAACTCACTATCAAGAGCCGATAACTCAAAAAGTAGAGTGGTGACGTCCATTTTTTCCCATATTATTTTTTTTTTAAATGTACTTTTCTATAATCACGCAAAGTTTTAGAAAATTTTCCGTCTTTGTCTATGTAGAAAATAACTGCATTGTGCGCGTATGCCTTTAAATACGTAGAAAAGAGATGATACACCATACTCAAGCACCTATCTTCAATGGTTTTCTATCTATTAAACTAAATAAACAGAAAAAAGCCGTACTTAAGCACCTACTTTCGCTAGTTTTCCATCTAAATACTTAACATACCGACAAAAAGCCTTGCCTTAACACCTACATTCGCGTGTCCTCAATCTATAATACTTAATCAACAGAAAATAAACCTTGCTTTAGAACTTACCTATATTTGTTTCGCGTCTTAGATAATCATCAACGGAAAAAAGCCTTGCTTTAGCACCTAACCATCGCTGATTTTCCACCAATCTTCAATACATAATTTACAGATATTAAGCCAAGCTTTAGCACCTACCTTCGTCCTTAGAAAACTTGTGTTTCTTCCAATTCTCCAAATCTATCAAAGGCCAAAGGTAAGCATTATTGTAGATATTATCATTCAGCTTAAATTTCTGCCATGTAAGCCAAATACTTTTGTGAATCGCCATATACAATCTGAGTGTCCTGTAATTAACTTTTTTAAACTTCCTGGTTTCAATGGCTTTGTGTATTTTGTGTTCTCTATCTGTTAACAAACACAATTTTTTTCTGGTTAGTTCTAAATTGTTTCAAATTAATTTAAGCAACAACAAAAATGTTTACGTTTTAAAGACAAAATATAAAGTAAACGACAGTTCACCAATATTCCTTTTCTTGACTCGAGATTTGGTCAGTGGTCAAAAACTTTCCGTGGATTTTATAGGTCAGATATTCTGAACCATTTGCAGTATCAGTATCTGATGGTTATGATACACAGATTTAGGGTAGAAAGGGAAGCTACATAGGAATCATGCTTGCCATGTTCTGGCCTCCTACACTTTCAATACTAATCTCAATTGAAATCTGCTCCGCTTAAATTTTTCGTATTTGCCTCCGCTTGATTTCAACCCAAGCCTCTATGTTAGCTTCGGGAATTTTACACCGATATATTCACCTTGTTTTCGTTACAGCAAGTAGACATATTTTTCTTTCAGTTTCACTCAAGATCATTGTCTTTGCTTACCGATTTCTAAATACGGCTACGGAAAACATGTCACAGCTCGCCTCGTAGTTTTAAACAGACATTTATAACTACATATTGATCACGTGACTATTGTCAAAATAGTTAAAACTACAGTTAGGTTCAGCTATGACTGTGTCAACAAATGTAAGAGTTTATTTTGCTCCGAGCTCTTTAGTGTTGCTGATGACCAGTGAGGTGTTTTAGCAAAATTTAACCAATCATTTACCATATCTATCAATCACGTGATCTCTAGATACATATGGTTTTTCAGCGTTTAAAAGCATGCTGTCAATCTAAAAAATCGGTTGGATCGGAGCTGCGAGCGTTGAAATCTCCTATGAAATAAACATTTTCCTTTTCTTTAATACCTCTCAAGTCTAGATTCTAATTCTTCAAAATAAGTTTTCAGTATTTATAACTGTAGATTGATGAGGCGGAATATACGTACACCAGATGTAAACATTTTGATCAAAATTAAATAAGTTCTTACCAAATTAAACCAAAATAATATATTTCTATTTTCCTCCATGACTTTCACAAACTTTTTGTTTGTTTGTTTGTTTGTTTCTTTTTTTCATGCCGGATTTCCACAAACCTTTATAAAAAAATATGTAAGGAACGAGTACTGAAAAAACACCAGTACTGATTAACTGGATTTGTGCATAATAAATACATGAAAATCCGCCGACATATTCTGTGTTACTTTTGACGCAGTTTGCCGATTATTGCTTCGTAGATCGTGCTTTTGAGTCCATATTGGACTTTTATCAGTTGTCCGTCCATGTATTCAATTCGCTTGTTTGATTCTTAGGGTGCATGAGCGATTTTGTTGTCGTAAATCACTGATACAAATCTACTGAATCAGCGCAAACCATGTATCGTCTGCTGAGCTCACACTTTTGGTCCGTGAAAGTACCACTTACATCATTTCGATTTTTTTAGGATACACGCCACCATTTTTGTTACTCGCGACAATGTTATTTTTTCATTATTTTCCCTTCGGAGCAGTTTATGATATCATTAGATACATAATATTTCTTGCAGCAATTAAGTAAGTTTGATACTTTGTAAATTTTACCAACATTGTATTTAAATCACACTGTTGTTACCAGTACCAAAAGGAAAATCACTCTGCGCGGACCAACACTTTATCGTTTATGACCAGGTATTTTTCAATGATGCAAGCAAAGGTAATGGTGATTTTCTCCTGCACTTTATCAAAATCATCTGTGACATGACAAGCAAACCACACGGGGTCTGAGGTAAGTTCTTTATCCTGTCAACCCTTCGTATGCTCGTTGCTTATCTTTAACATCTTTTTATTCGATGTAAAACATTTTTATCTATAATTTCTTATTTGTAAATGATGATTGCGTGGGAATGCTTAAAGGTTATCAAAATGTAAATCGTGTTTTTCCAATGAACTACGTTAGACTATTATCAAAACACCACAACAATAATTATTTTTGTATAATGCACTTATTTTATTATGTCATGAATTTGAAAGTAATAGTTTTCAACACCCGCAAACACACACACTTTATTAAAGTATTATCTATCTGATAGTATACTTGCATAAGAAATTATATGATTTTTACTATACAGTGGTTCAAATAGTATGAACCATGATTATAAAAGCATGACAAAGAAGCAGAATTGATGATAAAACTTTGACCTTTGGATTAACAAGGTTTATAAGTTTACTTCAGCGTTTTTTATGTTGTTTTTTAATTATAGGAAATAGCAACTAGTCAACGTGGAAAAAGCAGGTTTCAGCCAAATATCTTTTCACATGCTATACCTATAAAAGATGATATTTAGAAACATAGGATAATATAGCCACCAGAGGTCCAAATCTTTAGATTTTCTATGATCTCACATGTGTCAATTGTGAACATGTGATATTTGACTTTTCCATAAATATTTTCTTCAGAGACCCCCAACTAGAGAGAATGCCCGCGTTTGAAATAATTTCATTAATGTTCCTTGGTTGACACTTTGTCCAGTTTGAATTTAAATTTGCTGGGTCTGTAACATAATTTCGTGACAGAAGCTTTGATACAAATTCAGACAAAAACTGACATAGAAAATGCATGCTATAATAGTGCAATATTGGTCATTCATTTAGTTTAGTGCTGCATTGTGTACAATCATACATAGACATGATATTAAAACTACCAGTATGTACAAAATCATTCGTTCTTGGTCGTGATCATAATCTATAACCATTTTATTTTGATATATGGAAGCAAACTTGAATGACAGTTACATAGCAAAGAGGCGAAGTGCAGAGCATAAGTACCAGTACTGTTTTTGTCTGATTATCTCTAAAAATAAAACATGTTATAAATTTTGGATGTGCTTGTATTTTATAGGTGCCCCTTCCCCATTTGATGTGCCAGAGAGCTCACTATTTCCTATGAGGAAACAAACTAAGCTGAGAAATTTTGAGAGTGGCCAAAACCATTTTTCTGATGAAGAAACTAATTCGAACCATTAGAGGATAATCTTTCAAGTGAATTTAGCACATCTGATTTAGAGGATTGGATTCAACAAGTTCCACTGTGTTTCAATTTCAACATCTGGTTTAAGTTGAACTTCCGATACAGGGTCTCAATATTTATAATGCCTTAGTACTACCAATGCAGATTCATAATAAAAAAAAGCTGACTTATTCTGTTCACTGCATGACATAATGCCGTGGGGGAAAAGGTAAGTTTTACAGGAGTTGTTGATTAAAATATTGACCCAAGAAAACATGCATTATAAATGATCTACTCTTTAGAGTGGAGGCTTGAATATCCTGTAAAGTAATGAAAACACAAATAAATATCTATATAAAATGACCTCTATGATTGATTAAAGAACTTGCTGGAACAAAGGAAATGCTGTAATTTGACAAATCCAAAAACGACAAAATACAGACATAAAATCCTACAGCTGATAAATGATATCTGATCGTTCAGACGTTTATGGATTTGGTCATGGATTTTGAAAAATAGAAATATATTGAAATAGAAATATCACATGTTGATATAAAAATGAATTGTTCTCTATATAACAATGGAAAAGGGTCTTGACTTTCGAAATATATTGAAATATCTTAAATGTCGAGACTGACAATATCAACATAACGAGTCTAACCTGTATTTAGTTTGCTTTGAGGTTTTTACACCAAATAACAAGTGAGAGAGACACTGGGAGAATAAAAAGAGAGACAGAGAGAAACATACAAGTTCTACATATGCAATCATAAATTTTCTTCACATTTCCTCTTGCAGTGGTAGTGTCGATTCGACAATTGTTAGCAGAGTCAAGCAATGCAGACTGGTCTCCTGGTATACTTAAATAGTCCAGCTCCTGTATCAGCAGGCCAATCTACTTTATGTCGAGACTTCTTGCGTAAGCTCGACATACTCGCCACATTGTCCGCACAGAATATGTGCGTTAGTGCATTAGACATGGATTATAAAATTTTCTATTATTTTCTCTTGCGTAAGCTCGACATACTCGCCACATTGTCCGCACAGAATATGTGCGTTAGTGCATTAGACATGGATTATAAAATTTTCTATTATTTTAGAAGTCATCTTAAGTTCCTTGTCACGCTCAAGAATTGGGTCCTTAGCTTAAAGGTCAAGGTCACACTTAAGTGGTCAACTGTCAGAGAGCTGGATTTGCTGGTCCGGGCTGCAACTAATATACACCTGGATCAAAGGATTTTCAAATAAATTGGCAGTAATGTTTGCCCTAATAAGATGATGTGTTGCGCTTAAGGGTTTGGGTTCTAGCTACATGGTAAAGATCACATTTAGATATTTAAGTAGACCTTAAGCCAAGGGTTCGACATTTCGCTTTTGGGCATCTAATAATTCGGCTCCCATTTATAAGTCGGGGAGTCAATAAATCAGTGAGAGCTGGCCTTGTTGTCCAGTCAGCAGCAAGTAAATAGTTTCATTGACAGATTGAGAATCAGGAACCGTTATGTTGACATCCATCACCACCTTAGTTACATTCATGTCCGATTCGATCGTCTCCAAATGACTGAAATACTGTCGGTGGGACGTTAAACCCGATAAACAAACATGTCCAATGTGACACCGGAAGTATTTTCCATGGTGACCCTTACTGGTATTTAATACAATTCTGATAATCTGTTTTCCTCATTTGGGATAGTCCAAATACAGTAAAGGTAATGACAGTTAGATTTATATGTAACTGACGGCCTAATGTATACAGCCCATGTCTTTGGCAGTAAGCAGAACAAAAAATATATTTCATTAAAGAAATGCTGTGTTGTTGGAGATTAGAGTAATGGAGAATCTTGATCGGTCATATAATAAACAAATTATCATCTGACTGGGAAGTCAAAAACGCGTCTGCAGAGTAAACATTATTGTAATAAAGCGGGCTGCCTTTTAGAATTGCATGTATGGAGACGGTGAAACAGACTATAGTATACTGCATATATCTATAATGCTCAACCTGAAACAGGTCTTACTGTGCATTTAAGAGAAGTGTTTTGATCAAGCAACTATACAATTATATATTCATTAAAACAAACTAATTCAGTCAGAATATTTCACCAAAAATTTCTTAATACGAATGCATATATTTCCGTCAGTTGTCATCTCAATAAACAAAGGTGCATGACTTTTTTCGATAAGTATAGGACTACCAATGAAACTCATTCAAATATCCTTCAGCATACCATCATCCAAAAGTAGGTCAAATTTGAGATTATTAAACAGCTACATGTGTCCCACATCAACAAGCTCAGAGGTCTTATAATCACGAAGTTGCAGGTTCAAATCCTCGATGCAAACATTGGTTCAATTCATGATTATGTTCAATAATTAATTTCGTTTTGATTTTTTGCAGTGCAGTGTAATTTGATGGATGAATAATTTGTTTAATTGTTGTTGTCTTTTTATATATTTTCTTCTTTTAATCCTATTGAGCAAACTATCTCGCGTAACCAACACTTATTTCGATGAAATCCTGTGATTTGCATGTAGTACATTTTATACAAATAGGTCAAAATTCAACATATTATTAACAATATTTGTGGTCTGAGATAGATTCGAGCCCAAAACCATTAGCTTTGAACTCAAGCTACCGGGGCAGTTGATACATAAACATGTATGCTTCTAAGTAATCCTCACAAATGTTAAATAGCATTTAACCAGAAGGGAATGAATTGGAATATACGAATCTCAGTTATTTTTGTTGAGAATAGCAAATTTTCATCATCAATGATTCAAACTTTGCCGAAACCATTTTAACTTACACCTGTTTTATTTCATTGTATTTCATTCTAAAAGAAACTTTTCTGAGACGGTGTTTTCTGGTTTCAGTAAAATAAAGGTCAAGTATTTTGGTCCAAATACAGTTAAATCTTCCCTTTATTGTATACCTTTACTATTTATACTACTTGTCATCGTTGTTTTGTGTAATTATTGGGGTTGTGACACCGATGTGTCTATAGGGCTTAAATTACACGATTATACGTCTTTCCATTATGATTTTGCTATGCATAACCAAGTTTGCACTGTAACAGTGTAACTTGGGTATTCATTTAAACTTTGATCGGCATTTTCAACCAAATATAACACAGCTTCGTCACACAGATGAAGGACCCACATTTTTATTTCTTAAAAAGATATTTTGTTATATAAACACCTTCAACTATGTTGATTTTTATAACAAGTGCATGTTAGATAGTAGATACAATTCTGTACCCTGCCGCGACACACCAAAGTTGTAAAAATGGTACTTGTATAGCTAGCTCCCTTGTTTGGTGCTCAACATAAAAGTTATAAGGGTAGTTCCAGGACTGTTTGACCCGATGTGACTGGGTTTTGTTTTTTTAAATCACTATATCTGTCTCAAGAAGACACAGTCAACAATAATTGAAGTACTGAACACGAGACGTCAAACCAAATAAAAATATTTTATACGGTTGTAAATGACGTCGTTAACAATGTGGACGTTATGGACGTTATCTAAATGTAGTGTAGAACTTAACCGTAATCGATGTAGCTAGGGGTGTGTCCGTTAATTGCATTTTATGCATACCCAGGTATTTCAACTTCAATAAGAATGTGTAATCAATGTGTAAATGTGTTAGAGATACTAAAATGCCCCGCCCTACCCGACATGAGTAATTCAACCTCGAATGAAATGTAAAGGGTATAGCGAACAGAATGGCCGGATGGTTATAAACAGTGACAAGTGGTATTATTGAAAATAAAGAGGGTAAAAAAGAGTCTGGTGAGTGTTTGTCTAAAGTAATTAGACATTTTAGTCATGGAATAAAATTCTGGATTATATGCACAGATAGCTCTATGGCAAAACATTTATAAATTGTCTTTTTGTTAATGCTATTTTGTTGTTCTTTTTAGATTAAGTACATATATACTTTCTTATAAGTAAGATTAATGTTATACTGCTGAATGAAACTTGTGAAAATTTTGGTTAAATTAACATAACCTGTCATGTTAATATGTAAGCGGTTAGGTCCATACGACTACGTCAAACTTGACTGAATGAAGGAATGGAAAGAGAAATAAATTTTAAAAAATGATGGATGAATTAGATGTCATTTTCATCGGTCATAATCTCCATAATAAATGATTTTTTTCAGATTTAATAAATAAATATAATAATTAAACAAAATATATATATTAATGGAAATTAGGCCAAAGACACTCTTGATTTACATGGACTTATTTTTAATTTTAGAACGCATATTAGAAATCTCTAATTAGCTGAGGATATTTGGCAAAATGACATGCATAATTCCCTAGTGGAAATATTTAGACCCGCTGTTTGTAAATTATGCATGTACATTATCAAATATTATGAACTGTCTTTGGTTTATTTAAGTCTGCTTCAAAAACATGGGCGGCGTCTTCGATGCTTTGCATCAAAATGTGTCTTGGAATTGTTTAAATAACAAGAAACGTCAATAACGTATACTGTCTGTCTGATAAGAAAATATCTTTAAACAGATTGACAGATTGTTTATGAGTGTTAGAGAAATAGGGGAGGAGGTTAAGAGAGATAGAGAGGAAATATTGTCAGAGCTACATCATTTGTACATAAAACATAACAGTATTCATGGTTCAGAATTCGACTAACTTTATGTACTTAAGTAATTGCTTTCATAATATTATCATTAAGGAATTATGCATATACGGCTTTTCGTATAGCTCGTTTTCATTATACATTAATATCTGAGTTTTCATATGTGCATACAAATGTATTAGGATATATGTACATGTATGTATATGATAGTAGCCTAAGACATTTATTTTTTCATAAAATTTATGATAGTTTGTGATAGTTCGTTTGCGATGTTTTTTGTTATATATATATATATATATATATATATATATATATATATATACAAGTAACTATGGTGATATAGTCTACGAATCTGTTCATATGCGGCAATAATTATTAATTTACATTATCAAAACATTATGTATCTTAATCTCTCCTCTCTCTCTCTCTCTCTCTCTCTCTCTCTCATTGATATAGACGTATAAATCATAACACGTTGTGTTGTCATGGTATGTATATGATTGCACCACATGGATTACTGTTCCTACTTGGTTTTGAATAAATTTACTATCTATCATCATAGCCATTGATCAAACATATTTACATAAAGATACATTTATTATGGATACAATGACAATGTCAACGCTTAGTTCTGTTACATATTCGAAACACAAAATATGGATAGAGGTATCCATAAACCATATATCTATCTGGTCTCATTTTATATCTATCTCCCTTTGCTTGAATTTTCTTCCGCATTATTACTATGACTGATGAGAAATTTTAAATCTGATCCCATTGCTGAATAACTTCTCTTTGTTTACTTTGATGATGAATATTTTTCAGGAGCATTACTTGAAAACTGATTAAAAATGTGTTGATTTGAAACCTATACACCTGTTTATAGACAGGTGGCAACAATTTTTAAAATTTATTTTGTAACTATCAATTTGTCAAAATGATTTGGAAAGGAATCTTGTTATCATTTACAATTTGGAGAGTTGTTATTTCGATACCGTCGGCGAGAATATATCTCATATTCCTTCAAATGTATAAACATATTTTTCAGATATCTATGAAACTCTGTACAGACACTTATTACAACTTATTGAAGATGAATGTATTTATTGCATATTTATTTGTAAATCCTTTTCGTAAAAATCCCAGATCAAATCTAAATCAAATTATTTTATTCTCTTTTATCTTTAAACACAGGCCAGTTTGTATATGTATTAAAATATATATTTCTTGTATAGATATAAACGTCCAAAGATTATATAGAAACTGTTTTATGAAGGTAAACCCACACTTTCCATTTTAATTTAGTCACATGAGTGTGTAACGCTCGTCGTCTTGTTTTGCTTTCATGGATTTATTAAAAAATACAAATGACTATTAGCGTGAGTATATGTATTTTCTTCTAGTTTATTATCTAATTTGGTAAATTTATCCCCCCTCTCTCTCTTCATCTGTCTCTCTCTCTCTCTCTCTCTGGCTCTCTCTCTGTTGGGACGGGTAAACTCTTTATAATCTCAAGTTTGGTTTGTTAATTCCTGTATACGTTTTTATTTGTGTTCTATTGATTAATTTCCATTTTCCCAGTCTTTAATGTTTCCTTATTGTACTCAAGTATTTAACTTGTTTTAATTTTATTCGGACAGTACATATGATACTAGCACAGCGACTTGGCTTTGAATTGTTTTTAAAAAGACGGTTGTGTTGCTAGGTGACACCCAGGAAGGCTTTAGGCAGCTGAATAAGAAAAGGAGGCACTGTTGGCGGTGAAGAAATTGGTCAAGCGTAAAAACCTTCCAATAATATCTTTGGACTCCATATCAGTTCGCAAAAGGAAAACTTTAAGCAACACTATGGCATGTAAGGTGGAAGGTAAATTCCATCGTAATTTACTTTGTACTTCTAATATTTCAAACACTCTTAAGCAACAAAATCATGCTGAGATAATATACTGATTCATACAGAAATTGCACTGCACCTAAATGATCTTTCCGAACAATCCCCGTATAACTTGTCCATTCTAGAATTGTTCGTCTAAGGCTGTAGCAAATATGATATCTGTTAATAGTTATAACTGAGACAATATATTAATAATAATTACTATTAAAATTATAATATTTGATTGCCCTTCAGTGCATCTTTTATATTACTGTCTGTAATGGTGATATTGTATATTTATTTTTTACTCCTAATATCTTTTTTAAAATGCAATGAAGAGCATGGTCAGTGCATCAGCAGCATTTTTCCTTCTTGAACATCTTGTTAGGGAAACAAATTAGTAAAACAGATGGCAAATTATTTTGTTCAACGAAAATGATCTCATAAAAATATGTGTTTCATAAAAGTCTTTTCGACAGGGCAAGATGACGGAGAACTGCGCATTCTCCTTATTGGGCGAACTGGAAGTGGGAAAAGTTCAACCGGAAATTCAATACTGGGATATAAGGATATAGATGAAAATGCTTTCCGTGTGTCAGGCAGTAGCATATCTTGCACAGATACAACGTGTATGAAGGTAAGTTCTTCAAAGATGTTTTTTTTAAATTCAGAACTACTTAGTAAATTGAAAAGTACATGATCTCGCATATGATATTTGCAATAATTATCGTATCGTTTGCTAGTTTAATATAATCAAGTTAGATTAATGTGTTACTTTATGTGCTTACTTAAATATTATTTTAGGAGGCGTATCGGTATGATTATCTTGTAACTGTGGTAGACACTCCGGGTCTGTACGACACCGTACGGGAGGAATCAGAAATAAGAAAAGAACTACTTCAAGCATTGGCCACAACGACGCCCGGTTTTCATGTTATTGCGTTTGTTATGAAGCCTGAAAAGTATACAGAAGAACTGAAAAAAACACAAGAAAAGTTTTTTGAATGGTTTGGAGAGGGTGTAGAACAGCATGCACTGATTGTGCTTACAAACACTGCAAATAATGAAAAATTGGAAGAATATTTGAGTAAGACTGATCCCAAACTTTCAGAGTTGATCAGTAGGTGTAATAATAAGATATTGCCCATAGATAACAAAGGAACGGATAGAGTAAAGACAGTTCAATTGCACGCTCTAATTGAAAATATGTGCCAAATAAAAAGAAATCATAAACATTTCACAAACATAAAGTACCGCTTTGCAGAAATATATGCCAGATCCAGAACGACACAAGAGTTTCAGATGGATTCATTACTTTATCTGGAGAAATCAGGACTACGATTTTCTCAACAAGGGAACTTAAATATAATTGATGATAAGACACAGAAACGTAGATTGAAAGTTCAATTTTGTTCAAGTATTAAGGAAGGAATAGAAATAGGGAAAGACGATAATTATGGTGGCGATAATGACGATGAAGTTAGTGCTGCTATTGAATGTGATGAGAAGGAAGATACTCGTGTTGTGAGACGTGAATTAATTGCTTCTGGATATCCAAAATCTAAGGACGAATGTACCAATTCAAAGTTACCTAGTTCAGAAAAAACAAACAGCGATCGCAGTAGGAAAAACAAAGACACACAAGAGTTATTTTTGTCCAGAGGGTCACATAGTAGCAATGTATTGCATTCTTTAACGACAGACAATGAGCAGAAATCGGATAATGATTGCAAGGTTTCGACTGTAACAAAAAAGCCAGCTAATTGGAGGACGAAAAGACAATTCACCCCGGAAATAACTCCTCAAAATCAAGCAATCAATATAGATACATCGGAATCTTTTAATAATGACAAAGTGATTGGTTCTGATGCCAATGTTCAAATTCCACCTTTGACTACATCTTCCGCTGAGAGGTATAGAAATTTTAGACAAAGTATGAATGACGAGAAAAATTTAAACATATTTCGCAGACTTTTTAATTGGATTTTGAAATTTTTAAAAAAAATTGTAAAGGAGGATGTTTCCCACGTGTGATTCAAGAGGAAAAAGTTTGCAATTCATACACGTTTACAAAGTCGTTACTGTATACAACATAGAAGCTACGATTGCACGCAGAAGGAAGTTATGACATGGTTTAAAAAGGCTTGAAAGATCATGAATATATATATTTTTTTAAAAATAACCATATTAGGAATAGATGCGAATGATTACAGGATACTACAAACTTTTCGATGTGATATTTCACTAATTCAAATTCCCCTAGAATTCAAACAAGGAAAACACGTTCGGGGTTTAATATGTTGAAAGGAAAATGTTCAGTACAGAATACGTGTTTAAAATGTATTAAATACAATGTATATGTTTGATTATTTTAAATATTCTATAAGGTGATGTACAAATGTTGAAAGTACATTATCATTATTGTCATGTGTTATTTGTGTAAAAATACAATGTATAGCAAATTTTCTCCAACATTTTTTCAAACTTCGCCGAAACCATTTTTCCTGTTTTAGAGCAGCACATTCTGTGTTGTGCTGGTTTCAGTAAAATGAAGGTTTACGTATTTGGTCTACATACAGTTATTCTTCAATTACTTGTATGATATTACTACTAATAATATTTGCCAATTTTGTTTGATACATATTTATTCGGATTGCAACACAAATGTGTCCATATTTCCAGATATGGTAAAAATTTCACGACTCTACGTTTTTTCTTTAAGATATCGCCACGTACGGGCTCGTATAATCAAATTAACATTGTCAGCGGTGGTGCTAGGATGTAAAACCTTCGTCACATTCAAACCCAGATTCGTTAACAATAAGTATCCTTGTAATTTAAAGCACCTTCGACTTGGTGGTTGCCGATTGCCCTGTGATTTTTTGATATCATACGGTCGTATGGGCGCCGAACTCATTTTAACTCGCACTTAAAATCAGCCCCGACGTCATGCATCTGGGTGGCATCAAAGGGGTCTGGCACGAAAAGTGAGTCCTATATCACTATATATAATACAAGGGATACTACTCCCGATTGACCAAGATTCATACACTCGTTGAAAAATGCCAATATCTCAGTCATTCATGATGGTATATTCAAATTCTTTGCGCCTATCGCAAGCATATACAATTATGTAACAGAAAATCACAAATGTTTCACTCATGCAAACGCATTTATCAATTAACGAAGCCCGCTTTGAGATTCTTACCTAAATTTTTAAAATCTCGACACGCGTTCGTATAGCCGGTCTACCAATGAAAATAGTCATTTCTGCGAGAGGACGAGGTTTAAGGGGACCACAAAATGTTTTTTAAAGTTGTATTTATATGAAGCATTATAACTAGTTAAACGCAATCGTGTACTTTTTTCTTGTTAAAATTTGCTCAGTAGAGTAGTACTACACAGGTTAACTATAACTGTTCACAAACCGAAAGTGTGAACTTTGCCCTTTATGGGTTAACCCGGAAGTGACGTAATTGTGGGTCAGTACGTTTTGTTATTTACATGCGCCATTGTTGTAAGGAGAAACTGTTGAACACAGTTTTACTGTTTCTGTGCGTATTTAAATATGGTCGATTACAATTGTGAAAAAGTGTGTTGTAGGAGGGTGTAGTAACTATAAAGAAGTTGGATTTAGCCTGCACAGGTCCAGAGTGACTCTGACACGTCGAGACAAATGGTTTGGGTTCGTAAAGACTACACGAAAAAACACAAACTGGGTAGCCGGCGCTGTAAATAATGCTCGTGTGTGTTCTGCACATTTTCGACAGGATTGTTATGTTGCACGATATACGAACAATATTTCTATGAATTTGGACTTTACTGCCATGCTGAAACCCGACGCATATAAAATTAATTTATTATCAGACTAACCAACATAATATAATAAGTAATGAATAATAATAATAATAATAGTCTCATCCATCTCATGAATGGCATATACATGTTAAGTTTATATTCAAAAGTGCTTTTGTAATTAAATATATATAATATCCTCATGTTCATTTAAGTGAATGCATGCATGTTAATCACCTACGTTCTGATTAAATGTCATGATACGTTTATACATCTGTGTTTTTGTGCGTAATTTTACCCCTTGTTAAGAGTTATTTTCCCTATCCTCATGTAGACCTTTTTCTCAAATTAAAAGTGTCAATTCAGTGACTTTATTCGTCTTGACCTTTAAAAGGACCCATTCACAAATTATAAGGGACCAAAATTCATTCACATTTCAAAAGAGTATTTTGATAGATGCATGACTTATAAACCCTCCAGCTTAATTAATTCCTCTTCCACAACATCTCAGTTTCTTGAATATATAAAACCATTCCCTACAATTTTGCAGATAAAATTGCAAGGTATAAATCTCACATTTTCTTCTCACAATATCAGCAGAAACACTGCTATTTCTATTTTCACAATTTTGATAAACTGCTTATTTTTCACAAATGGAGCAGCACCGGGCCCACTTACAATTCAAGGAAAAATCACTGTTATCACTTTATTCAACCTCAAATTTTAACAGTAGTTGAAAAGGGTAACAGTACATTTAAATGTCTGGGGGGATCCTGAAATTGAGTAAAACAACTTATTACACTATTGACATCTTTTATTATTATTATTTTTATTTAAAACTAAAGGTCAATAAGCTATTGCAATGTATGTTTCAGTACTGATCGTTTACTAAGCTGTTATCCACAGTTCAAAACCTAGGGAAACATGCTCTGTAGGTCATTTAGACAGACTGGTTACATAACATTACTTGACAGGGTCATAAGCCACCAACTGACAGCTGCACCTGGCTTACACTACCACTGTACCAGATGGCAACTCATAAGAGTCATAAAACATGCAGTAAGAGACATGAAATGAATACTTATATTCATTTAGAGTTAAATCTGTATAAAAGTAACAGTAATAAAAAAGTATTTAAAATATTTCTTCATTTTTTATGAAAATTTAGTTATTTTTCGTTTAGTTCACTAACATTTATAAAAAATCTTATCTAGAGTCTAATAAAAATAAGATTTATAAAAAAAAATGTACCAGTATAGAAAAAGTCTTGTTTGATATTTATTTATGTTGTTTATATAATTCTTCTAAGTATAATTGTAGGACATTATTGTTATTGGTTGTATTTGAGACAGTTGAAATAAATAACAGTAAATAAATTAAAATTCATATTAATTTATTTAATGATGATGCTGATGAAAATAAAATTAAAACATACATAAACTTTGACAACAGGAAAGAAGAACAACATACATTTATTTATTTTATTGTTGTTTTATTTATTTTATTTATTTAGTTAATTATTAAATGCATGAATTTCTGTTACACAAAACTGTTGACCATTTTCATTGTGACTGATTGAAAGTTTGAGCTGGGACAATGGTGAATACTTACCTTACTTTGTATGATCTTTTGGACTCATCTATTGGTATAGGTTTATTACAAGACATGAGATAACAGTATTGATGTTGAATGCAAGATTGCTTCGATAAACAAAAAGAAATGTGGCCGAGTGGTTAGAGCGTACGCCGCGGAATAAGGAGGTTGTGGGTTCAATCCCCGGCCGCGACAAAAGAATTTGTTAAAAAATTATACTGGTATAGCTACCTTTCCTGGCGCTCAGCATAGGTTGTTTACGTGTCGTTCTACATTATAGACCTTTCACCAGTGTTTGGCTGATCTAAGTTCTATTTCCTCTTTCTTAATTAGGGAATAATCATTAAAATTTTAATTTGATATTTTTTATGAAACACAGGCCAAGTCTAACAAAAAATAAAAAGTGTTAAATTTATGGTATGAAGGTATTTCTACACATATGGAGAAGCATTTTTGAGTATCACATACATAGGCATGTTATTTCGGAAGGAATCGAAATAAAATTTGAATAAGAATATTCTCCATTCTCCAATTAAAAAATAACCCGAATCTTCCCTTATTTGTGGCATTTAATTTCAGGAAAAACTAAACTTTGTCTTTTGTTGATCTTATTACAAGTTTTTCATGACGTTTAGAGAATAGAACAACTGTTCATTTTATTTTTATTATGCAGTATTTCTCTGACCAGTATATTTAATCAGCAAAATGAAAGTTTGTGTAATTGTCTGAAGGGAAAGTGTCCCTAATCTTCACCACTGCGCAAGCAGGCAAAACCACCCGAACTTCTTTCCCAAGAAACTCCCAGCACAACCTGGATAATTGTCTGTATGCTGTGTATCTGTATTGTCTGAAATAGAAATGATGTAATTTGGTAAACATCATTAGCAATCATCATATGAAATTAAGGCATAGGTTTGATACAGAAAACTTGTTGTTTTTTTTGTTCTTGACCCCAATTTCACAAAACTGCATAAGCAATTCCGCTTTGCGTTAAACAAAATGGTATTTTTCTTAGAGAATGTGACAAAACCAGCATTTTGCAACCGTGGTAAATGCTAAGAAATAATGTTTGGGATTAATACAAAAAATAGGGTTGGTTGGGTTAATGGAAACAAGTAACCTTTTTTTCATTACGCCTTGTGACTTCACTTTATGATTTCATGTTCTAGGCAATCAACATGCAATTCCTGTGTTTGTGGAAAGGCACTATAGATCTTTAAAAAAACTTAAGAATTGATATCATAATGTCCTATGTCGCCATACTGTTGCCGACACTGTAGATTAGCAGTCTCTAACACATATCTATCTAGACAAACAGTCCGAAACCCAAGATGACCAGTAACACAGTTGATAATGGTGTCCTCCTCCTCAGCAAAACATTCAAACATTTCCTTTACCACGCCTACTTTATGACAGCAGCAGCATTCTAACTCTGTTGCCATCACATGGCATCTGAAACAGCTGCACATGCAACATGAAAATAAAATACACACATATGAGCAAATTGAAATGAAAATGAAATGAAAAGTTTTTCTTCACATGTAATTTCACGATAAAGAACTAGAACTGCCATTGTAATGGCGCAAATGCCCCCGGCATGTCGCTTTGTCACAGGGATTTTAATACAAATAACATGTAGGTCAGAGACATGTAGAGTTATGGTTCTTGGTCACTGCACGCCCCTTCAATGAAATCTATCTACATATGAAGTTTCATCTTGATATCTTTTATACTTTTTGAGTTACGGCCCGGACAAAAATTAAGTATGAAAAGTTACAAAGGGCAATAACTCCGAATTATGCGACAAAGAGTTATGGTTCATGGTCACTGCACGCCCCCTAAATGAGATCTATCGACATATGAAGTTTTATCTTGATGCCTTTTATACTTTTTGAGTTACGGCCCGGACAAAAATTAAGTATGAAAATTTACAAAGTGCAATAACTCCAAAATTACGCGACAGAGAGTTTTGATTCTTGATCACTGCAAGCTCGCTCAATGAGATCTATCTGCATATGAAGTTTCATCTTGATATCTTTTATACTTTTTGAGTTACGGCCCGGAGAATGATTAAGTATGAAAATTTACAAAGGGCAATAACTCCAAAATTACGCGTCAGAGAGTTATGGTTCTTGGTCTTTGCACTCCCCGCTCAATGAGATCTATCCACATATGAAGTTTCATCTTGATGCCTATTATGCGTTTTGAGTTACGGCCTGGACAAAGAAACCGATAGACGGACGGACGGCCAGACGGACGGCCAGACAGACAGACAAGCTGAATCCAGTATACCCCCTTACAACTTAGTTGTGCTGGGGGTATAAATATATAACATACAGTTTCAAACAGGTAAAACTCAAATGGAAATGGGAAGTTACACTTTACATATTAAATGTTTAACTCTTACAATCATTATATTGCAAACTATAATCCTTTTCTTATAATCTGTGTATGGCCAGAACTACTGCTAAACGAAAGTATGAAAAACTTTATATTTAGCTTCTTCAAAAAGAAAGTGGGTGGGGAAGGTTTTTTTTTAATTTATATATATAGATGTAAGCTCGAGAACACATAATGGAAAAACACGGTTACATAAAAAGGTCACACAGTCGAGAGAATATATATATATATTCATTAAAAACTAATTAATAATGTAAAATAATAATAAATTGAAGTTGAAATGAAAGCATACTTGTACCAATCTGTATGGACGGTTCCGAGGCGAGAATTTTAAACCAATCAGATTACCGCTAAATATTAAGTGCGTTCTACTTGTTGCTATCCACCATCTTGTGCTCACAAGCTACTACGCAGAAACCAAACGTCAAAGATCTAGATTCTCTAAATTTTACGGTTGGTATGGAGTTATGCGAGGGCTATGTGCAACAAATACCCAGATCCCGTGAAAAGCATTAAATCTATGATATTCCCGAACCCAAAGCAAAAATATAAAAGTATCTGCGATAGATAAAGGCATTCCGAGAGGAAAATGGCAAGACACAACCAGTGTACTTTGGAGGTTATTCTGCTCGGAGGTGAGTTGTTTAGCAATCAACCGAAACAAAAATTAATTGCTGCCTTTAACACTCACGAGAGAGTTTGGCAATATGCAGAGATGAATAGATGAATGAAAAAAGTATTTCTTATGAATGTAATGTTTGTACATTTCAGTTAAATTTTCTTAACCATTCGGTCTTTTTCCAAATGAAATGAATGACATTCCACTTTATCATAAGTATCGCATGTGTTCTTACACTGAATGTCGTTTATTGTAGTATCAGATAAGCACAACAAAATAATGAGTAGATCTAATATATATTCTATATTTTAATAATATAATTGTGAAAGTAATGTATGTATGTTTAATTATACTTAAAGTCACATGCAATTTTCAGCACTTTGTTGGAGAGAAGTGTCCTACAGATCTTTTCCAAGACGCCATTCCAACTGATGGAAAACAGTGGACACTTTCCATCACCTGAATGTGCAGTTTATACTGGATCAGATTAATGGCAAGACAGAGTAAGCTTCTAGCTTTACTCTTTATTCTTACAATTTCTTCCTATATAGCAAATATATAGCAATATACCAAGTTTGACTTATAGTGATGAGAGAGAGAGTGTGTTACATATCAATAGATTTTTTTCTAATTAATCATGCACTATTCCTGTGTTATGCACCAAATCATATTAAAGACCTGGCAAACAGATTGATAGAAAAATATTTTGCTAAATAATATAAATGATAATAAATAATAACAAATACTGATTTTCAGGATCATCCCTGAAGAAACTACCCATAGATAGAGCCCATATTCAATTGCCATGATTATTGGTGTCAGACAAAAGGTACATGTTACATTCTTTACATACTTTGGTAAGAAAATGAAATCTATGAAATTAATGGACTTGGACATGCATATGAAATGCTTGACTTATTTTTCAGTTTTATTTCTTGATTGTTTCTTATATAGAAGGTTGTATTATTACATGCATTTTGTTTAAAATATGTGCCCTACACTAATGAGTGGGTTCTTAATTTAAGTTTTACCCTTTTCACACACTTTGTCATTATGTGTTGCTCCAGAAAAAGGAAATGCATAGTTAATTATGAGCCCACATTCCTCAATATGGCGGTTTACATTGGTTTAACCTTTGTTTCGCTTTGTTTACTATATTTTAGAGATGCAATATGAAATTCATAGAATTCTTTGCAAAAAATTTTCAGCTGTGTCAGACCTTCTGTTGATACTATCCCCAGACACAGAAGCAATATTTCTATGTTTTCTAGTCTGCTTCCATTCAGCTCACTCACTCTGGCCAAGAAAGTTCTGCTGCCCTGTTTCTATTGACCGGTAGGTGTTAGGCAGCTCTGCTGGGGCAGCATTGTTAACTAAAGACTCCTGTGTCAAAGTTTTTTAGTCTTTTAATTTTTATTCTTTTTTCAATTGTAGTCATAAGAGATGGACTAACAAAAGGAAGAAAAGGGTTTTATATAGCAAAAGACCACAAGAAAAAGACCAGGAGTGTGCTGCCCTAAAGGAAACAACTAGAGACTCAAATTAGAGAATAGCAACATTTTACTGTGGGAGGTGAAAGGGAAAGAATAAAAAGCATCTTTTTGTGAATTACACAGGAATTACACATGTAAACCTTTATTTTTTAATGTCCTTTTTGTTCCCAAACCCTAAAAGAAATTATGGAAGAAGTGATACCTGTTATTCAAGAAATGGTTGTGCATTTTTCTTTTTTTAAATTTCTTTAATCAGTTATAGTGCTTTTTAATCAAGTTTAAGAAATGTTTTACTTAAGTTTGGTCAGATAGAGATGCCATAATTTCAAAATGCCATCTGAATTAAAGAGCGTTTCCAGCAACACTATTGTTCATTGATGATACTGAATTATCTAGAACACAAATGTTATGGATATACAGTCAGCTGTAATAGGAGGGTGTAATATTCATATGTGAACAAAGTGGATCTTTTCAATTGTTTAGGGATTTATTGGCACATGACAATCAATAGGATAATGATTTACAATAGTTTTACTATGCATAATGAGTTTTAAGAAATGGTTCTCTTGTTTAATACTGCACTATCATCTACGAGCTCATCAAAGATGTCAGTACCAGATACATATCTAACACAGAAAAAATTTAAGCATAAGGTGCATACTGAAAAAGTAATAACTATGGTAAAACATTCAAATTTCTAGCTCAAAAGGTGCATATTGAAAGAGTAATAGCTATGGTAAAAGAATTCAAATTTCTATCTTACATAATTCTTACATCACTATCCACACTGGCAAATAAAATTTGGACAGTAATTGAAATGTTTCTGTGAAAGCAAATTAATCAGTTTCTTGTATATTTCTGACATTGTTCATGTAGATGCTACTAGAGAGAAAATGTTACCAAGTCCCTTACTTAGAAAGTGTTCACCACAGTTCATGTTAATAACAAAATGGTTGAGATAACACATATACAATTTGTAATCCAAGTTTAGTTAAGCATTTGAATCATCATGTCTTTTTTCTACCTCAAGGAATTGTTTTATGCCATAAAAAGTTGTGCTTAAATTTACCCTCACTGCAACAGTATTTCAGCCATATAGCTATGTGCTCCTTGAATTGTTTAGGGTACTGTGTGTGTGTTTGTGGGTATGTGTGTTGGAAAAACATTTTCACTGTCAGTTAATAATTTCAAATTCTATAATTGTTGTAATGAAAACTTTAAAGCAATATTATTGAAAAGAAAAATAAAGAAAAAAACACACACACAAATTAAGCATTGCTTCAAATATTTCAGATTTTATTGTACATGTTCTCTCTTTATTTTTCTTGATGTTGATATTTTATAGAACTATGGGAAAATTTATTGGTAAAAGAGCTTTAACCTTACATTAAAAATGTCATTACAGGCAATATGTGTGTTGTTTTATTTTCTTCAGTGTTCCCCATGGCATGAGACAGAGAATGGCTTTAAAATAACACTTATGTAAGAACAATTACATCAGTCCAAGTTGGTCTGAACATTTAGTTTGTACAATATGGACTCCTATTCCTGGTCTCAGTTGGTCTAGCCACAATAACATTGTTAATTGGATTTAGGCAGATCTTCTCCCTTAGAGATACATGCAATATTTTGGTGTTGCTTATGCAACTCTGCTGGTCTGGAACTTGCTTGATAAGTGGCATTATGTACAACTAGAATCTCTGGGGTGACTTTATCAATCTCATTTACGTGAGAGCAGACTTATACACATTGCCTTAGAAAACACCGCACCTCATTTGGGAAACAAATTATAAAATCGGGACGGTACCTGAGTACCATTAGGAATTAAGCCCTTAAAATGTCACGCTCGCATTGGGGGTTGAACACGTTATATTCGGCTCCGTAGTCAATGAACACTACCACTGAGTATTGGTACATTCACAAAAAAATAAATGAATAAATAAAAATAAATAAAAAATAAGAAAAAGAAATACATACACTCATACAAGATACGGTATTATAAAAGAAATATTGACCACTGGTAATATTTCCTTTTTAAACGGTCGGTGATTTATTTACCTACGGTCGAGTTTTGTAACTTGATATAAAATCGCTTTGAATTTAAATCACTGAAATTACGTTATTTTTTTGTTTGGCCTTTTAGAACAAATGGTAACTCATAGCGCAATTATTGTAGATAAAACACTGATCATACTTGATAGGCTTAAAATTCATCCAATGTACACGATGTTTACATTTTACTGTCATAGGTTCTCTTACTTTATCTTAGGTAAATTATTCATTAGATCTTGATTTTTTAAATAAGGCCTTCGGTAAAGTAATCGTGGGCTTTTCTTTATTTATTATTTCCACATTTGAAGACCTTTAGGCAAGTATTTTATCGATATATTATCCTGTATATGAGTTCGGGAATCAGATGCTACAGCATTAGTGGCGGCCATCTTGAAAGTTAGCTTGTGAGGCATAGCAACATTAACTAAGGACGGCGCGTTATGCGGAAAAGCTCGGAACAGTCCATTGTCTCGCCGAAGTTTCGCCTCATCATCGCAGTCTTCTCCAGCTGAATCAGTTTCAGCATTTGAACCTAACGGTTCAAACTGATACGGCATTAAACCTAATTCACTTCTGAAAGTTTCTTCCTCTCCTGAATCGTTGAAACATGAAGACGACGAACACTCAAGATCACTTTCACTATTACTATATACGTCGTCTATTGTAAACAATTCCCACGAAAATGACCTCGAACTCCCAGTGACGTCACACGCTCGGGTGTTTCCGTAAATAAGTTAGGCCGTCTCCGTCATAAGGGTAAATGTGCGTTATGGAAATCTGAATTAAACGTCAACTGAGCATCGTAGAAAGTTGGGACATTCGCGGAATCGTTTCTTTGATTGTTATCTACCAATGCAATAGTAACCTTTTTCTCATTGTGTGGTCCCTTTAACCGATGTAAAAATACCACTAAACAAATTAATTACTCATATTGGAATGCATGTCTCTTCTGCCGCAAGGAATTCTGTAGATATCGCCAATTTTGTTCGTTAGCGATCTTACACTCTATCATGAGTCGTTTTGTGGATCACGTAACTATAAATTCGATTGGTTGTAGAGGCTAGAAACAGCAAATCAAAACATCTCTTTCTTCTGAAGTCACTTGATTCAAAGAATTGCAAAGAGAAAGAAGACAATCAGTAGAAATGGCGATATCTTCTGTATTTCTTGCACCCAAGAAAATATTATGCATGCCGATGTGAGCAAATCATTTGTTTATCGTGATTATTGCGTCGGTTTACATCGCCCTTTCGCATAAACAACTGTTTACACTGAGAAAATGGCTGTACGAACGCGTGAGATTCTGAAAATTGAGGTTAGTTTCTAAAAGCGGGTTTCGTTACTTGATAATTGCGTTGGCATGGGTGCAACAGTTGTGTCTTTTTTTCATATATGTATATGCATGCGATATGTGCAAAAAATATGAAGATACCATCAAAAATGACTGAGATATTGGCATTTTTTCAACGAGGGTATGAATCTTGGTCAATCGCGTGTAGTATTCCTTGTATTATATATATATATATATATATATAATATGACCCAACTTTCGTGCCAGACCCCTTTTGGTGGCATCGTTTTCAGTTTTTCTGCTCGATGATCGAAATCAGCCGGGCGCGGCGCCTAATCTAATTCCGGACAAGAATACTCGTCAGTGTACCGGAGGAACGCCGGGCGGACACTGGGCAGGCACCGGATGGACGCTAGTCAGGTTTTTACGGTTCCTGTACGACCTTCCAAATGTTCAGGCGGAAAGGAAAAGACATCGATGTCAGCCTTGTCGATTTTTAAATACTGTACTAGTATCTTCCAAGTTTAAAGATGTAAACACAGCCTCTTCGAATTCGCTTGAACAAACCACCTTTCATTTGGAGAAAATCCTTGCAATGAATGAAAGATTTCGTTTCATTTAACTTTAGAGGCACTTATGATGCCAAATACGGATCTTCGAACTTAAAGCGAAACACCAAAAACCGTGTTCGCCCGACAACTGACGGACGCCAAACAGATGCCTGTAGGGAACCAATCTGAACAGCCATAGCAGTGTCGCAGGGGCATCGGCAGGGCATCTTGCGATTGTCGACCCGACAGCTGCCGATATTAAAATTTCAAAACAAGCGACCGATTTTTTCCCGGACGCTGACATTATCATGTATGGGACACGTTCAATATGCATTGTATTTTAAAGTTATAATAGTGTTCAAATTCATCATCAAATAAACAGGAAAAGGTATTTGATAGTATTAACCATGTAATAAAAACACCACCTACGGCTCGACTTCATGAAAATAACAAATGCAAGTTTAGATTGTCTTTACGTAAAAAAGACGAAAAAAATTTTGTGCTGGCCAGCATAAAAAGATTTTATATTTCGCGCGAAGTCGGCTCGGTATTCCCGAACGTATCCGAATACACACGTAAATTTCCGTCCGAGTCAAAACAAACATGGCGGACGACAATCCGAAACGAAAACGCGGAAGACCATTTTACACTGCAAAAACGCGAACGAAAGAAGTGCTAAAG
>CM037787.1:44184817-44234817 GCA_021229015.1 Solen grandis | reverse complement strand
ACCGAAACATCAGTGAACGTTTCAACGGACCAGTCCCGAAGCTTTTCATGAGATTGCCCCGTCTTTTTGGCTCAAACATCTGATGCCATCGGGAGAAATTCCACAACGCTCCAATGGAACCTAGGCATTAGATCCATGGTCTTCAAGTTTAAATTCAGATTTTGGCCCCCTACCCCCCAGCAGAAAAATTCTGGATCCGGGCCTGATTGAATATTGCAACGTCTGACATGCCATGCATAAAATGAGTATGCTGTATATATATTTCCAATGTGTCAACACCGGTCTGAATGACTTGCTAGCTAGTGACGTCACAGTCTCTATTTATAGATTGGTTTATTTCAAGTAAATGACGTTTCCAACAGGCACGTGATCTACAGATGGCATGCGCAGTTAATTCACTTAAAATGGTTTGCATGAGAAACGGGCAAGAAAACTTGTGTCTTCCTCTAAATCTGTTTAAAGAGAAAGGTAAGCATTATTGTAGAGATTATTATTTAGCTTATATTCTTTCCATGTAAGCCAAAATAATTTTGAGAATCCGTGTATCTTGTTATTACTCTTTTATTTAAACTTCCTGGTTATATTCACTGGGATCCCATGGGTTTGTGTTCTCTTTGGTCTCTTATCTTTTCACAATCGTACATACGTTCTGGTTAGTTTTAAATTGTCTCAAATTGATTAATGCAACAACAGAATTGTTTTAGATTTCAAGACAAAATATCTCAATAATTGACATTTCACCAATATTCTATGGAGGGGGATCTGCATGATCAAACTTATTCATAACTAAATGTGGTGTAAAATGTAAACTTGTAGTAAAAATTTTGGCAATTCATATTCATACTGAAAAAAACAACAACATGAAGATATAGAGCAATGACAGATAGTAGCGACAGTTGGCAGTTGTCGACAGTTATAATATTTACCTTATTTATTATTTATGTATGTTAAATACTGTGAACGTCATTTATGATGTCAAAGGTTTTCCTGGAAGTCTCTGGTTTGTTTTAGAAGAATCCTGCATAAAACAACATGGAGTTATTTCAATGTACTGTGTGTTTCTCTAGTCTATTTTGACACTGATACTGACATGGTTACGGTGGGTGCAGAGCCTTTTTTATATGCCGCTTGAGGCGGTCGTATATGAATCCGGGTCAACTTGGCCTAATTACCAAGTCGACCCGGTCCAAGTCGGCCTAATTTGATTATCATTATGATGTATATCCCTGTAGTCCTGTATCCCTTGTTGTTAACATCAACTAAGCCTAAAAAGTTACTTACATTAGTTGGTACACTAAGTTCAAAAGTTGGCATCTGCATCACTGTTCCACTTCCATCTTCTTCGGGATGCAGCATGCTTTGTTCCAATGTGAGCATCTCTAGTCGTCGTCGTGCTAGCTCTTCTTCCAGACAAGGCCGACCCAATTTGTCAATAATATATAATTTTACCCTTTCTAATTAGCATTTGATTGATTTTAATGAAACCGAAGTTAATCCGCTTATTGTTAAATGTGAAAGTTTTCGTTTGAACATTAAGATACAACAAAATCGAACACGTTTGAAGTTTATTTCAGAGGGATACCATTTAATGATTATGAAAGTGGTAAATTAATTTGCTATTTCTTTTGAAGTTTAATACTCTTCTAATTAATTACTGTGTAACACTTTCATCATTTTTAACACCTTTATTATTCGTTGAGAAATTAAAGGATGTTTGTCTCACGTAGGTGTTACCGGGAACACCTTGTATCATTATTCATAGTAGGCCGACTTGGACCAGGCCGACTTAGACTAGGCCGATTAGGTTTTTAGGCCAAGTTGACCTGACACCTCGTATATTGGTGTCATCTTCTCCGTCCGTCCATCCGTCCGTATGTCCATATCTTGTGAACCCAACTCCTCCTTTGTTTCTGAGTGAATCTTTTCAAAACTTGGTCAACGTCATTACTGTAATGGGTAGATGTGCATGAAGTGGCGATTTTCCAGTTCATTGATTTTTGTCCCTTGAAACATAGCTCTAAAAAGATTATAGAGGCCTTTTCTGTAAAAAAAAAAATAAAAAATAAAAAAAAATAGCATTATAAATCTAAATCTATCTATTCAATTGTTTGTTGTTCTTGTTTTTTTTCCCCATATATTTAGTATCTTTATTAGTTTATAATAATTCACTGATATGATAATTATATAGATTATTATAAATAATGTGCTTAATGATATCTGAGTTGTATCAAGAACTCTATATTGAATGTGTTCGGTTTGCACACATGATAAAATTCAACTGCTTGTTATTCCAAACATGCATTTAACTTGCTTAACAGTTACCTAAATGACTTGTTGAGTTGCTTCCCCTAAAGCAATACATGCATTTACATAAAAAATGACACTGAAACACATGAGCTAACTACAACACGTAACTTTACAATCTTATAATGTTGTGCGTCTATATATAGAAAAAGTGTAAGAGAATACTTTATTTATGAGGGCTGAGATATTTTTCATTTTAAAAATGCCTATTTCATAAAATGTCACAATTAAAATATATATATCGGGAAAGGAAGTGACATCATTCTCATGACATCTTGATCTTATTTGAGAAATAATTAGAAAAGTTATGGCAAAAAGAAAAGTTAGTTTGGTAATACAAGCATGTTCAGCAATACTCTCACCCGTTCTAAGATTTTTTTTAGCTCAGTGCAGGGCTTTTTCCTGCTATATAACAGAGGCCTGTAAAAGGTGTCTTCCCAATTGAAAATTTCTTTCAATTCATGCAATTTTCCCAATTTTTCAGAGTTACACCAGCTTTTTCACTTCCCAATTTGCCAGTTTTATCGATAATTCCTCCCAATATTAAGAGGCCTAGGCCTCTTCCCAATTTTGGCAGAAAAACCCCTGCAGTGGTTTTTTGTTCAGGATGATTTTTAGCTCACCTGAACACAACGTGCTCATGCTGAGCTATTGTGATCGCCTTTTGTCTGTCGTCCGTCCTGCATCAACAATTTTCTCTAAACAACATCTCTGAAACTACTGGGTCAAATTTGATAAAATTCACCTGTGATGTTCCTTGCATGAAGCTCTACCAAAGTTGTTCAAATGGTTCTGGTCCGTTGCCTGTCTGGGTCACAGGAGCTAGAGATATATTTTTAAATGAAATCTTTAAAAACCTTCTTCTCCGAAACTGCAAGGCCAAGAGCTTAGATATTTCGTGTATGGCATTGTCTTATGAACCTCTACCAAGATTGTACAAATCTTGACCCTGGGGTCAAAATTGGCCCTGCATCAGGGGGCACTTCATTTTATTTAGGCTTATATATATATATAGGAAAATGTAGAAAAATCTTCTTGTCAGAAACCACAAGGCCTTACATTGTCTAGTGGACTGCTACCAAGTTTGTTCAAATCATGACCCTGGGGTCAAAATTGGCCCTGCCCATGGGGTCACTTTATTTTGCATAGGCATATATAGGAAAATTTAGAAAAATGTTCTTGTTAAAAATCACAATGCTTGAAGTTTAGATATTTGGTGTCTAACATGACATTAGAAACATGTATCAAGTTTGTTCAAATCATGGCCCTTTGGGTCTAATTTGGCCCCGCCACAGGGGTTACTTAATTTTACATATACTTAAATAGGAAAACTAGAAAAACTTTATTGTCAGAAACTTAAAGGCCTGGAGTTAAGATATTTGGTATGTAATATGGCCTAGTGGACATCTACCAACTTTACATCATGGCCCTCGAATCAAATTTGGCCCCGCCCTTGGGGTCACTTTATTTTACAGAGGCATATACATGAAAATCTAGAAAAATCTTATTGTCAGAAACCACAAGGCCTGGAGTTTAGATATTTAGTGTATTACGTGGCCTTATAGACATGTACAAAGTTTGCTCAAATTATGGACCTTGGGTCAAAATTGGCCCCACCCCAGGGATCACTTGAGTTTTTGTGATCGCCTTTAGCCCCATGGCATCCGTGCATGCGACCCGCGTCATTAATTTTCTTTAAACGACATCTCCTTCTTAACCACTGGGCCAATTTTGATGAATCTTCACAGGAATGTTCCTTGGGTGAAACTCTTCCAAAGTTGTTCCAATTGTTCCGATCTATTGCATATCTGGATCACAGAAGCTAGAAATAGATTTTTAAAAGAGAAATTTTAAAAAACTTCTTTGAAAGTGTAGGGCCTAGAGCTTAGATATTTGATGTGTAGCATTGTGTTATGGATCTCTAACAAGGTTGTACAAATCATGGCCCATGGGTTGAAATTAGCCCCGCCCTAGGAGTCACTTGATTTTGTATAGACTTACAAAGGAAAAACTAAAAAAATCTTCTTCTCAGAAAGGACAAGGCCTGGAGTTTAGAAATTTGGTGTGTAACATGGCCTAATAGACCTCTACCAAATTTGTTCAAATCATGGGCCCAGGGTCAAAATTGGCCCCGCCCCAGAGGTCACTTGATTATGCATAGACTTATAAAACGAGAAAAACTTTCTTGTCAGAAACCACAAGCACTGGAGCTAAGACATCTGTTGTGTAACATGGCCTAGTAGACCACTACCATTTTTAGCTTGACTATTCGAAGAATATGAGAGCTATTGTAGTGGTCCTGGCGTCCGTGTCGGCGTTAGCGTTGCAGCTTTTGGTTAAAGTTTTGCGTGTAAGTTACTATCAACCTTATATCTCAATAACCATTTATGGTATTGACTTGAAAGTTTATAAATATGTTCAGAGGCATCAGACAACCAAGGTTGATAACTCTTGACTGAATTTAATATGAATTATGGCCCCTTTTTAACTTAGAATAGAAATGTTGGTTAAAGTTTTGCATGCAATAGAAAATTTGGTTAAAGTTTTGCGTGGAAGCTACTATCTAGTTTGTATCTCAATAATCATTCATGGCCCTGGGGTCAAAACTGACCCTGCCCCAGGGGTCACTTGATTTTGCATAAACTTAAATCAGAAAAGGTAGATAAATCTTCTTGTCAGAAATCACAAGGCCTGGTGTTTAGATATTTGGTGTGTAACGTGGCGTAGTAGACATCTACCATGTTTGTTTGGCCCGGGGAAAACTTGATATAGATGAATCTTTAAATGATTTTGTCAGAAACCACAAGATCATGGGTTTAGATAATTGATATGTAACATGACCTAGTGGACCTGAACCAAGTTTTCAAATTATGGTTCTTTGGTATAAATTGGTCCCACCCTAGAAGTCACTTGATTTTATTGCTATGACCGTCAAAATTTGGACCACAGGTACAGTTTTTGTGTGGAATTACGATTATTTTGCTGTACTTCTGTATGGATTTTGTATTCAGTATGACTGTTTTATATAAGGCATTGAAGGCAATATTTTTCAGGTGATTGATTCAGGGGCATCTTGGCCCTCTTGTTTTTTAGCTCACATGAGCACAACGTGCTCAAGGTGAGCTTTTCTGATCGCCTTTTGTCCGGCGTCCGTGCGTGCGTGCGTGCGTCCGGCGTCAACAATTGCTTCAAACAACATCTCCTCCTAAACGGCTTGGCCAATTTGAAAAATATTTTGCAGGAATGTTCCTTGGATGAAGCTCTACTAAAGTTGTATAAATGGTTCTGGTCCATTGCATAATTAGGTCACAGGAGCTAAAAATAGATTTTAAAAATGCAAACTTTGAAAATCTTCTTCTGCAAAACTGCAAGGCCTAGAGCTTAGATATTTGGTATGTAGCATCATCTTATGGGCCACTACCAAGATTGTACAAATCATAGCCCTATGATGATAAATGACCCCGCACTAGGGGTCACTTGTTTTACATAGAGTTATATAGAAAAATCTTAAAAAGTCTTCTTCTATGAATCCATAAAGCCTAGAGCTAAGATATTTGGTATGTAGCATCATCTTATGGGCCACTACCAAGATTGTACAAATCATAGCCCTATGGTGATAAATGACCCCGCACCAGGGGTCACTTGTTTTACATAGAGTTATATAGGAAAATCTTAAAAAATCTTTTTCTATGAATCCATAAGGCCTAGAGCTTAGATATTTGGTATGTAGCATCATCTTATGGGCCACTACCAAGATTGTACAAATCATAGCCCTATGGTGATAAATGACCCCGCACCAGGGGTCACTTGTTTTACAAGAGTTATATAGGAAAATCTTAAAAAATATTCTTCCATGAATGCATAAGGCCTAGAGCTTAGATATTTGGTATGAAGCATCATCTTATGGGCCACTACCAAGATTGTACAAAACATAGCCCTATGGTGATAAATGACCCCGCACCAGGGGTCACTTGTTTTACATAGAGTTATATAGGAAAATCTTAAAAAATCTTCTTCCATGAATGCATAAGGCCTAGAGCTTAGATATTTGGTATGAAGCATCATCTTATGGGCCACTACCAAGATTGTACAAATCATAGCCCTATGGTGATTAATGACCCCGCACCAGGGGTCACTTGTTTTACACAGAGTTATATAGGAAAATCTTAAAAAAATCTTCTTCTATGAATCCATAAGGCCTAGAGCTTAGATATTTGGCATGTAGCATCATCTTATGGGCCACTACCAAGATTGTACAAATCATAGCCCAATGGTGATAAATGACCCCACACCAGGGGTCACTTCTTTTACATAGAGTTAAATAGGAAAATCTTAAAAAATCTTCTTCTATGAATCAATAAGGCCTAGAGCTAAGATTTTTGGTATGTAGTAGCATCTAATGGTTCATTACAAAGATTTTCAAAGTCTTGGCCCTACGGTGATAAATGACCCTGCGCCCAAGTCTTCTCTGAAACCATATGGCCCATTGCTTAGATATTTGGTGTGTAGTATTGTCAGGGGTAAAATGTTTTAGATTAAGTTATATCAGAATCCTTGTCTGTTTAAAAACCTTGACATCAGTTGAAGCAATGGTACTCAGGTGAGTGATTCAGGGCCATCATGGCCCTCTTGTTTAGTGACCCATTGTGCTTGTGAACACTCTAGACTTAATTTTTCATAAAATGTGTAAGGAATGTTTTTCTGCATGATGTGATGTGATGTATTGGGGTTTACCGTCGCTGCGATAGTATTTCAATCATATAGCGATGTCAGTGCTCCAGATAGGCTGCGTATCCACGTAAAATACGCGGCAAAAATATGCAGTATGCTAGAATTTTCAAAATCCATCGTACCAAATACGTGGGAAAAATCCGTGTACGCAACAAATTTGAGTTCTGTCAGTACCGATATTCTGTAGATGTTACGTCTAGAGTGCATAAAAAAACGAGATTTATCGGCTTTTATTAATGGAAACCATAGGTATGTACTGATATAGCGCGGACAATGCCGAGTACCGTAGTTACAATTGAATGTATCATTCAAGGGAAGTCACTCTCAGATGCGCAAATATGGCGAAGCAATCAGAAAAATTACTAATTATTTTCACTATTCAAAATCACAGTCACCGCCTGATGTGCTACACAAACAGGCAAATGAATTCGTTGCAGCGTTACTGGAAGATATCATCAAATCAGTTGTAGCACCAAAAACACACAACCACACAAATAAGTTGGCATAATCCGCACCCGAAAATGTGATAAACTAAAATCGCTGACATCGAGGTGTTTGATAACCACGTGCAGGTAGAAATGTTGTACATGTGTACTTATACTTAAATGTTTTCAGTGTCAACAAATTGTAATTTAACTTGTTACTTGCTTTTTTTTTTAAGAAAGAAGTATGATTTTAAACTATAATTTAGAAATAGAGATCGATTATTGTATCATAGTTTGACGAGATATAATTTTGGAGATCTCCTTGTAAAAACAGAACAAAAGGGACAGAACAAAAGTGCTAAAAATGAATTTATTCACTTTTTAGTTTATTCGTAGTAAATCCTTTGCTTGCACTTTTTTTATCAAACAAAAGCTTACTCTCTGAGGACAAATTCAACAAGAAATGTATATAAGTCTGCTCTTTCAGAATACATTGACTTATTTTCAACACTTGATTACATAGAACACAGTCATGTGACCTCTTCATGCAGATGAAGGATTGTCCATAAACTTTTGCAAAATATATTTAAAAAGATACAGATTTTTATAAAATGAAAAAACTATTTTCATTATAAAAAAGTGTAACATGTTTGTCTTTAGAATATGAAATTAAACGTGTTTGTGATTAACATTGTGTTCCCTCTATTGTACAAGTGGTACTGATGGAAGTTGGTCGATACTGATATGTTTTGATTTTAATCAGTACCGTACTGATTGGATAAAAAATTATCTGGAGCACTGGATGTCCAGCTAATTACAGGTGGAGGAAGACCCCGAGTACACAGAGGAACCCAGGTAGAACCACCAACCTACCGCAAGCCAGCTGGAAGGCTTCCTCACATGAAAAATCCGAGGTCCCTACCGGGATTCAAACCCACAGCGGTGAGGGGCTGAGATGATTTTGCATGAAGGCATCCATCTAAGTGCCACAATTTTGGTCCAATTTACATGAAAATTGAATGTTTGTTTGCTTGAGTTAAAAACTTGGTCACCTGGAGTCAAAAAGTAGGTCATCAGAGCAATCTGAAAATCTTAGATAAATTAGAATCTGGGTCATGTGGGGCAGAACAAACTCACCAGGGCAAATTCATAAGAAAACATTTTTAGCTCATCTGTTTTTCGAAGAAAAAAAATATGAGCTATTGTCGTAACTTTTGGTCTGCATATTCATCTGGACAAGGCCTATCCAGACATATGCAAATTTTTCACGTACTGACCTTGACCTTTGACCTATTTTTGCTGAATTTTTTTAAAACTTTAAAATGCCTGTCATTTCAGAACCATTACCAACAGGGCACTGATATTTCACATGTGAATTCCTTGTGGCAAGACCTTTCCAGCAATATTACACTTTTGGACTTTTGACCTTGACCTTTAAACTTTGACCTTTATTTGAAATGTTTAACAAAAAAACTTAAACGTTGGCCTTAACTTCTTTACTATTTGACATACAACTTTTATTTTTGGTATACATATTCATCTGTGCAAGTGCTATTTAGATATACCTTAACATTTTATCTATTGACCTTGACTTTTGACCTTTCTTTGATGGAATTTCTGAAATCTTTAAAGTGCTTGTCATTTCAAATCCGTTACCAACAGGGCACTGATATTTCACATGTGAATTCCTTGTGGCAAGACTTTTCCATCAATGTTACACTTTTGGACTTTGACCTTGACCTTTGAACTTTGACCTATTTTTGAAATGTTAAACTAAAAACTTAAATGTTGGCCATAACTTTTTACTATTTTACATACTTCTTTTATATTTAGTATGCATATTCATCATGACAATGGTTTTTCAGATATACATCAATATCTATCTATTGACCTTGACCTTTGACCTTATTTTGCCATAACTTTGGACAAGTTTTATAATAGATATTTCTTTGTCATTTTTCAATATATATATTTTTTTAAACATTTTTATACTGGTTTGTTATCATATGAACCTGTGCATGTGTGATTTTGGTCATGATCTTTAGGCGATAAAAAAGAACCTTTTTTAGCTCACCTGAGCACAAAGTGCTCAAGGTGAGCTTTTGTGATCGCCCTTCGTCCGGCGTCCGTCGTCGTGCGTCGTCAGTCGTCAACAATTTGCTTTAAACGACATCACCTCTGAAACCGCTGGACAGAATTTAATGAAACTTGGCAGGAATGTTCCTTGGGTGAGGCTCTACAAAAGTTGCTCAAATAAACTTGATCCATGAAGAACTCTGGTTGCCATGGCTACAAAAAGAAAAATAATTTGAAAACTTTAAAAATCATCTCCTTCAAAACTACTGGCCAGATTTCAAAATAATTTGGTACAGATGTTCCTTGGGTCAACCTCTACCAAAGTTGCTAAAATTATTCCGATCCGTAAAAAAACATGGCCGCCAGGGGCGGGGCTTATTTGCCTTATATGTATATAGAGAAACCTTTAAACAACATCTCCTCTGAAACCACTGGACAGAATTTGATTAAACTTGGGAGGGATGATCCTTGGGTCAACCTTCACAAAAGTTGCTAAAATAAACTTGATCCATGTAGAACTCTGATTGCCATGGCAAGAAAAAGAAAAAAAAAATATGAAAACTTTAAAAATCATCTTCTTCAAAACTACTGGCCAGATTTTAAAATAAATTGGAACAGATGTTCCTTGGGTCAACCTCTACCAAAGTTGCTAAAATTTTTCCGATCCGTAAAAAACATGGCCGCCAGGGGCGGGGCTTATTTGCCTTATATGTATATAGAGAAACCTTTAAACAACATCTCCTCTGAAACCACTGGACAGAATTTGATTAAACTTGGCAGGTATGATCCTTGGGTCAACCTTCACAAAGTTGCTAAAATAAACTTGATCCATGTAGAACTCTGGTTGCCATGGCAACAAAAAGAAAAAAAAAATGAAAACTTTAAAAATCATCTTGTTCAAAACTACTGGCCAGATTTTAAAATAAATTGGTACAGATGTTCCTTGGGTCAACCTCTACCAAAGTTGCTAAAATTATTCCGATCCGTAAAAAAACATGGCTACCAAGGGCGGGGCTTATTTGCCTAATATGTATATAGAGAAACCTTTAAACAACATCTCCTCTGAAACCACTGGACAGAATTTGATTAAACTTGGGAGGGATGATCCTTGGGTCAACCTTCACAAAAGTTGCTAAAATAAACTTGATCCATGTAGAACTCTGGTTGCCATGGCAACAAAAAGAAAAAAAATACTGTAGTATCAGTATTGTTCGCGCTGGTCTAATTTTCGCGATGTTCGCGCAATGGGCCTTCCGCGAATTTAGGACCGCGCGATATAAAGTCTGTATGATCAAAGAATATATATGGTATTTTTTTGTTTGACGCTGATTTTGACAACTAAATTTCATGCGTTGTTTTATAATCAGTACCATCTTAGATCAATAAAACCAACAGTTTCCCAAGGGGTTTTACACTCGTGTACTATTTGAGTCTAATATCAAATCAATAATCTGCGTTATTCCTTTGAAAATAAGATTTTTTTTTGTATATTTTAACTTGCCTTTTACCAGTGTTGAACCGGTGCATGAAATTTACGATTGCGAAATGTTTACTTTTTTTTGTCGAGAAGATTAGGAAAGTGGTCCAAAATAAATACAGATTTCGAACAAACATTACTACTAACTGTATGGTTGCAGATCGTGTGTACTGACATGTCCCCACCTTCTAAGTTGACAGTTTGTTTATACAACAATCAAGGTGAGACCTGTAAAACAAAAAGGTCCCGGAGAATAGTTTGTCTGATCGCCGGAAGTGCTGCAGTCAATAACAAAAGAAAGGCCATCTTTCTGCAGTTTGGCCCCAGCAATTAGGAGACGGTGCTAATTAACAACTTACCAGTAACCCACCCCTATGACGTCACTTACCTGGGGGGAGGGTAGCGCGAACATATCAGTCGGTAATTAATTAGCATGCGATATCCGGGGCACCAAATCAGTCATTCAGAACGAAATGGATATTTTTTTATTTATTCATATTTATTTTTTGTACTTTTTTTTTTTTTTAAAATGGGGAAATGCGCGAATTTAGCACCGCGCGAAAGGGTCTTTAGAGAGGGTAGCGCGAAATTAAGACTGCGCGAAAATAACTGATACTACAGTATGAAAACTTTAAAAATCATCTTCTTCAAAACTACTGGCCAGATTTTAAAATAAATTGGTACAGATGTTCCTTGGGTCAACCTCTACCAAGATTGCTATAAATTTTCCGATCCGTAAAAAACATGGCCGCCAGCGGCGGGGCTTATTTGCCTTATATGTATATAGAGAAACCTTTAAACAACATCTCCTCTGAAACCACTGGACAGAATTTGATTAAACTTGGCAGGAATGATCATTTGGTCAACCTTCACAAAAGTTCCTAAAATAAACTTGATCCATATAAACCAAAAATGAAAACTTTAAAAATCATCTTCTTCAAAACTACTGGCCAGATTTTAAAATAAATTGGTACAGATGTTCCTTGGGTCATCCTCTACCAAAGTTGCTAAAATTATAACGATCAGTAAAAAAACATGGCCGCCAGGGGCGGGGCTTATTTGCCTTATATATAGAGAGAGAAACCTTTAAACATCTCCTCTGAAACCACTGGACAGAATTTGATTAAACTTGGCAGGGATGATCCTTGGGTCAACCTTCACAAAAGTTGCTAAAATAAACTTGATCCATGTAGAACTCTGGTTGCCATGGCAACAAAAAGAAAAAAAATACTGTAGTATCAGTATTGTTCGCGCTGGTCTAATTTTCGCGATGTTCGCGCAATGGGCCTTCCGCGAATTTAGGACCGCGCGATATAAAGTCTGTATGATCAAAGAATATATATGGTATTTTTTTGTTTGACGCTGATTTTGACAACTAAATTTCATGCGTTGTTTTATAATCAGTACCATCTTAGATCAATAAAACCAACAGTTTCCCAAGGGGTTTTACACTCGTGTACTATTTGAGTCTAATATCAAATCAATAATCTGCGTTATTCCTTTGAAAATAAGATTTTTTTTTGTATATTTTAACTTGCCTTTTACCAGTGTTGAACCGGTGCATGAAATTTACGATTGCGAAATGTTTACTTTTTTTTGTCGAGAAGATTAGGAAAGTGGTCCAAAATAAATACAGATTTCGAACAAACATTACTACTAACTGTATGGTTGCAGATCGTGTGTACTGACATGTCCCCACCTTCTAAGTTGACAGTTTGTTTATACAACAATCAAGGTGAGACCTGTAAAACAAAAAGGTCCCGGAGAATAGTTTGTCTGATCGCCGGAAGTGCTGCAGTCAATAACAAAAGAAAGGCCATCTTTCTGCAGTTTGGCCCCAGCAATTAGGAGACGGTGCTAATTAACAACTTACCAGTAACCCACCCCTATGACGTCACTTACCTGGGGGGAGGGTAGCGCGAACATATCAGTCGGTAATTAATTAGCATGCGATATCCGGGGCACCAAATCAGTCATTCAGAACGAAATGGATATTTTTTTTATTTATTCATATTTATTTTTTGTACTTTTTTTTTTTTTTTAAAATGGGGAAATGCGCGAATTTAGCACCGCGCGAAAGGGTCTTTAGAGAGGGTAGCGCGAAATTAAGACTGCGCGAAAATAACTGATACTACAGTATGAAAACTTTAAAAATCATCTTCTTCAAAACTACTGGCCAGATTTTAAAATAAATTGGTACAGATGTTCCTTGGGTCAACCTCTACCAAGATTGCTATAAATTTTCCGATCCGTAAAAAACATGGCCGCCAGCGGCGGGGCTTATTTGCCTTATATGTATATAGAGAAACCTTTAAACAACATCTCCTCTGAAACCACTGGACAGAATTTGATTAAACTTGGCAGGAATGATCATTTGGTCAACCTTCACAAAAGTTCCTAAAATAAACTTGATCCATATAGAACTCTGGTTGCCATGGCAACAAAAAAAATGAAAACTTTAAAAATCATCTTCTTCAAAACTACTGGCCAGATTTTAAAATAAATTGGTACAGATGTTCCTTGGGTCATCCTCTACCAAAGTTGCTAAAATTATAACGATCAGTAAAAAAACATGGCCGCCAGGGGCGGGGCTTATTTGCCTTATATATAGAGAGAGAAACCTTTAAACATCTCCTCTGAAACCACTGGACAGAATTTGATTAAACTTGGCAGGGATGATCCTTGGGTCAACCTTCACAAAAGTTGCTAAAATAAACTTGATCCATGTAGAACTCTGGTTGCCATGGCAACAAAAAGAAAAATAATTTGAAAACTTAAAAATCATCTTCTTCAAAACTACTGGTCAGATTTCAAAAGAAATTGGTACAGATGTTCCTTGGGTCAACCTCTACCAAAGTTGCTAAAATTATTTCGATCCGTAAAAAAACATGGCCGCCAGGGGCGGGGCTTATTTGCCTTATATGTATATAGAGAAACCTTTAAACAACATCTCCTCTGAAACCACTGGACAGAATTTGATTAAACTTGGGAGGGATGATCCTTGGGTCAACCTTCACCAAAGTTGCTAAAATAAACTTGATCCATGTAGAACTCTGGTTGCCATGGCAAGAAAAAGAAAAAGAAATATGAAAACCTTAAAAATCATCTTCTTCAAAACTACTGGCCAGATTTTAAAATAAATTGGTACAGATGTTCCTTGGGTCAACCTCTACCAAAGTTACTAAAATTTTCCGATCCGTAAAAAACATGGCCGCCAGGGGCGGGGCTTTTTTGCCTTATATGTATATAGGGAAAACTTTAATAAACATTTCCTCTGAAACCACTATGAAAACTTTAAAAATCATCTTCTTCAAAACTACTGGCCAGATTTTAAAATAATTTGATACAGATGTTCCTTGGGTCAACCTATTTATCTCAGGTGAGCGATTTAGGGCCATCATGGGCCTCTTGTTTTAAAATGTGTAACGTTGGCAAAATCAGACGAGCGTTGACACCTGCATGCAGTGCTCTTATTCCTACTTTAAAATAATTTTGATTTCAAACAGTTGATCAACAACTGATGGTCCTGAACAAAGTTGATCCTTTAAAGGTGAGGTATAAGTGTGTGTGCATGTGTGCTGGGGCTGATTTCTGTATAATTGTGTCACCTGTGTAGTATGACAGACATGGGGATCCTTTCTCTGCAATCAATTCAACTAAACATGTAACTTTATTGTAATATTTATTTAGACAATATCTCATATGAGTTTGATTGTTGGCAAAATCCATTCAGTCTACCTAGAACTGGAGTTATTGGTTTCTTGATAAGTTTTAAGTTGTCCAATCTCTTATTAAATTAAGGACAATATAGTGGGACGCCATTACATAGCAGTTTATAGGGTCCATGCTTGTTTGCCTCATTCGATAAGTTCAAACAGTAGGCCCAAAAATGTGAATTTCATTAATTCTATATCAAAAAAAAAAAAAAAAAAAAAAAAAAGCAGATGAAGGAATGTGTATTAATTTATTTCAATATATTAAATAATATAAACTTATTTCTTTTTCTTTAATTACTGTGAACAAAAATGTTTTGGTCATGGCATGTTGATGGGAGGAGGTTACGTTACTCTTCTGCACATTTCAAACCCGCATAAGGCAGATAACATTGTAAAGAAATGTGTGAAAATCGCAATGCTTTTAGATATAAGCCACACTTCATTCATGGCTATCGAAACAGTATAACAAACAAAACCATGTGTTCCATGTGTTTGTGTAAACCAGGTCAGCCTTTGACTACCTACATTTTATTATTTACTGATTATCCACAGTAATAGGCTAGTTGGTTTGAACAATGTTTTGTGTTTAAATATAGTATCTGCTTTACATACAAATGTTCATACCAGTTTACTATTGACTGCTGTGGTTAGTTGTTTACAGTATATAAAAACCTGCGTTTTGTCGATCATTAATATCCAATCATTGTGACATGATGAATTGCTTTCAAACATAGCAGCTTACCACCTTGGGTGGTTGGTTGATATAATAGCATGTCAAGGGCTGAAAGCAAAACCTTTAGAATTTCATATTGAAATTAAAATAGAAGAAAATTTTTGCAGTCAACCAAAAAAATGTTGTTCATCAGAGAATACAAAAAAGCAATATAGTTGTTGGTGTTCATATACCAACTGTGATTTATACCACAATACAAAATAGTGGTTCTTGATATGATGGCATTACACTGTATCACAGATGTGTTCAGTTTTCAGCAAATATCTGTGAAGGAGTTTTTGTCTTCTTTTTTTTCTCATTTATTTAGTATGCCATTTCAATTACATACCCATCTCAATCTTGATGATGTTCCAATACAAACATTCAAAGGTTCAGTATACTGCAATTTCATGGAAAATTTAGGGATATATTATGAGAAAGGAAGCAGAATGATAATAGAGAAAATAGGAAATATTGACAATAAAAAAAACAACAACAGAAAAATAAAATAAGACAGATGAAATCAGTAATGAATTAATTTTGTAATTATAGTGCCCTTGAAAATTGTGTCTCCTATTCAGCCAGCTTGTCTCCCATACATGTATGTTTTATAAAGAAAATTTCAAAAATGTGAAAATTACTGAATTTCAGTTACTGAAAAAAATACCCCCCCCCCCCCCCCTATTTTGAATTGGAGGACATATTGTTTAAGTTTGAGCTCTCCGTCTGTTTGTCTGTCACACTTTTTGTCCGTAGCATAACTCAGAAAGTATCTAAGCTAATAACTTGAAACTTCACAGGTAGATAGATGTCATTGACGAGAAGTGTCAGGCAAGAACCGTAACTCTGCACATCCAATATTTGGAGTTATTGCCCTTGGCCAAATTTCCTACTTTTTAGCTCGACTTTTCGAAGAAAATGAGAGCTTATACTGTCACTCGGGCATCGGCGTTGGCGTTGGCATCGGCATTGCAACACAAGGTTAAAGTTTTTTTCAAACATCAATAACTTAAATACTATCAAAGGTATTCCACCCAAACTCAAAATACTTATTCACCATCATCACTTTTACCTTACTTCTAAGACCCACAACCCTGGCTACCCTATTTTTGGAGTTATGCCCCTCTCATACTTACAAAACAGCCAAAATCAAGGTTAAAGTTTTTACAAAGTTGTATATCTTCAATACTATCTAAGGTATTCAACTGAAACTTCAAGTACATATTCACCATCATTACCTCTACCTTACTAACAAGGCTCATAACTCTTGCTGTACTACTTCTTAAGTTATGCCACTTTCATACTTAGAAAACAGCCAAAATCATGGTAATTTTTTTACATAGTTGTACTATCACATGTATTTGACTGAAACTTCAAGTACTTATTCACCATCACTACCTCTGCATTACTAGTAAGGCCCATAACCCTGGCTGTACTACTTCTTGAATTATGCCCCTTTCTTCAAATAAATTCTGCATGCTAATTTCACCTATCAAAATTTTCAGGTTTTAGCACTGGAGTTGGTGGATGATCGACCACATTCTCAAATTGATTCTGCATACTAATTTCACCAATTACAAATTTCAGATATTACCACTGCAGTTGGTGAATCAGCAGACCACATTCTCAAATTGATTCTCCATGCTTATTTATTTCAGATTTTAGCACTGGAGTTGGGGCATTCTCAAATTGATTCTGCATGCTTATTTCACCAATTAAAAATGTCATATTTGTTTATTGGAGGTGATAGAATAATTTCTACTATAACTAGAACATATCATCATTGATATGTACCATACTATTAAAATCCATAAAACTGTGTCTTAGCAACAGAAAAGTCGAGCGCGCTGTCTTATGGACAGCTCTTGTTTTTATCTGGAGCATAACTCAAAAAGTATCAAAATTATTAACTAGAAACTTCACAGGTGGATCGATCTCAAGGAGGAGAAGTTTCAATCACAAAAACTATAACTCTGCACATCAAGTTTTTGAGTTATTGCCCTTTGTTAAATTTCATACTTAATTTTTTCCAAAGCATAACTTAAAAAGTATCATAGCTATTAACTTGAAACTTCACAGGTGTATAGATCTCATACTGGAAATGTGTCATGCACAAGAACTGTAACTCTTTTGTCATATTTTTGCAGTTATTGCCTTTTGTTAAAAGACCAGTCTCTATAAGGCCTGTTTTTTGGCCTCTATAGTTATTTTATTTAAACTTTTCCAACTTATGCCACTATGTATTGGCTATCATGCTTTGAAATATTTTTCATCAGTTAAATGCTGTAGGCTGTATTCATGAGTAAAGTGGGTGGGTAATTTCACATTGTTGAGGGTCCCTTCATAAAAATGGCGCTATTTTTCTTGCAACTCCAAATTAGAAAGTTCAAATTAATAATTGTAGTGCAATTAAAACATGTATAGAGATAAAAGATGATGTCAATATTTTGTTGGCAATATGCCCCTTTTAATATTCAAAAAATGCCAGATTTCACTTTGATGAAACTCTAGCATCTTCATCTTTTGAGCAATCATCTTCAAACTTTATGACAATGTTTATGACCATAATGTCTTGATTGGGTTCGATTAAGGCTGAGATCGGTCATTTAGGTCAGGAGTTATGCCCCTTTAAATATTCAAAAAATGCCAGATTTCACTTTGTTTACACTCTAGCATCTTCATCTTTTGAGCAATCATCTTCAAAGTTTATGGCAATGCTTATGACCATAATGTCTTGATTGAGTTCGATTATGGCTGAGATTGGTCAATTAGATCAGGAGTTATGCCCCTTTTAATATTAAAAAAATACCAGATTTCATATTGTTTACACTCTAGCATCTTCATCTTTTGAGCAATCATCTTCAAACTTTATGACAATATTTATGACCATAATGTCTCGATTGAGTTTGAATATGGCTGAGATTGGTTAATTAGGTCTGGAGTTAAGCCCCTTTTAATATAAAAAAAGCCAAGATTTCACTTTGTTTACACTCTAGCATTTTCATCTTTTAAGCAATCATCTTCAAACTTTATGGCAATGCTTATGACCATAATGTCTCGATTGAGTTTGAATATGGCTGAGATCAGTGAATTAGGTCTGGAGTTAAGCCCCTTTTAATATAAAAATTGCCAGATTTCACTTTGATGACACTCTAGCATCTTCATTTTTTTAGCAACCATCTTCAAACTTTATGACTTTGTTAATGACAATAATGTCTTAATTGAGTTCAGTTGTGGCTGAGATTGGCCAATTAGGTCAGGAGTTATGCCCCTTTTAATACAAAAAATGCAAGATTTCACTTTGTTTACTCTCTATCATCTTCATTTTTTTAAACAATTTTTTTTAAACTTTAAGACAATGTTTATGCCCATTATCTCGCAATTGGGTTCAATTATAACTGATATTGGCTAGTTAATTTAGGAGTTATGCCCTTTTCACCGTAAAAAGAGCCAGATTTGACTTTGTTTACACCCAAGCATCTTTATTTCTTAAGCATCTTTCTCAGGTGAGCGATCAAGGGCCATCTTTGCCGTCTTGTTTAAATGAGGGTACAATTGCTATTTGTAACTTTGTATCCTTTCATATAGAGAGTCCATACAATTTTAGGGGTACATGGACAATTTTGATTAAAAAACCCTCTACAAGTGGTAAATTGGCATGCTGTAATTTAATTATCAATTCTCTATCAGATTAATATGGCTCTAAATGACTTTAGTGCAAAGGATATTTTAGAAGTATATTCATAATCAATCATAAACTTTTAAGAACAGATGTAATCTTGTTGGTTTACATAAAACAGTCATCATCTGTTTGCTGAGTGTTATCGGTAGGTTTAACAAGTGTTTTAAAAAATGACTTGACTATTTTAGTTTACCATTTCCTCAACAGTATTTCCGTCATACAGCAACATCCAGCTAATTACAGGTGGAGGAAGACCCCGAATGCACGGAGACATCCGGGTAGAACCACCGACCTACCGCATGCCAGCTGGAAGGCTTCCTCACATAAAAATCCAAATGACCCTGCTGGGATTCGAACCCACGCGGTGAGGAGCTGAATGGGTGTTAAAGTGACTTTACCCTCTTGGCCATGGAGGCCCCAAACTTTCGCGTTTTTATGCGTCCTGCATATTCGCGGCGAAATACTTACACAGATTTGATCAGACCGTGAAACAAAACAAACAAAATGTGTTCATTGAATAGCATGACAAGGCATTCCAATACACTTTACAGTTATTTTTTCTGGTCAGAGGTCACTGTATATGAGTGAACAGCTTTTAGTTAATAGTTTGAGTAGTTTTTAGACTCAGTCCAGCTGTTGTTGAAAGGAGTTAGTTGTATACTAGTATTAATGTCCATTCGTAGTTTTTAAGCCATAACAATCAAGGAAAAATGAGGAAATACATACATATATACATAACCTAACATAAGCTTTATTCAGCATAAATTAATTCACTATTATACACCACAAAATAACGAAAATAACACACATATACACAAACATGAAGTTAAAAAAATTTAATTTCAATATTTTATTTCATATGCATAAGTCCTACAACAGTAGGAACATTAGCAGTACAAAAAAGAAACATGTATATATACAGTACAAATGAAAACAATGGAAAACAGCTAATGAGGTTATACTGAAATTTATATTTTCTTCATAGGTATTGTGCGTTTTTCGTTTTTCACACACACACACACACACACACACACACACACACACACACACATCTCTCTGATTGGCAACATTAATGAGTCTGGGTAAAAAGAAAAATTAACGTCACATTGTCAGACCATCACAATCATGTAGGTTTTACATGTTATTTTGCAACACACACACTCTCTTACCCCCCCCCCCCCCCCTCTCTCTCTCTCTTCTCTCTCTGAAATACAGATGAGTTTTACAAAACAGAGTATATATCATACAAACAACAGCATTAGTAATTACATGTAAGATGTGCCTCTCTCTTTTTGCGTTTTTTTTTTTGGCAGAAGAGTGATTCACAGCGTTTTACTTTCGCGGAAATAATCCAAACAAGAAACTCGCTAACTTAAAATGTGCGAAATAATTTCCCGGTTTACAGTACTTGAGGATGTGTTTGTAATTTGCAGATTAGTATTTTTCACCCTAAGTGTCAAACTGAACTTCATTAGAATCATAAATTGATATTACCAGCTATATGAATGTTGACAATAACATGCTGGTTTGGTGTTTAAATATTTTATTTACGTTAGTTATATCCACTTCATAATCCTTTGAGTGCTTTCACAAAGGTCATTGAGACCAGTGTGACACATTAGTGCCCAGGCAAAAAAAATACAATAGTTCCGTTTCTGGTCTCCAGCATATAAAAAAGAGGGTTGGTAGGTCGGGATTTTATTTTTATTTTATCATTGTTTTTTACATGAAAGGTAAAAAAAGAAATATTTTTTTAAAGGCAGAAAGGTAAGAAAACACTTTAGGGTCAGTCGCTTAAAAAGAGGGTCGGTTGGGAGACCAGAAATGGAACTTTTATTTTTGCAACTTTTTATTAGCTCACCTGAGCACAACGTGCTCATGGTGAGCTTTTGTGATCGCCTTTTGTCCGGCGTCCGGCGTCCGTCCGTCCGTGCGTGTGTCTTGCGTCAACTTTTCCTTTAAACAACTTCTTCTCCTAAACCACTGGATGGATTTTGACCAAACTTCACAGGAATTATCCTTATCATGACCTCTATCAAAGTTGTTCAAATTATTTTGATTGGGTGAATAAGTAGGTCACAGGAGCTAAAAATAGATTTTAAAAATGAAAATTTAAAAAATCTTCTTCTCCGAAACCACAAGGCCTAGCCTTTTGATTTTTGGTATGTAGCATGACCTTATGACTCTTTACCAAGATTGTACAAATTATGACCCTTGGGTCAAAATTGGCCCCGCCCCAGGGGTCACTTGATTTCACATAGGCTAAAATAGGAAAAACTTGAAAAAATCTTCTTCTCCGATACCACAAGGCCTAGCCTTTTGATTTTTGGTATGTAGCATGATCTTATGACTCTCTAACAAGATTGTTCAAATTATGACCCTGGGGTCAAAATTGGCCCCGCCCCAGGGGTCACTTGATTTAACATAGGCTATATAGAAAAAAACTTGAAAAATCTTCTTCTCAGAAACCACAAGGCATGGAGTTAAGATATTTGGTGTGTAGCATTGTCTAGTGGATCACAACCAAGTTTGTTTAAATCATGACCCTGGGGTCAAAATTGGCCCCGCCCCAGGGGTCACTTGATTTAACATAGGCTGATATAGGAAAAAAACTTGAAAAATCTTCTTCTCAGACACCACAAGGCATAGAGTTAAGATATTTGGTGTGTAGCATTGTCTAGTTGATCTCTACCAAGTTTGTTCAAATGATGACCCTGGGGTCAAAATTGGCCCCGCCCCAGGGGTCACTTGATTTTACATAGGCTAATATAGAAAAAACTTGAAAAAAATCTTCTTCTCTGAAACCACAAGGCCTAGCCTTTTGATTTTTAATATGTAGCATGATCTTATGACTCTTTACCAAGATTGTTCAAATGATGACCCTGGGGTCAAAATTGGCCCCGCCCTAGTGGTCACTTGATTTAACATAGGCTAATAGGAAAAAAACTTGAAAAATCTTCTTCTCAGACACCACAAAGCATAGAGTTTAGATATTTGGTATGTAGCATTGTCTGGTCGATTCTTACCAACTTTGTTCAAATCATGACCCTGGGGTCGAAATTGGCTCTGCCCCAGGGGTCACTTGATTTTACATAGCCTAATGATACCAGGTGAGCGATCCAGGGCCATCATGGCCCTCTTGTTTAAAGAAATCAAGTCACATATTGTTTTGGTTGTGTGTAGGTGAGGGGATGGGGGTGGGGGAGTGTAAAAATATATAATAACTTCATAATATAAACATGAGCAACATATTTAGTACAAATGCTTGGCTTTATTTACTGGTCTCTTGCTTTGATATTTTGTGCCCTAACCCTGCCTTATTAAAATGATTGCTCCCCATTGAAGTACTGCAACATTAAAGTACTTGTTACAAATAAAAATGAGTTTTCTTTAAAGTCTAGTTATAATGTCACCATGCTGTTTTTGTTTATTTACCAGGTCATGTGAGTACACACATCACATAAGGGGATTTTGTCAGGGAAGACTACTTCCTCCCACTAGACAGAGATGGCCGTGCCTCACCCGGTTCAGATAAGAGACAAGAACTACCTTAACTGGGTCAAGGCGGGGCTTGCTCTGAAGTACACTAAAGAAGGATTAGAATCCTTCATTGATGATGAGACAAAAGAGTTCCACACATCCCTGCTGAAGCAACTTGGTCAACAGCTGCCACAGAACTGTGGCCAGTGTACCATAGAAAACTTGCTGCCTCACAAGTCATCTGCATGTCCAGGACAGAGACATACGTGTATTTGTTCAAAACATGTTAACAACCGCCGTGATTGTCCAAATAATATATGTGGGACACTTTGTACTGCTATAATATCAGCACACAGGTTTAAAGGACCTGCATGGAAGAATTCTCACATGTCACAGTGGGTTACAGACCACTGGGAAATGGGGAAGAACTATCTTACCAACACAGGAGGGTACTTAAACATCACATCAGCCAAGGACACTGACTTGAGTGGACTTGTCAACATTGGAGTGAACCTGGTGAACATAAAAAACAGACACCAATTTACAAGACTAGATATTGATGGTGCTCCAGATGATTTTTGTCAGGTAATGTAGAGATTTAATGAAGGTGTTAGTTGGCAACATTGTCAAGATTTGATGAGCATTATGGCTATGTGATTGCAATTTAATACAGAGGAAGATGCCAGGGGTATGGAGTGTGTTGTTTTTTGTTCAGAGGGCACCTGGTAGAACCACTGTCCCACTGTTAGCTAGCTGGAAAACTTCCATTTCAAACCCACAGTATTGTGGAGCTGAGAAATTTAAAGTCCAATGACCCCAAACCACGAGGCCGTCGAGGCCTGCTGATCCAAAAGATTGATGCCAGTTTACATTTTTATGCCCTGCTAACTGTGTATGGGGACATAAAGATTTTCGGTCTGTATGTGCATGTCTTCGTCGGTTCATTCGTCCATGACACCTCGGGTTTACCCTTGTGTTTAAGTTGAATTTTCTATGAAAATGACTTTATATCTTCATAAAATTTGGTACAAATGCTCATCATGATACGGGATATTGTATATTTATGCAGTTATATGGCTATGACTTCCCAATTGGATGAACATGGTAAAAATGATTTTATCTTTGTGATTAAGTTTTGTTTTTCTTTAAAGATACTTTACATCATCTTGAAGCTTGGTAAAAATGTATATCAATATATGACTTTTTTAGAAATAAAGCAAATATTTGGTTCTGACAAAAATATGTGGTGCGTTGGATGGGGTGGGGGGTTAGATCAATAGCTCGGCTGTTTATTTTTATTCATTTTTAGCTCACCTGAGCACAACGTGCTCATGGTGAGCTTTTGTGATTGCCTTTTGTCCGTCGTCCGTCCGTGCGTGCGTGCGTCTTGCGTCAACTTTTCCTTTAAACAACTTCTCCTCCTAAACCACTAGATGGATTTTGATAAAACTTCACAGGAATGTTCATTATGGGGCCCTTTACCAAAGTTGTTAAAATTATTTTGATTGGTCAAAAATCTAGGTCACAGGCGCTAAAAATAGATTTTAAAAATGAAAATTTAAAAAATCTTCTTCTCCGAAACCACAAGGCCTTGCCTTTTGATTTTTGGTATGTAGCATGATCTTATGACTCTCTTACAAGATTGTTCAAATTATGTCTCTGGGGTCAAAATTGGCCCCGCCCCAGGGGTCATTTGATTTAACATAGGCTAATATAGGAAAAAACTTGAAAAATCTTCTTCTCAAAAACCACAAGGCATGGAGTTTAAATATTTGGTATGTAGCATGATCTTATGACTCTCTACCAGGATTGTTCAAATTATGACCCTGGGGTTAAAATTGGCCCCGCCCCAGGGGTCACTTGATTTTACATAGCCTAATGATACCAGGTGAGCGATCCAGGGCCATCATGGCCCTCTTGTTTTTAAAGTCGAGATATTGTTATTACTCTGCTGTTGTCATCATCATTGCGATGTCACTACGCACAACTTTAACCTTGGCAATAACTTCTAAACTATTAAACCATCTGTCATCAAACTTTACATACTTTTTCACTATCACACGGGCTACATTCTTATCCAGGGCCATAACTCTTAAGACCATTTTGACCAAATTTATTTTGCCCTTTTCTAAAACTCCCAAAACAGTAAAGCATTGGCAGCTGCATGTGGTGCTCTTGTTTTAAACCAGGTTTTCAATGAAGTTGAAACCTGATTATTAGAATGGAGTATGTCATGGGCGGGTGGACTGGTGTCAAACAGGTGGTTTCTGTTAGATATCTCCTGTCAGAATTAAGGTAAAGGTACCATACTTGGTAAGTAGATACCTTATTTGAAGAGGAAACTTGGATTGATTTTCAGGTCAATAGGGTTCAAGGTCATGTTGCTAAAAAATTTTTTGTTTCCATCAAATAACCTTTTTGGAGTGAGGTATGATGATCATTTTTGGTAGATAATAAGAAGAAGGAAGATTGGGATTGAATTTCAGGTAAATGGGGTCAAGGTCACTGTTTCTAAAAATAGTTTGCTGAGGTATGATGATCATTTTTGGTAGATAGATTCCTTATGAGAAGAGGAAGATTAGGATTGAATTTGAGGTCCATAGGGTCAAGGTCACAGTTTCTAAGTATAAATTTTCAGTTTCCATCTAATAACTTTTTTTTAGGAGTAAGGTATGGTGGTAATTTTTGGTAGATAGATAGATACCTTATGAGAAGAGGAAGATTGCAATTGAATTTCAGGTTAGTAGGGTCAAGGTGGCTGTTCCTAAAAATAGTTTTTCATCAAACATGTTGTTTTGGTCAAATATCTCCTGTTAGAATTGAGAAATAGATTTTTATACTTGGTAGATAGATACCTTATGGGAAGAGGAAGGTTGGGATTGTTTTTCAGGTCAACAGGGTCAAGGTCGAGACCACTGTTACTAAAAAAGTTTTGATTGCTTCAGATAACTTCCTCCTTGTCAAGGGACATAACTTTTCAACAACCTTTATAAAATTGCAGTGCCTGACTTAATTCCCCTGTACTTGCATATTATTTTGTCATCAATGAAATATGATGTCATCAATATGCTAGAAGAAAATACCTATTTGTTCTTTAAACATGCATGGCTAAAAAAAAAAAAAGACTTGTAAACATAAGTGTTTGGATGCCAAGGATTTCAATTGTGTGATGTCATGTTTGCTTCTACGGCAGGGCTGGAAATAAATGGTAGTCTGGTTGACTGGGGCTTGAAAACCTGGTTTTGCATCATTTGACATGTTTCTTGTTTATTGATGTGAAGTTGTCATTGCTAGTCTTGTTGTCTGGTTACAGTGTAGAAATGCAAGGAATACGATCCTGCACAGTGCAAGCCAGGCCCTGACTGATGATGAGCTGAGGGACTATCTCAGTGTTATGAGGGCCACACTACAGTGTACAACTGCCCTCAACAAATACCCTTCAGCACAGAAGTCTCTCAGCAAACTGTCACAGGTAAGGCTAGGGTGGTCCACATGGAAAACTTACTCATACTTGGTCCTGCAGTCATGTATCTCACCACAAACCAAGAAAGATGGGCTCCAACTGGCTTTAGGCCATAGTTAATTTTTAGCTCACCTGAGCACGAAGTGCTGAAGGTGAGCTTTTGTGATCACCCTGCATCCGTCCGTCGTCCGTTGTCAACAATTTACTTTAAATGACATCTCCTCTGAAACCGCTGGACAGAATTTGATTAAGTTTGGCAGGGATGTTTTTTGGGTGAACCTTCACAAAAGTTGCTAAAATAAACTTGATCCATTTGGAACTCTGGTTGCCATTGCAACAGAAAAAAATATTATGAAAATTTTGAAAAATTATCTCCTTCAAAACAATTGGCCAGATTTCAAAATAACTTGGTACAGATGTTCCTTGGGTAACTCTTTACCAAGATTGCTAAAAGTATTCTGATTGGGAAAAAAACATGGCCACCAGGGGCGGGGCTAATTTGCTTTATATGTATAAAGTGAAATCTTTAAACGACATCTCCTCTGAAACCGCTAGACAGAATTTTATTAGATTTGGCAGGGATGATCCTTGGGTGAAACTTCACAAAATTTGCTAAAATTATTCCGATCCATTAAAAAAACATGGCCGCCAGGGGCGGGGCTAATTTGCCTTATATGTATATAGAGAAATCTTTAAACGACATCTTCTCTGAAACTGCTGGACAGAATTTGATTTAAGTTGGAAGGGATGATTCTTGGGTGGAACTTCACAAAAGTTGCTCAAATGATTCCAATCCGTAAAAAAACATGACAGCCAGGGGCGGGGCTAATTTGCATTTTATATATATGGTATAATCTTTAAACCACATCTCCTGTAAAACCGCTGGACAGAATTTGATTAATTTTGGCAGGGATGATCCTTGGGTGAAGCTTCACAAAAGTTTTTAAAATTATTCCGATCCGTAAAAAAACAGGGCTGCCATGGGCGTGGCTAATTTGCTTATGTGAATATAGTGAAATCTTTAAACGACATCTCCTCTGAAACTGCTGGACAAATTTTGATTAAATTTGGCAGGGATGATCCTTGGATGAAGCTTCACGAAAGTTGCTAAAATTATTCCAGTACATAAAAGAATATGGCTGCAAGGGGCAGGGCTTATTTGCCTTATATGTATATATTGAAAACTTTAAATGACCTCTCCTCTGAAACTGCTAGACAGAATTTGATAAAACTTTGCAGAGATCATCTCCTTTAAAACTACTGGCCAGATTTCAAAATGTTTTAATACATACTGATGTTCCTTGGGTAACCCTTTACTCAGGTGAGTGATCTAGGGCTATCATGGTCCTCTTTTTCTATATTTGCTCTTTGCAAACCTACACAGAAATTAAACTTTAAAAAAGCCAGATCACCCACATCTGTTGGATCTATTATAGAGATCAAATCTGCTAGCTGCAAACTTGCTCTATATGATTAAATCATTTTTTCAGCTTACCTGAGCATGTACTGCTCATGTAAGCTTTTAGGATCAATTTGTGTCCGGCGGCATCCATAATTGTTTCAAATGACATCTCCTCTGAAACCACTGGGTCAAATTTGATGAAACTTGCCTGTGATTTTTCTTGCATGAAACTCTACCAAAGTTGTTAAAATGGTCCCTGTCCAATGCATATTTAAGTCACATGAGGTCAAAATAGATTTTTAAACTGATATATATTTAGCTCGACTATTCGAAAAAGAGCAATCCTACTCACCCTGGCTTAGCGTAAAACTCAAGGTGGAGGTGTTTGGCATGTAAGTTTTTAACCAGACTTTTCAAAGAAAAATTCTGGTTATTAGATTGCGAATGTCGTTGAACGGGCAGTCGGGCAGGCAAGCAGTGTCAAACTTTTGTTTCCGGATGATAACTTGAGTCATACATGACATATCAATACCAAACTTTTTGTAAGGTAACTTATATAAAGAGCTTGCTTGGTACTGTATTTCAAGTCAGCCAGGTCAAGGTCAAGATTATAACAGAATTTTTCCTCTTTGTGAACTTAGAAATTCCTGGTTAAGATTATGCATGCAAATTCAATCTTCACACCCATTAAAGGTATTCACTTGAAACTTCACACATTTCTTCAGGGTCATGATTGTACACCACTTACCAATATCCATAACTCTAGCATGGATTTTTACTGAATTATTCCCCTTAAGGTTAATTTAACCCCAAATTTTAACTTCACATAGGTATTTCTGGTACTTGAGACTTTCAGACGTCTTTGGGGTCATAATTGTAGGCTATTGTCCAAGATACATAACTCTAGCATCGATGTTTACTTAATTATTCCCCATTGTGAACGGTTAAGATTTAGGGTGCAAATTCAGTCCCCACAACCACCAAAGGTATTCACTTTGTAACTTCAAACTTGTTTTCAGGGTCATAATTGTAGCTCACTGACCAAGACCCATAACTCTAGCATGGATTTTAATGGATTTGTTTACTTGTTCAACAACATAATTGCAATGAGTAGAAAAAAGCAGACACTATCATGTTTTTTAACAGATATATGGCCCTTGAAAGATTCAGCATGACTTTTGTTTTATACTATAAAGCACTGAGAATAGTCGAGTGCGCTGTCTCCCTGACAGCTCTTGTTATATGAATATATTTATACGAAAAATAATGATTTCACTGTAAATGCCCTTTATTAATGAAGGGTTAAGTTTATTAGGGAGAAAAGCATAATAAGCATAAACCTGTAATTTTGCATAGTTCTAAATGTATAAACAAGGGATGCACTCAGGCATTGTCAATATCCTTCCCAGTTAATGCTCTTGGGTCAGATCCTAAACTAAATCCTAAACACCAGCTAAGGTATTATTCTTGAAGCAAACACAAGGCAGTCCTTATATTGTGAGCATACTGGTATGACATTTTGACAGCATGTTCAAGATGATATTTTGATGAGTATGTGTCTTTTTTCAGTTGGAAAGCTCAGCATTTGAGATAACAGATGAGAATATCACAGAGGTTAGGCAAATGGCTGAAATTGCTATAAGGACTGAAGGTAGCAAGCAAATTGAGGCTGTTAAGGATGAGGGAGAAAAGCAAAGAACTTTATTACAGAGTGAAGGCAGTGGTCAAGTTGAGACTGTAAGGGATGAGGGAGAAAAGCAAAGAACTTTATTACAGAGTGAAGGCAGTGGTCAAGTTGAGACTGTAAGGGATGAGGGAAAAAAGTCGCACAAGAGAGCCATTAAAAATATTGGTTTGGAGGGCGATAGACAACAGAAAAGGTTGAAAACTGAGGGTGAATATGTGAAGGAAACGGTGACAAATGAAGGGAAGAGACAAGTACAGATGATACAGCAAGCTGCAACAAACCAGGAAGATGTCAAATACAAGGAGGAGAAAATAAGTAATGAGCAATTTTGTTACCCTTAAAATCACATTTACATACACATACTAGATTCCTTTTATATATGTGATGAATCCTTCTTGCTTCCAATGGATATAGAAGTTCAGATGAAAAGGCATCAATACATTACAAGCTTAAAATTAATCCAATATAAAGAGGAATTTTGTTTCAAGTGAACACATCTGTACTAAAGCTCTGACTCCTCAGATTTTAAATCAAGTCAGACCGTAGAATAGATCAGACTGAATTCATTTTAGGTCAAGATTTAATTTTCAAAGGTATTGTCCAGCATCAAACATGAAAACAAGATAAGCTCACAAAATACTCTCAGGGTGATTTGGATTTTACTTGTTATATAGGTCATAATCTGCATGGCTGTAATGTGATAGAAAGGGTAAACAGGTGAGCCTACAAGGTACTCTCAGGGTGATTTGGATTTTACTTGGTATATAGGTCATGATCTTAAGGGCTGTCAAGTGACAGAAAGGTGAACAGGTAAACCTACAAGGTACTCTCAGGGTGATTTCGATTTTACTTGATATATAGGTCATGATCTTAAGGGCTGTCAAGTGACAGAAGGGTTAACAGGTGAGACGACAAGGTACTCTCAGGGTGATTTGGATTTTACTTGATATATAGGTCATGATCTTAAGGGCTGTCAAGTGACAGAAAGGGTTAACATAAGAGTCCACAAGGTACTCTCAGGCTGATCTAGATTTTACTGGTTTTGTAGGTCATGATCTAAATGGCCGTCATGTGATTAAAAGTGTTAACAGATGGGTCCACAAGGTGCTCTCAGGGTGATTTGGATTTTACTGGTTATATAGGTCATAATCTTAATGGCTGTCATGTGATAGTAAGGGTTAACAGATAAGCCCACAAGGTACTCTCAGGTTGATCTGGATTTTACTGGTTATATAGGTCATGATCTTAATGGCTGTCATGTGACAGAAAGGGTTAACAGATGAGCCCACAAGATTAATTCTGTTTTTCTTGTCCGGAAAATTACTCGAAAATTATACAAGGTATTGACTTGAACTTAAAATGTAAACAGATGGTGACTAGGAGAAGTGCAGTGTCCAAGAACTGTAACTTTACACTTTTAAACTACTGTGCCAAACAACCATAATTGACTTTCTATCCACTTTAAATAAGGACTTACTTATTACTCACTATCATAACCAATATACTATGTATAAAGGTTCTTATCTATGCTCAGCCTGGAGTCTGGTTTCTCCTGTATCAAAGCATTTTGCGGGGGTATTAATCACCTTCAGTGATAGTTCTAGTTTATAATGACGATTAAGATATTAAAATCAATTTTATTTTTCATGAACTCTAATAATGTAAGTTAAACACATACTGGTGGGGAAAACCTGACACAACAACTTTCAACCTGAAACTTTAGTTACATTTTGTAAGTTGCCCCTGTCTAGAAGCCAGAGTGAGCAATCAAGTACCACGAAGGACATATCATTGAAGTTGAACACAAGTAACATTCTGACAATGTAAAACTACTGAGCATGCTGTTTACTTAACACTAATATGAAACAAAACGGGTGTTTCGCTGACCTGATACAAAATTGTTTGTATTGTATACATGGAGCATACACAGTACTTTGCTTGACTCTAAACTAAAATATTTTACACTTGAAAAAGTCTATTGCCTCAATACTTAGGCATGATCAAATGGAGCAGTCTATGCTGACCTTCAAAATACTTCGGCATGATCAAATGGAGCAGTCTTATGCAGACCTCCAAAATACTTAGGCATGATCAAATGGAGCAGTCTTATGCTTACCTCCAAAATACTTAGGCATGATCAAATGGAGCAGTCCTATGCTGACCTCCAAAATACTTAGGCATGATCAAATGGAGCAGTCTTACGCTGACCTCCAAAATACTTTGGCATGATCAAATGGAGCAGTCCTATGCTGACCTCCAAAATACTTAGGTATGATCAAATGGAGCAGTCCTATGCTGACCTCCAAAATACTTAGGCATGATCAAATGGAGCAGTCCTATGCTGACCTCCAAAATACTTAGGCATGATCAAATGGAGCAGTCCTATGCTGACCTCCAAAAAACTTAGGCATGATCAAATGGAGCAGTCTTATGCTGACCTCCAATATACTTCGACATGAACAAATGGAGCAGTCTTATGCTGACCTCCAATATACTTCGGCATGATCAAATGGAGCAGTCTTATGCTGACCTCAAATATACTTCGGCATGATCAAATGGAGCAGTCTTATGCTGACCTCCAATATACTTCGGCATGATCAAATGGAGCAGTCTTATGCTGACCTCCAATATACTTTGACATGATCAAATGGAGCAGTCTTATGCTGACCTCCAAAATACTTCGGCATGATCAAATGGAGCAGTCTTATGCTGACCTCCAAAATACTTCGGCATGATCAAATGGAGCAGTCTTATGCTGACCTCCAATATACTTCGACATGATCAAATGGAGCAGTCTTATGCAGACCTCCAAAATACTTAGGCATGATCAAATGGAGCAGTCTTATGCTGACCTCCAAAATACTTAGGCATGATCAAATGGAGCAGTCCTATGCTGACCTCCAAAATACTTAGGCATGATCAAATGGAGCAGTCTTATGCTGACCTCCAATATACTTCGACATGATCAAATGGGGAGCAGTCTTATGCTGACCTCCAATATACTTCGGCATGATCAAATGGAGCAGTCTTATGCTGACCTCAAATATACTTCGGCATGATCAAATGGAGCAGTCTTATGCTGACCTCAAATATACTTCGACATGATCAAATGGAGCAGTCTTATGCTGACCTCCAATATACTTTGACATGATCAAATGGAGCAGTCTTATGCTGACCTCCAATATACTTCGACATGATCAAATGGAGCAGTCTTATGCTGACCTCCAATATACTTCGGCATGATCAAATGGAGCAGTCTTATGCTGACCTCCAATATACTTCGACATGATCAAATGGAGCAGTCTTATGCTGACCTCCAATATACTTCGACATGATCAAATGGAGCAGTCTTATGCTGACCTCCAAAATACTTTGGCATGATCAAATGGAGCAGTCTTATGCTGACCTCCATTATACTTTGACATGATCAAATGGAGCAGTCTTATGCTGACCTCCAATATACTTCGACATGATCAAATGCTGACCTCCAATATACTTCGACATGATCAAATGGAGCAGTCTTATGCTGACCTCCAATATACTTCGACATGATCAAATGGAGCAGTCTTATGCTGACCTCCAATATACTTCGACATGATCAAATGGAGCAGTCTTATGCTGACCTCCAATATACTTCGACATGATCAAATGGAGCAGTCTTATGCTGACCTCCAATATACTTCGACATGATCAAATGGAGCAGTCTTATGCTGACCTCCAATATACTTCGACATGATCAAATGGAGCAGTCTTATGCTGACCTCCAATATACTTGGCATGATCAAATGGAGCAGTCTTATGCTGACCTCCAATATACTTTGGCATGATCAAATGGAGCAGTCTTATGCTGACCTCCAAAATACTTTGGCATGATCAAATGGAGGAGTCTTATGCAGACCTCCAAAATACTTTGGCGGATCAAATGGAGATGGCGAGATCAAATGGAGAGTCTTATGCTGACCTCCAATATACTTTGGCGTGATCAAATGGAGGAGTCTTATGCAGACCTCCAATATACTTGGCGTGATCAAATGGAGGAGTCTTATGCTGACCTCCAAAATACTTTGGCGTGATCAAATGGAGGAGTCTTATGCAGACCTCCAATATACTTCTGCATGATTAAATGGAGAAGTCTTATGCTGACCTCCAAAATACTTTGGCGTGATCAAATGGAGAAGTCTTATGCTGACCTCCAAAATACTTTGGCGTGATCAAATGGAGAAGTCTTATGCTGACCTCGAATATACTTTGGCGTGATCAAATGGAGGAGTCTTATGCTGACCTCCAATATACTTGGCATGATCAAATGGAGGAGTCTTATGCTGACCTCCAAAATACTTTGGCGTGATCAAATGGAGGAGTCTTATGCAGACCTCCAATATACTTTGGCATGATCAAATGGAGGAGTCTTATGCTGACCTCCAATATACTTTGGCGTGATCAAATGGAAGAGTCTTATGCAGACCTCCAATATACTTGGCATGATCAAATGGAGGAGTCTCATGCAGACCTCCAATATACTTCTGCATGATCAAATGGAGAAGTCTTATGCTGACCTCCAAAATACTTTGGCGTGATCAAATGGAGAAGTCTTATGCTGACCTCCAAAATACTTGGCGTGATCAAATGAGGAGTCTTATGCGACCTCCAATATACTTTGCTGATCAAATGGAGAGTCTCTTATGCAGACCTCCAAAATACTTTGGCGTGATCAAATGGAGAAGTCTTATGCAGACCTCCAAAATACTTTGGCGTGATCAAATGGAGAAGTCTTATGCAGACCTCCAAAATACTTTGGCATGATCAAATGGAGGAGTCTTATGCAGACCTCCAAAATACTTTGGCGTGATCAAATGGAGGAGTCTTATGCAGACCTCCAAAATACTTTGGCATGATCAAATGGAGGAGTCTTATGCAGACCTCCAAAATACTTTGGCATGATCAAATGGAGGAGTCTTATGCAGACCTCCAAAATACTTTGGCATGATCAAATGGAGCAGTCTTATGCAGACCTCCAAAATACTTTGGCGTGATCAAATGGAGGAGTCTTATGCAGACCTCCAAAATACTTTGGCGTGATCAAATGGAGAGTCTTATGCAGACCTCCAATATACTTTGGCGTGATCAAATGGAGGAGTCTTATGCAGACCTCCAAATACTTTGGCGTGATCAAATGGAGGAGTCTTATGCTGACCTCCAATATACTTTGGCATGATCAAATGGAGCAGTCTTATGCAGACCTCCAATATACTTTGGCGTGATCAAATGGAGGAGTCTTATGCAGACCTCCAATATACTTTGGCGTGATCAAATGGAGCAGTCTTATGCAGACCTCCAAAATACTTTGGCGTGATCAAATGGAGCAGTCTTATGCAGACCTCCAATATACTTTGGCGTGATCAAATGGAGCAGTCTTATGCAGACCTCCAATATACTTTGGCGTGATCAAATGGAGAGTCTTATGCTGACCTCCAAAATACTTTGGCGTGATCAAATGGAGCAGTCTTATGCAGACCTCCAAAATACTTTGGCGTGATCAAATGGAGGAGTCTTATGCAGACCTCCAAAATACTTTGGCATGATCAAATGGAGCAGTCTTATGCAGACCTCCAATATACCTTGGCATGATCATTGAGAAATTATGCTGACCTATCTGAAAATGGGGCTATTTAAAATGGAGCAGCCTGATGCTTGCCTCCAAAAATAACAATTAACAGACTCATGTGTACTTTCTAAACAATATCTGTAGCTAAACTAATGGAGCAGTCTTATGCTGACCTCTGAGAAGTAAGTGTAAAAGAGCAGTCTCAGGTTGATTTTCAGCAAACATGTAATAAATTAAAGTCCCAGTTCCTAAAACATCACGCACTATATTAATACTGCTGCCTCCCAGCCTCCATCTGACAAAAACTCAATTGATGTAAAAAAAACTTATGTATTGAGATTAAGAGTGGGTAACCGGATGTTAATTTGCAAAGCATTTGATTTCCATTGCCCCATTCGTTTGATAGCTTCCTCGCTATAACCAATGATTGAAAAGTGAGTTTCTGCACCAATCCTGAAAGAATGACCCTTATATCTAGTTGGGTCTAATCCCAAGAATTGAATGACTAAGTTCAAGCATTGCTTAACAAACTTTCCGTAACCGCCTGACCATTTTGCAACTGTAAAAAAAGACCAGTCCAATGATTGGCAACTGACAGGTACAATTGAACAACTGCTACTGACCTCTTTGTGTATATGGGCAAAAAATGTGTAACAGTTTGCTGACTATGCTTAAATTTCCTTAACAATATTTCCACTCCAACTGCCTGCCCATCGATATAAATCAATTAAACATCCGAATATAGCAAAACAGACTCTTGGTGCACACCTGTTTTCATGCAGATTTCGCCAAGCCTCAACTACCCATAAAAAGCAATAATGCATATCGTAGCAAAACCTATCCACTAAAAGTAATTGGCAATTACCTTTGGTAGTGCTAAAATTATTCGTTTTAAAACTTCATATGTAATGGGTAACCTAGTATCTTCCTCAGGAACTGACCCTTTAAGATTTTTTTGCTCATTTAAAGAATTGTTTCACTAAGAAGGAACTGTTGAAGTTATCAAAGCTGAAAAATTTGTTGATGTAAGCTAGCGCTAAAGAATGGGAAGCAATGTGTTTATCTTATATCCTTCGTAAATGCAAATGGCTAAAAAATTTAACAACTTAGCCACTGACATTTGAAGTCCAGAAGTTGTGTTGTGTTCTATGCAGAAAATCCGCTAATATAACAAATACAGTTTCTTGGTGTGCTCACTTATGGCATGTGCCAAGATCATGCAGGCCTGATCAGTCAAATGTCCCATAGATGTTCTGGGATTATGACTGGTGTGCATTTCAGGTTTGGGTCCAACGCAAATTCTTGCTGAAATTTAAAAGCGAGAAAGAAGATCAGGCACCAAATTATCCCTTCCTGCTTCGCCAGGAATACTATATTGTGGGTCATAGACAGCTTTAATAATGATGCACCCAATTCATCATAGTCATATATCATATATTTGGAAGACATTTTGTTAATTACCTTCACTATTGCCTCATTGTCAGAATGAAAGATGATTTTTTGATTTGCCATTTTTGACCCCCATACAGTGGGGCTTTCGTTCATGTTGGCAAACGAACCGCACGATACACACACGATAAACGCAAACGAACCGCATGATAACGCACGTTACACGATAAACGAACGAACGATAAACGAACGATGCATATACACGTTTGATGCACGATACACGATGCACGATACACGGACCACACGAAACGAACGATTGCAGATAGGCACGGTAGCGAGGTTAATCGATTTACTCGTTTTTTTTCGCCCAAGTGAACAAGGCAATTAATCAATTTATAAATAAAACCATCATTAAAACTAACACATACACACACACACGAAAAAAAACAACGAATGTTCTATAATAGGAAGTCACATGTTCTAAATCGTGTCGAAATTACAAATAATTGTTGTTACACATTGAATTTATTAGATCTATAACGATCCTATGCTTTGAACAATTATTTATTCGCGCCAAGCGTCATTGGTAACCGCATAACACGATTTAAATCTTACAGCAGGTGAAGTGATCTCCCTTCGTACACAATACAGGGGAGACCACTCTACGTAGTTAACTCATTATTTTTATTAAACATGAATCGATATAAAACTTAAATTGTAACAGACAACTTAAGTAATCTACAGTTAAATGTTGCCATGCGGTGAGTAACCACTTAACTGATTTTGAAAAGCTGAAATTCTAATGCTTGCTTTTAAGGAAGCGTTGAACTCAAAATATATCGTGCGGAACGATTCACACGGAAGGAACGATGCGATAAACGAAACACGTTACACGATACACGTTACACGTTACATGATACACGAAACACGTTAGAATCGTGCACGATAAACACACGCACCATACACGAACGATACACGGAAACGGAACGCACGATACACACACGATACACGAAAAATATGCCAACATGAACGCAAGCCCCACTGTAATACAACTGCAAAAAACAGTAGGGGCCTCCGTGGCCGAGAGGGTAAAGTTGCTGACTTTAACGCTCACTCAGCCCCTCACCGCGTGGGTTCGAATCCTGGTAGGGTCATCCGAATTTCATGTGAGGAAGCCTTCCAGCTGGCTTGCGGTAGGTCGGTGGTTCTACCCAAATGCCTCCGTGCATTGGGGTCTTCCTCCACCTGTAATTAGCTGGATGTCGCTATATGACTGAAATACTGTTGAAGCGACGGTAAACTCAAATAGTCAAGTCAAAAACAATAGGAATCAGTTCTAAAATATTTATATGATTCTCTTTAAATTTCTCAGGCCACTGTGACTATCCATTTAGACCCAAATACTGCTGTACAACCAACCGACGAAGCAGCATCAGTGCCCAAATGCAGAATGTCTGCCGTAACCCATTCTTTGTTTAAAAACATACAACGACCATTAAATGAAGACATAAAAGCCCACCACATAGCAAGGTCAGCACGAGCGACCTTGTTTAACATTATGAAATGATGTGGATTCGTTGTACCTCTAGTCAAATTATACAATCTTCTAAAAAATGCTCGCCCTGGGACAATACAACCACAAGCAAAATTCAATAGTCCTATTAGAGACTGCAGTTGCTCCAAAGTGACCTTACGACGTTGTTTACAAAATAACAATTTATTTCTAATTTTTTCAATTTGTCTTCTTGGATCCTTGTGATCATTGTCACTGAATCCACTTCAAATCCATATATGGTTAAACAAGTACAAGGCAATACTGTTTTTTTCTGTTTTATTGGTATATTGATATGCCTACACATCTCTAAATAAGTTGACAGACTTTTTGAATATTGTTGCAAATTATTGGGGCCCATAAAGAAGAAATTGTTAATAATATGACTCATTACAGCATTAAATTTTGTCTCCATAATCCATTGTAAAGCATTACTAAAAATTGTAAAAATTTGACAAGAGAAGCCCACGAGAAGCCCAATAAAAATTTAGAATCTTCATGTATCGGAACCAGGCAAAAGGCATTTTCAATATTGGTCTTAGCCATCAAACACTTATCTCCACAAGCTTTAATCTTGGACACAACTGTATTGATAGAGCCATAGCTAACTTCTGTAAACTTTTTGTCTATGCTATCATAGACAGAGCCCCCTGATTTTGGGAAAGATAAGTCATATATGAGTCTAAATTTGCCTTTTTCAGGCTTTGGTATCAGTGCTAATGGAGAGCAAACCAAATAATCTGGGTGATGATCATAAGGCCCTGAAATACAATTGTTTTCCAGCGCTGATTAATCTTTTGACACGTCATTTCTTTGTTAGCAAGCACTGATGGGTGATTCTTACAATGTTTTGGAACTGGCAATCTAGTTTTATCAAAAGGAATCTTGAAACCATTTTTGAAGCCAGTTACCAGGAATGATTTCTCTTATGTGGGGTAACCTGACAATAAAAATCCAAAACCTTATTTCTTATTTCCATGAAAATTATCATTTTTTGCCTGATTTGACATAGAAAGGGTTACTGAAGTATGACCTGAGCTGGTGGATGGAATTGGTGATGCCAAACTTCTGCATTTTGCAAAACATTTTGGGTGGTTTTTCTTACAAAATTTGCAAGCATGAAGGTATCTACAATTTCTGTTGTTGCATCCAGATAGATTGTAATGGTTACAAAACTTGGCTGATTTGTTGAACACAGTTTCCTTCTTTGCAACTAATGTAGTTGCACAAATCCAAAATAACTGGTGCAAAACACCCCAATCTAATTTTTGAAAAGCACGATTTGCCCTAAAATTTCTGTCGTAGAAGTTGAACACAAGTCTCCACTCCATACACCTGCTCTAGTTCGCTAATCAAGTTTGTGTAAATCAACAACCACAAAAATAAGTGGTGGCTGCTTTTGGACATAAATGTCTATAAAAATTCAAAATGCTGAAATCCACTGAGAAATTTTTAAGTTGGTTTCTTTTGGGTTCCTCCAAAAGACAGGTTTATTTCTGATGACAGTTTGATTTTCATGTCCCGCTGATCATGTTTGTCTAATGAATCTGTAATCTCAATAAAGCTATCGTTCCAGATGGCCAATTTCATTTTTGGGGAATTTTACCTCTTGACTTTTGTGAGAACCCCGCTCTTCCTCCTGGGGTTGTCCGTCGCAAGTAACAGTTGGATGTCCTCCTGATCATCAGCATTAACCAATGGTTGGGTGGTTGATCCATCTAATCGGTCTGGGACCGACGTGGCAGCTTTGGGTTGATTGCCAGTCTGTTGTTCAGGTTCTACCGCCTGCTGAAACTGGTCGTCAGTGACAATTGCTGAACCCTGATGCCTAGTCCTTTTAAGTGTACCCCCTTTCCTCTTAGGCACCTCGCTTTCAGCATTATTTTGGCCATCTGCCTCATGATTTTGTGCTTTTAAGGTAGCAAGAACTTCTTTCACCGACTTGGCCACTAAAGCCTCCTCCTGCTCTTGCTTATGCTTCTTAGCTGCTAATGCTATTCCTGAAATAATCAGGAACTCTCCTCAACAAAACAAAAATCATAACAGATTAGAAATTAAGCTTAAGAATGTTGAAAGGTAAAAGTAGCAAGACTTCTTGCTGCATAAATAAATAAACTTTAGGAAACTGAAACACATGCTTTAAGTACACAGTTCATAAATGCAAACAAGCATATTTTTTTTTAAAGTAATAAATGCAAGACTTCTTGCTGCATATAAGCATAAAGCTGTAAACGAAACTTTGTGCTCATAGCACACAATCAGAATAGGAAATAGCAAGACTGCTTAATGCATACAAACTTTGTGCTCTTAGAACACAATAATCAATAAGAAATAGCAAGACTTCTTAATGCATACAAACTTTGTGCTCTTAGACCACGATCATAAATATAAGAAATATAATAAATGATACAAGCAGAAAGCTTTAAACAAATAAGAATAGCAAGGCTTCTTGCTGCACACATGTATATAACCTTAATATAAATAAAAGTTATGTATAGTTTAACAATTTTCAGAGCTAGCAAGTTCACCTGCTGCTGATAGGCATAACACTGTTGCATACTGTTATAAAAGCGGCTTAAGCCACTAATAAGATGAAGTATAGGATCCTGTAAACACCATCTATGTAGTAGTAAATACACAACTCCGACAAGGATTACATCACACATACTAACAACCCATCCTGTATATACACAAGAGAGAGCCAAATAGTAGTCTTGTGATCAATACACCACAAGTTTGTGACGTCATTGTAGGTTCTAGACACAGCCTCAATCACTGTCTGTGACGCAAAATTAATCTCCTGTGAATAATAATTGTGAAAAATGTCCTAAGACAAAACGCAAATTACCATGTGTCATTAGAGTTCAACTGAATGTCCTGGTATACTGGATCTTCGAAACATCCTAACTAGATCTATACCTGTTGCCAATTGGAAACACGGACAATACAATCCTGAATGGTGCGGACGTATATAGAGTAACCGATGTCTTCTGACAAATGCACACCATCATTGGCATAAATATCAAAAGCAGGTTTCCGGACTCAACAATGTTTCCAAAATGTTATTGGCAGTCCCGATGTTGACAATGCTCTTTCAACCGACCGATTTGCCTCATCCACTCTGTCATTGTAGCCACTATACGACTCCATTTTTCTCCTCATAATCTGACAAACTGCAACTTTCTGTACATTTAAACCAATAACTAAGTATGAGTGAAACTTGCTAGATTTAAGGCAAATTGGTCAGTTGACAAGCCCAAGTTACAAATATCATGATTTGATCCAATATCAATAATAACCAGATCCCTTCCAGAAAGAAAATGCTCATTTGAATGTAGGTCAGATCTACAACTTAGTGTTAGACCGCCAATACCACCAAACGATGCTGAGAATTTACTTTCAAATTATGTGGAACCATTCCACGGTCAACAAGATAGGCAAAATGTTACACACTTTGTCCACAGATTGCCATACTAAGATGCGATGCAGATGCCATTTATTCTCAGCTCTTTTTTCAGTGGAACAAAAATAGGCATTTAAGATAAAACTATTTTTTCTACAAAATGGGGCACAAGTAGTATATTTTCTAAGAAGAAAAGAAAGTAAAGAAACAAAATACTCAGCTATCTTCAGTGTTTATAAGTCATTAGTACAAAAATTCCAATTTTTCTAATCCAATTCTTTGTCCTGCTTCTTTGTTTCCGTTTATCGACCTGAAATCCTCGGAGGCGATCACGTGATCGATGATGCGTGTGTGATCACCTGATCGATAACATGTTCCTGTCCAGTTAACACTTAACTGGTTACACTCAACCAAATTAGCATTAAAGATGAGTCGGATGGGGACTCAAACCCATTTTACTTTGTTGAAATTATATTTTTCTTTTGTAAGTTATATGTCATTTTATCAAAATACCATTATAAAATCATTTTATGACCAAAATTGATTTGTATGCTGTTCTTGATTGACAATTACATTTCCATTGTGCAATGGAAAGTCACAAGTATGAAATGACCATTGTGCAAAGTCATATCTATTTTCATTGTTTTGGCTATAAATAAATGAAATAAATGTAACTTTACATGCGCAGATCCAACAATTTTGCTCTCGGGGGCAGGTATCCAGCCACTGAAAAAAACATAGTATGTATGTGTGTGTGTGGGGGGGGAATCCAGAGAGGGTTCCTCAGGGAGTTTGTTCCTTCCTTTATTCATTTGACTGTAATTTTATTGTCAAAACACTAGATTACTAGATTTTAAATATAATAGCAAATTTTCAGGAGGAGGTGGCCATGTCCATTGCATCCCTCTTTTATACATATTTTAGGAATACTTTCCAAATCTCAGGGAGGGGGCGGGGTCTGGATCCCTGGTCCCCCCTCTGGATCTACGCATGCCTATATCAAGTGTGTTTTTGTACTTACAAGATCTTTAGTTATTCGCGCAGTGGAATGGAATTTCCTTTGCGAGCATCAGCAAAACACAACCAAAGTTTGTAGGTTAGTTTTTGACTTGAATATGGATAAAATATATTAATTATTTACTTTATTAATTTTAATTCAATATAATAAATCTTGTAAGGTAAATTTAAATTATGCATTGAAATAATTAGAGCAAAAATATTTGAAGCTAAAACATACAAATTGTGACAAATAATGAAGACAGTAAAATATTTTTCCTGTCTCGGGGATATTTAAAGGTGATACTTGTAAACCCGTCTCAAGTTGTGATTGACACGTATGCCACACTTTTCAGATGTCACACATCCTATAAATTAATCAAGACACAGCATGCAAGGAAAGGTTTCAGTGGAAATTATTATTCTCCAAAATCATTAATGAATTGGCAGTTATCATTGGATTATTAATATTTATATATTATGTAAAGACTGACATGTCGATACCGACAATAATAAAAAAATATGCCTAAAATGATCATGTTCTGAATATGATTATTCATATACTTTTATTATTCACACATAGCATTTATACAGAGGATCCATACCAGGATTTTGATATACCTATGTTTTGATGATGTACAGATGATAGTGTGGCAGCACTATATCTGTCTCAAGTAGACAACATCTCCAAATGACTGAAATACTGTCAGTGGGACGTTAAACCCAACAAACAACATGCCGATTCATTTCAACTTCATCAGTTGTTATTCCATACCAGGGTTATTACACTTATGGACAACATCCCCAGTAAGGAGAAAAAAAATTATGTTCTGTGTTGACAAATCATTTGAACAAATCACTGCTCCTGTTGCTACTTTAGCATGTAATAATTAAGCCCCTTTAATATGAAAAAAATCCAGATTTCATTTTTTTACACTTTATCACCTTGCTTTTTGAGCAATCATCTTTAACCTTTATGACAATGTTCATGACCATAATGCCTCGATTGAGTTTGATTATGGCTGAAATCGGCCAATTAGATAAGGAGTTATGCCCCTTTTATTAAAAAAAAAATGCCAGATTTCACAGTGTTTATGCTCCAGTGTCTTCATTTTTTAAACAAACATCTTTAAACTTGAAGACAATGTTAATTACCATAATCTCTTGATTGAGTTTAATAATGGCTCAGATTGGCCAATAAGGTCAGGTGTTATGCCCCCTTTATTATAAAAAAAAGCCATATTTCATATTGTTTACACCCTTGTGTCTTCATTTTTAGCTCACCTGAGCACAATGTGCTCATGGTGAGCTTTTGTGATCGCCTTTTGCATTCGTCCTAAACAACTCATTGGATTTTGATAAAACTTCACAGGAATGTTCATGATGGGGTCCTTTACCAAAGTTGTTAAAATTATTTTTGATTGGTCAAAAATCTAGGTTACAGGAGCTAAAAATAGATTTTAAAAATGAAAACCACAAGGCCTAGCCTTTTGATTGTTGGTATGTAGCATGATCTAATGACTCTCTACCAAGATTGTTCAAATTATGACTCTGGGGTCAAAATTGGCACCGCCCTAGGGTCACATGATTTTAAATAGAGCTTTTATGGAGCTTAGATATTAAGCGTGTAGCATCATCTTATGGACCATTACAAACATTGTTAAACTTATGGTCCTGGGGTCAAAATTAGGCCTGCCCCAGGGGTCACTTTTTTACATAGATTTTTATATTAAAAAATGTCAGATTTCACTTTGTTTGCACTAAAGCATCTTTATTTCTTAAGCAATCATCTTCAAACTTTACTGCAATGTTTATTACCATAATATCAGGGCCAAGTTTGATTATTGCTGATATCGGCGTATTAGATCAGGAGTTATGCCCCTTTTAATATTAGAAAAATGCCAGAGTTCACATTGTTTGCACTCTAACATCTTCATTACTTAAGCTATTATCTTCAAACTTTATGGCAGTGTTCATTACCATAACCTCACAGCCAAGTTCGATTATGGCGGATATCGGCATATTAGGTCAGGAGTTATGCCTTCTTTTAATATTAAAAAAAGCCAAATTTCATTTTGTTTGCACTCTAGCATCTTCATTTCTTCAGCAATCATCATCAAACTTTAGGGCAGTGTTTATTACAATAATCTTAGGGCCAAGTTTGATTATGGCAGATATCGGCATATTAGGTCAGGAGTTATGCCCCTTTTAATATTAGAAAAATGCCAGATTTCACATTATTTGCACTGTGGCATCTTCATTTCTCAAGCAATCATCTTTCAAACTTTATGGCAATGTTTATTACCATAATCTCATGGCCAAGTTTAATTATGGCAGATATCGGCATATTAGGTCAGGAGTTATGCCACTTTTAATATTAAAAAAAATGCCAGATTTCACATTTTTGCACTCTAGCATCTTCATTTCTTAAGCAATCATCTTCAAACTTTATGGCAATGTTTATTACTATATCTCACTGCCAAGTTATGGCGGATATCAGACTATTAGGTCAGGAGTTATGCCCCTTTTAATATTAAAAAAAATGGCAGATTTCACATTTTTTTGCACTCTAGCATCTTCATTTCTTAAGCAATCATCTTCAAACTTTATGACAATGTTTAGTTCCATTATATCTTGACCAAGTTTTATTATGGCTGATATCGGCTTATTAGGTCAGGAGTTATGCCCCTTTTAATGTTTAAATTTTTGTGTTTAAAGCCATAATTTCTAGTCAGTATGACTTCAAATTTGACCACAGGCACTGTTTAGTTTGTGGAATTATAAATGTTCTCATGGATTATGAATTCAGTACAACTATGCCATAATTTAGTAACTTGTAAAGGCAATGAAGGCAGTTTTTCTCAGGTGAGCGTCTTTAGGGCCATCTTGGCCCTCTTGTTTGATTATAGTTCATACTGGCAAATAAGGTCAGGTGTTATGCCCCTTATATTATAAAAAAAATGCCATATTTCAAATTGTTTACACCCTAGTGTCTTCATTTTTTGAGCAATCATCTTCAAACTCTTAAGACAATATTTATGACCATAATCTTGTGATTAAGTTTAATTATGGCTGATATCAGCCTGTTAATTCAGAAGTTATGCCCCTTTCAGTATAAAAAAGCCAGACTTCAGTTTGTTTACACTCTAGCATCTTTCTTTCTTAAGCAATCATCTTTCTCAGGTGTGTGATTCAGGGCCATCTTGGCCCTCTTGTTTTTTTTTTTTTGTGGATGGTCTGTGAATGGCTATGAAAAAAACGTGATATCCCAAACAGGATTCCGTATAAATCTGCACTGTGTGACATTATTTCAGATTTAGAGTCATAGCTATGTGATAGAGTGGATTGTGTTTTGATGCTAAAAGTAAATCATATCAGGATATCACTTTGTGGTTTTATATGTTCATATTTTCATTTTTATACACTGTATCAGCGTAGATATGGTACACCCTCCAGCCCATCCCCATTATTATTACTGTATACTGGTGGAGAACAATAAATTCTCTTCCATTTGAAAAATAAATATGATTTTTAAATGCTAATGATTGTTGTACTTAACAATCAAATGTTATAATTAATATTAATGCATTAGATAGGTTTATTAGCTTCTGTTATGTGAAATACTAATTAGTTTTGTATGAATCATCTACATCACTTTAATAACCAACAGAATGATATCATGTGGTGGGGGAATAAAAGGTTAAGTTTATCTGACTGGTGATATTATGCATATTTGATAGTAGGACAAAGATAAATCTTATTTACTTTATTGTCTTAAATTATAAATAATATCTTATTAACTTCACTGTCTTGAATTATAAATAATATCTTATTTACTTTATTATCTTAAATTATATATATTTTATTGGTGCCCATGGCAATGGATAGAAAAAACCTATGAAAATTTTGAAAATCCTTTCCACCAAAACTACCGGCAAGATTTCAAAATTATTTGGCACAGATGTTCCTTGGGTAACTAACTTCCAAGATGTTTAAATTATTTTGATCCAATTAAAAAAAATGGCTGCCAGAGGGTGGAGCCCGTTTTCCTTATATGTATATACAAGTAAAATTAAAATTTCTCAAAAGTACTGGCTTGATTTCAAAGTTATTTGGCATAGATGTTCCTTGGGTAACTAACTTCCAAGATGTTCAAATTATTTTGATCCATTGAAAAAGATGGCTGCCAGGGGACAGAGCCCGTTTTCCTTATATGAATATAGTACAAAGTACAAATTTGAAAAATCTTCTTGGACAAAAGTACTGGCTGGATTTCGAAATTATTGGCATAGATGTTTCGTGGGTCACTCTCTACCAAGATGGTTCAAATTATTTTGGTCCGTTGAAAAGCATGGCCACCAGGGGCCTAAGCCCATTTTCCTTATATGTATATAGTACAAATTTGAAAAATTTTCTTGTTGTTCTAAAGTACTCACTTGATTTATGGCTGGCAGAGGGCAGAGCATATTTTCCACTATATCATGAGGTATTTGCTTTTTCTTTCCTCCCACTAATACCTGGTTCTCAGGTGAGCAACCCAGGGTAGTCATGGCCCTCTTGTTTTTTTTTTTACCAGTGGGGACTCCTGACAGTATAGCTTGCTATACCGACAAAGCCTTGTTTACTTCACTGTCTTAAATTATAAATAATAAGTCAAAAATAGATTTAGCCATAATCTATCACATTATTACATTATTCTATACCTTTACCTTCATCATTTGAACATTTCACATCTATTTTCAGAACTAAGACACAATCTGATAGAGAACTACCTAGCTCAGTTACAGCCATCCACACTACCAGAGGCTGACAGGCTATATGTAGAGCCCAGTATGAAACTGGTGACAGAAGGCACTGGGGGCACTGATGATACAGATAGAGTCAGTGAACGATATCAATTTTCTGATAGACATGGTAGGAAATTGATGGACTGCAGTACAAAAATTAAAGATGTTTTCTTCCAAGATCAGACACCATTTAAACGGATCTACATCTCAGGGGATGCAGGGCATGGGAAGACTGCTCTGTGTAAAATGCTGGTTTTGGCCTGGTGTCAGGTACATTCTGGTCAACAGATCAATGATCATATCCCTGCTGATTTCTTGACAGTAATGAAGAATTTTGACTTTCTGTTTTACATCGCATTAAGGAATATCAGGAAGGATTGTATTGTCAGTGAAATGATAAAAAAGCAGTATTTTGTGGATCAGGATTTCTATAATAGGTTTATAAAAAGTGAGTGTGACAAAAGTTCATGTCTTGTCATATTAGATGGTTTAGATGAATGGTTTACTCCAGAAGATTATGATCTACCGGACTTTCGCCATATTGGGAGGTTTACAGTTCTCACCACCACTCGGCCTTGGAAACTGGAGATTCTAAGGCTCGAGCCCCCAGCTATAGATAGGCACGTCCGACTGACTGGTATTGGTGAGGAGGCATCTGATATATATATGAAAGATATGGTTGATTTGCTAAATAAGAAGAAAAATGTCAGAAAGGAGAGTGCTGACTTCAAACAACATCTGGAGGATAAAAACCTGGAACATTTCCATAACATTCCCATCATACTGAAACAGTTGATAACCTTGTGGCACCATGATGAGAAAGATATAACTGGAAGATCACAAGTTCATCTATACAGTGCTATGATAAACCACCTTCTGAAGTGGGAAAGAAATAAAAAGAAGGCATTACCAGGAGGAAGTAGCCATGCTTCAGAACTTCCTAAATGTCTAAAAGAAAAACAATACTGTGAGATTCATAAGGACTTACTTCCTTCCCTGACACATCTTGCTTTTACAGCAACACTTAACGGGCATCTTATTTTTAACCATGTGGAAGCAAAACTTCAAAATTTGACTGAAGATGACATAAACTCCTGTTTATCAGCAGGTTTGTTGTGCCAGGAAATATATGCAAGTCCTCAGGATGATGAGAAGAAAAAACTTTCATTCCTTCACAAATCATTTCAAGACTTCCTGACAGCTGTTTACCTGGTCATGAATCCTGAGTCACGGACACAACTGTCCCAAATATGCAACACTATGAAGAAAATTGGGGAGATGGATTCTGTGTTTGTTTTTGTATGTGGCATGGACTCCAGAGTCATGAGACCATTATCCGAATATATAGGTAAAATTATGGAACATGATAAGGAGGTTTTCATGTATACATGTATTATGAAGGAGGATATATACTTTTGGTTGGAACCAATACAAAACCTGATGATTGAGTGTGTGAGGGAGAGTAGGGGCAGTGGACAGCCACTGCCATGTCTGGAGAGTGTTCCTATTGTTATTGATATTGATGGAGATGGATGGAGAGATATAAATTGGCACGATGTGAAAGATCTAATCAGTACCTATAAGTCCTGTATAAAGTACACATATATAGAGGCTGAGTATGAGAAAGAACCACTTGAGGACATCCTCACCTGTGTGAGACTTCTGTCAGAGTGCAGGTCAGTGCAGCATGTGTATCTGAACTTAAATGAGAGACTGCCCCGGGACACTGAGGCCCTACTGGAGAAGGCATTGTGTGACAACTGGTCACTGTCAACACTGGCACTTATAGGGTATGGATGTGAGCCATACTTAAGATATCTATACAGTGATAGAGTGACCACACTGGTTAATATAGGCATCCATATTGTGTCTATCTCAAGTCCTACAGAGTATCAAAGGATTATGGAGGGTGTGGGGAAAGCAACACTGCTGAAGACTCTGGTGTTGAATGAGGTAACATGTAGGGAGCTGAATGGGTTAGGTTTTAGGGAAGGTTATAGGGAGCCTGATCTGGACCTGTCTCAATGTTCACAGCTACAGGAACTTATTCTGAGTGAGTGTAGTGTTAATAAGGTTACTATCACCACAACATCACTGACATATTGTGAGGTCAATGATACACCTGTATACTTTGTTCCAGAACCACATGTTGGGACCACCATACAGACACTGAACTTAAGGTGGATAACAGATCCACATTCTCTGGATGATATTGCTACTATTCTGCCTCACCTGACTCAGATATCTAACCTGAAGCTGGAGACGTTAGACTTTGGTGATAGAGATGTATGTTTGGACCTGTCTCAATGTTCACAGCTACAGAATCTTATTCTGAGGTGGTGTAGTGTTAATAAGGTTACTATCAACACAACATCACTCACATATTGTGAGGTCAATAATACACCTGTATACTTTGTTCCAGAAGCACATGTTGGGACCACCATACAGACACTGAAGTTACAGAGGATAACAGATCCACATTCTCTGGAGAATATCGCTACTATCCTACCTCACCTGACTCAGTTATCTGACCTGAGGCTGAAGGATTTAGACTTTGGTGATAGAGATGTATGTCTGGACCTGTCTCAATGTTCACAGCTACAGAATCTTATTCTGGGGGAGTGTAGTGTTAATAAGGTTACTATCAACACAACATCACTCACATATTGTGTTGTCTCTGATGCACCCGTATACTTTGTTCCAGAACCACATGTTGGGACCACCATACAGACACTGAAGTTAGGGAGGATAACAGATCCACATTCTCTGGAGAATATCGCTACTATTCTACCTCACCTGACTCAGTTATCTGACCTGAAGCTGGAGGATTTAGACTTTGGTGATAGAGATGTATGTCTGGACCTGTCTCAATGTTCACAGCTACAGACTCTTATTCTGGGGGAGTGTAGTGTTAATAAGGTTACTATCAACACAGCATCACTCACACATTGTAAGGTCAATAAAACACCTGTATACTTTGTTCTAGAACCACATGTTAGGACCACCATACAGACACTGAACTTAAGGTGCATCACAGATCCACATTCTCAGGATGATATTGCTACTATTCTACCTCACCTGACTCAGATATCTGACCTGGAGCTGGAGACGTT
>CM037787.1:44134717-44184717 GCA_021229015.1 Solen grandis | reverse complement strand
GCACCTGCATGCAGTGCTCTTATTCCTACTTTGAAATAATTTTGATTTCAAACAATTGATCAACTGATGGTCCTGAACAAAGTTGATCTTTAAAGGTGAGTGTGAGTGCGTGTGTGCGGGGGCTGATTTCTGTATAATTGTGTCACCTGTGTAGTATGACAGACATGGGGATCCTTTCTCTGCAATCAATTCAACTAAACATGTAACTTTATTATAATATTTATTTAGACAATATCTCATATGAGTTTGATTGTTGGCAAAATCCATTCAGTATACCTAGAACTGGAGTGATTGGTTTCTTGATAAGTTTTAAGTTGTCCAATCTCTTATTAAATTAAGGACAATATAGTGGGACGCCATTACATAGCAGTTTATAGGGTCCATGCTTGTTTGCCTCATTCGATAAGTTCAAACAGTAGCCCAAAAATGTGAATTTCATTAATTCTATATATATATATATATATAAAGCAGATAAAGGAATGTGTGTTAATTTATTTCAATATATTAAATAATATTAACTTATTTCTTTTTCTTCAATTACTGTGAACAAAAATGTTTGGTCATGGCATGTTGATGGGAGGAGGTTACGTTACTCTTCCGCACATTTCAAACCCGCATAAGGCAGATAACATTGTAAAGAAATGTGTGAAAATTGCAATGCTTTTAGATTTAAGCCAGACTTCATTCATGGCTATCCAAACAGTATAACAAACAAAACCATGTGTTCCATGTGTTTGTGTAATCCAGGTCAGCCTTTGACTACCTACATTTTATTATTTACTGATTATCCACAGTAATAGGCTAGTTGCTTTGAACAATGTTTTGTGTTTAAATATAGTATCTGCTTTACATACAAATTTTCATACCAGTTTACTATTGACTGCTGTGGTTAGTTGTTTACAGTATATAAAAACCTGCGTTTTGTCGATCATTAATATCCAATCATTGTGACATGATGAATTGCTTTCAAACATAGCAGCTTACCACCTTGGGTGGTTGATTGATATAATAGCATGTCAAGGGCTGAAAGCAAAACCTTTAGAATTTCATATTGAAATTAAAATAGAAGAAAAGTTTTGCAGTCAACTAAAAAAATGTTGTTCATCAGAGAATACAAAAAAGCAATATAGTTGTTGGTGTTCATATACCAACTGTGATTTATACCACAATACAAAATAGTGGTTCTTGATATGATGGCCTTACACTGTATCACAGATGTGTTCAGTTTTCAGCAAATATCTGTGAAGGAGTTTTTGTCTTCTTTTTTTTTCATTTATTTAGTTTGCCATTTCAATTACATACCCATCTCAATCTTGATGATATTCCAATACAAACATTCAAAGGTTCAGTATACTGCAATTGCATGGAAAATTTAGAGATATATTATGAGAAAGGAAGCAGAATGATAATAGAGAAAATAGGAAAGATTGACAATAAAAAACAACAACAGAAAAATAAAATAAGACAGAAAAATCAGTAATGAATTAATTTTGTAATTATAGTGCCCTTGAAAATTGTGTCTCCTATTCAGCCAGCTTGTCTCCTGTACATGTATTTTTTATAAAGAATATTTCAAAAACGAAATCAATAGTCAGAATTAATTTTAATGGGCATAGAGGATTATTCTTTGCCCTTTACCTGAATTGCTAAAATACAGTTGATTCCCCCCCTCCTATTTTGAATGGGAGGACATATTGTTTAAGTTTGAGCTGTCCGTCTGTTTGTCTGTCAAACTTTTTGTCCGTAGCATAACTCAGAAAGTATCTAAGGTAATAACTTGAAACTTCACAGGTGGATAGATCTCATTGACGAAAAGTGTCAGGCACAAGAACCGTAACTCTGCACAACCAATATTTGGAGTTATTGCCCTTGGTGAAATTTCCTACTTTATTTATCTGGAGCATAACTCAACAAGAGCCCGAGGGCTCTAATCCGCTCACCTGAGTAAAGATAAAATGTCCCACCATAAAGTTACAAAAGATAGGTTAAAAATCAAGGTAACAATGCTGCATGCCAAATATCAAAGCTTCCGGCCATATGATTTCAGAGAAGAAAATTTTCTAGATTTTTTCCTTTATTAGCCTATGCTGAAGAAAGAAACCCCCTGGGCGGGGCCAATTTTGACCCCAGGGCCATTATTTGAACAAACTTGGTAGAGATCATTAGACAATGCCACATGCCAAATATCAAAGCTCCCGGCCATAAGGTTCCTGAGAAGAAAATTTTTCTAGATATATTCCTATATTAGCCTATGTTAAAGAAAGTGACCCCCAGGCCGGGGCCAATTTTGACCCCAGTGCCATAATTTGAACAAACTTGGTAGAGATCCACTAGAGAATGCTACATGCCAAATATCTAAGCTCGGCCATAGGTTCCGAGAAGAAATTTTTCTGATTTTCCATATTAGCCTATGTTAAAGAAAGTGACCCCCAGGCGGGGCCAATTTTGACCCAGGGCCATAATTTGAACAAACTTGGTAGAGATCCACTAGACAATGCTACATGCCAAATATCAAAACTCTAGGCCATATGGTTCCAGAGAAGAAGGTTTTTCTTGATTTGTTCCAATATTAGCCTATGTTAAAGAAAGTGACCCCCAGGGCGGGGCCAATTTTGACCCCAGGGCCATAATTTGAACAAACTTGTTAGAGATCCACTAGACAATGCTACATGCCAAATATCTAAGCTCTAGGCCATATGGTTCCAGAGAAGAAGATTTTTCTTGATTTGTTCCAATATTAGCCTAACTTAAAGAAAGTGACCCCAAGGGCGGGGCCAATTTTGACCCCAGGGCCATGATTAATTTGAACAATCTTGGTAGAGATCCACTAGACAATGCTTCATGCCAAATATCTTAGTTTTTTTCTAAGTTTTTAAAAAAGTGACCCCCGGGACGGGGCCAATTTTGACCCCAGGGCCATGATTTGAACAAACTTGGTAGAGTTCCACTAGACAATGCTTCATGCCAAATATCTTAGCTCTAGGCCATATTGTTTCGGATTTTTTTTTCCAAACTTAACTTTGCCTTTTGGTTTCAGAGAAGAAGAATTTTAAAGATTGCAATTTTTTTGTCTATTTTTAGCTCCTGTGACTTAGTTATTCAACAGTCTGGAACTATTTGAACAAACTTGAAAGAGGGTCACCCAAGGGTCATTTGTGTAAAGTTTTATTGAAATCTGCCCAGTAGTTAAGGAGGAGAAGTCGTTTGAATTAAAAAGTTGACGACGCACGACGGACGCCGGACGGCGGACCATCACAATAGCACGTTGTGCTCAGGTGAGCTACAAAGTATCAAAATTATTAACTAGAAACTTCACAGGTGGATCGATCTCAAGGAGAAGTTTCAATCACAAAAACTATAACTCTGCACATCAAGTTTTTGAATTATTGCCCTTTGTTAAATTTCATACTTATTTTTTTCCAAAGCATAACTTAAAAAGTATCAAACCTATTACCTTGAAACTTCACAGGTGGAAAGACCTCGTAATGAAAATATGTCATGCACAAGAACCATAACTCTTTTGTCATATTTTTGGAGTTATTGCCTTTTGTTAAAAGACCAGTCTCTATAAGGCCTGTTTTTTTTTGCCTCTACAGTTATTTTATTTAAACTTTTCCAACTTATGCCACTATGTATTGGCTATCATGCTTTGAAATATTTTTCATCAGTTAAATGCTGTAGGCTGTATTCATGAGTAAAGTGGGTGGGTAATTTCACATTGTTGAGGGTCCCTTCATAAAAATGGCGCTATTTTTCTTGCAACTCCAAATTAGAAAGTTCAAATTAATAATTGTAGAGCACTTAAAACATGTATAGAGATAAAAGATGATGTCAATATTTTGTTGGCAATATGCCCCTTTTAAAATTCAAAAAATGCCAGATTTCACTTTGATGACACTCTAGCATCTTCATCTTTTGAGCAATTATCTTCAAACTTTATGACAATGTTTATGACCATAATGTCTTGATTGGGTTCGATTATGGCTGAGATCGGTCATTTAGGTCAGGAGTTATGCCCCTTTTAATATTAAAAAAATACCAGATTTCATATTGTTTACGCTCTAGCATCTTCATCTTTTGAGCAATCATCTTCAAACTTTATGACAATGTTTATGACCATAATGTCTCAATTGGGTTCGATTATGGCTGAGATTGGTTAATTAGGTCAGGAGTTATGCCCCTTTTAAAGTTCAAAAAATGCCTTATTTCACTTTGTTTACACTCAAGCATTTTCATCTTTTAAGCAATCATCTTCAAACTTTATGGCAATGCTTATGACCATAATGTCTCGATTGAGTTTGAATATGGCTGAGATCAGTGAATTAGGTCTAGAGTAAAGCCCCTTTTAATATAAAAAATGCCAGATTTCACTTTGATGACACTCTAGCATCTTCATTTTTTTAGCAATCATCTGGCCCCTTTTAAAAAAAAATGCAAGATTTCACTTTGTTTACTCTCTATCATCTTCATTTTTTTAAACAATCTTTTTTAAATTTTAAGACAATGTTTATGCCCATTATCTCGCAATCGGGTTCAATTATAACTGATATTGGCTAGTTAATTTAGGAGTTATGCCCTTTTCACCATAAAAAGAGCCAGATTTGACTTTGTTTACACCCTAGCATCTTTATTTCTTAAGCAATCCTCTTTCTCAGGTGAGCGATCAAGGGCCATCTTGGCCGTCTTGTTTAAATGAGGGTACAATTGCTATTTGTAACTTTGTATCCTTTCATATAGAGAGTCCATACAATTTTAGGGGTACATGGACAGTTTTGGTTAAGAAACCCTCTACAAGTGGTAAATTGGCATGCTGTAATTTAATTATCAATTCTCTATCAGATTAATAACAACAATGGCTCTAAATGACTTTAGTGCATAGGATATTTTAGAAGTATATTCATAATCAATCATAAACTTTTAAGAACAGATGTAATCATGTTGGTTTACATAAAACAGTCTTCATCTGTTTGCTGAGTGTTATCGGTAGGTTTAACAAGTGTTTTAAAAAATGACTTGACTTGACTATTTTAGTTTACCATTTCCTCAACAGTATTTCTGTCATACAGCAACATCCAGCTAATTACAGGTGGAGGAAGACCCCGAATGCACGGAGACATCCGGGTAGAACCACCGACCTACCGTATGCCAGCTGGAAGGCTTCCTCACATAAAAATCCAAATGACCCTGCTGGGATTCGAACCCACGCGGTGAGGAGCTGAATGAGTGTTAAAGTCAGTGACTTTACCCTCTTGGCTATGGAGGCCCCAAACTATCGCGTTTTTATGCGTCCTGCATATTCGCGGCGAAATACTTACGCAGATTTGAGCAGACCGTGAAACAAAACAAACAAAATGTGTTCATTGAATAGCATGACACGGCATTCCAATACACTTTACAGTTATTTTTTCTGGTCAGAGGTCACTGTATATGAGTGAACAGCTTTTAGTTAATAGTTTGAGTAGTTTTTAGACTCAGTCTAGCTGTTGTTGAAAGTAGTTAGTTGTATACTAGTTTTAATGTCCATTCGTAGTTTTTAAGCCATAACAATCCAGGAAAAATGAGGAAATACATACATATATATATAACCTAACATAAGCTTTATTCAGCATTAAACATACATCATACGTTAGTATACCAACACCTATTGTCAAGTATTGAATTTCACAGTTTATAATGCGCACAAAAACACATTGTCTGCAATTTGTAACCCTTCAATTAACATTCAGCTAATGAAATTCTCACCCATTCACAAACAACGGAAATAACACACATATACACAAACATGAAAGTTAAACTCTATCTCAGTTTGAATTTCAATATTTTATTACATATGCATAAGTCCTACAACAGTAGGAAACATTAGCAGTACAAAAAAGAAACATGTATATATATATACAGTACAAATGAAAACAATGGAAAACGGCTGATGAGATTATACTTAAATTTATATTTTCTTCATAGGGTATTGTGCGTTTTTCATCTTTCACACACACACACACACACACACACACACACACATCTCTCTGATTGGCAATATTAATGAGTCTGGGTAAAAAGAAAAATTAACGTCACCTTGTCAGACCATCACAATCATGTAGGTTTTACATGTTATTTTGCAACACACACACTCTCATCCCCCCCTCTCTCTCTCTCTCTCTCTCTCTTTCTCTCTCTGAAATACGGATGAGTTTTACTAAACAGAGTATATATCATACAAACACAACAGCATTCTAAGTAATTACATGTAAGATGTGCCTCTCTCTTCTCTCTCTAATTGGTGAACTGGTGATCTAAATAAATAGAACATGTCAAACTTAGACTTCTTGTAGCGACTAAGTTTCGTGTTTTTATGGCAGAAGAGTGATTCACAGCGTTTTTCTTTCGCCGAAATAATCCAACCACGAAACTCGCTAACTTAAAATGCGCGAAATAATTTCCTGGTTTACAGTACTTGAGGATGTGTTTGTAATTTGCAGATTAGTATTTTTCACCCTAAGTGTCAAACTGAACTTCATTAGCATCATAAATTGATATTACCAGCTATATGAATGTTGACAATAACATGCTGGTTTGGTGTTTAAATATTTTATTTACGTTAGTTATATCCACTTCATAATCCTTTGAGTGCTTTCGCAAAGGTCATTGAGACCAGTGTTGACACATTAGTGCCCAGGCAAAAAAAAATATAATAGTTCCATTTCTGGTCACCAGCATATAAAAAAGAGGGTTGGTAGGTCAGGATTTTATTTTTATTTTATTGTTTTTTACATGAAATGAAAGGTAAAAAAAGAAATATTTTTTTAAAGACAGAAAGGTAAAAAAACACTTTATTCAGTCGCTTAAAAAGAGGGTCGGTTGGGAGACCAGAAATGGAACTTATTTTTGCAACTTATTATTCACATATTGTTTTGGGTGTGTGTAGGTGAGGGGATGGGGTTGGGGGAGTGTAAAAATATTTAATAACTTCATAATATAAACATGAGCAACATATTTAGTACAAATGCTTGGCTTTATTTACTGGTCTCTTGCTTTGATGTGCCCTAACCCTGCCTTATTAAAATGATTGCTCCCTATTGAAGTACTGCAACATTAAAGTACTTGTTACAAATAAAAATGAGTTTTCTTTAAATTCTAGTCAAAATGTCACCATGCTGTTCTTGTTTATTTACCAGGTAATGTGAGTACACACATCACATAAGGGGATTTTGTCAGGGAAGACTACTTCCTCCCACCAGACAAAGATGACTGTGCCTCACCTGGTTCAGATAAGAGACAAGAACTACCTTAACTGGGTCAAGGCGGGGCTTGCTCTGAAGTACACTAAGGAAGGACTAGAATCCTTCATTGATGATGAAACAAGAGAGTTTCACACATCCCTGCTGAAGCAACTTGGTCAACAGCTGCCACAGAACTGTGGCCAGTGTACCATAGACAACTTGCTGCCTCACAAGTCATCTGCATGTCCAGGACAGAGACATACGTGTATTTGTTCAAAACATGTTAACAACCGCCGTGATTGTCCAAATAATATATGTGGGACACTTTTCACTGCTATAATATCAGCACACAGGTTCAAGGGACCTGCATGGAAGAATTCTCACATATCCCAGTGGGTTATAGACCACTGGGAAACGGGAAAGAACTATCTTCCCAACACAGGAGGGTACTTAAATGTTACATCAGCCAAGGACACTGACTTGAGTGGACTTGTCAACATTGGAGTGAACCTGGTGAACATAACAAACAGACACCAATTTACAAGACTAAATATTGATGGTGCTCCAGATGATTTTTGTCAGGTAATGTAGAGATTTTATGAAAGTGTTAATTGGCAACATTGTCAAGGTTCAGTGTTGTGCCTAGCTCAGATTTTCCAGGGGACACCAGACTAATTTTTGGGGGACATTTGATAATTTTGGGGGACATAAACTAATGTGAACCAAAACATGCATAACTTACCCCAGAATTGATAATCCTAATACAACGCCGCTATATCGCAGTTCTTGGGGTCCAAGCCCAAATACCGCGTTCCATTGGTCCGTGTAGTAGGTTTGAGAATGCTATATACAAGTGTCTTAATTTGTGATAGTTGTAAATTCTTGAAAACCCTAATATAAAGCAATAAACATTATTTTATTTATTAAGTTATTTAGTTATTTTAAATAATATCATAATCATTGATTCTAGGATTTCTTTTCTTTTTTTGTACTGTAATTGCCGATGATTCAGAGAGTAGCGTTTACGGTATGGTGATGTGAAGTGGTTACATAATTCTTCAGCATATCTCATTATAATAAATTATACGCTGCCCATTGTTTATCAAAACAATATCGGTGTGATAATTGACATTCAGTCACAATTTATCGCTATTTGATAATAAGCTGAGGTGTACTTATTATGATGTATTGATATGAGGAGCTTTTTAATGATTAAATGAAACAAATTAACAGTAACGCTGATCTAATTACCATTTATTGTTTACTTCCGGTGAAAAAGATTGGCTATTTTCCAAGACTTTTTAATCCATGGTAAAATTTTGCACGCTTGCATAATAAACAAAAATATCATTATTTAGGTTTATGCAGTGGATTTTAGGCAATGTTTGTGTATTTTATCGAGTATCTGCTTGGTATTGAATGTCCATACCAATTAAATGCTGATTACTGTGGTTGGATTATTATACCGACCAACCTGCATTGTTGCCGATCATTAACACTCGATTGTGTAATCATCTACCCCAAAGGGTTTTAATTGTTATCACTTCCACGTGTCAGTGCACTAGCATTTAAATACTGACCGCAAAACTCTTTTAAATAGATATAGAAGGAGATAGATTAGTTTCGCGTGCCTATGCAAATGACGCGATATATTTTGGGGTCCATAAACTATTCAAAGCGAAATAGCAGTCCTCGATATAGCGGCGTTGTACTATAGTAGCAAAATGAATGGCAAGAATGCAAAAAAGCGAAAATTGGCTGGATCAATGGAGCGTGCCCATCGGCCTGCGATTGTTCAATTTTCAGGGGCCATTGTTAAAAAATTTGCGGGAATCCCGCGATCCCGCGGCCTAGGCACAACACTGAAGATTTGATGAGCATTATGACTATGTGATTGTAATTTAATACAGAGGAAGATGCCAGGGGTATTCAGTGTGCTGTTTTTTGTTCAGAGGGCACCTGGTAGAACCACTGTCCCACTGTTAGCTAGCTGGAAAACTTCCTAATATTGGGATTTAAACCCACAGTATTGTGGAGCTGAGAAATTTAAAGTCAATGACCCCAAACCATGAGGCCGTCGAGGCCCGCTGATCCAAAAGATTGATGCCAGTTTACATTTTTACGCCCTGTTAACTGTGTATGGGGACATATAGCTTTTTGGTCTGTATGTGCATGTCTTCATCGGTTCATTCGTTCATGACACCTCGGGTTTACCCTCGTGTTTAAGTTGAATTTTCTATGAAGACGACATTATATCTTCATAAAATTTGGTACAAATGCTCATCATGATACGCGATATTGTATATTTATGCAGTTATATATGGCTATGACTTCCCAGTTGGATGAACATGGTAAAAATGATTTAACCTTTGTGATTAAGTTTTTTTTTCAATATAATTATGACTTTTTTTAGAATAAAGCAAATATTTGGTTCTGACAAAAATATGCGGTTTGTTGGTGGGGGTTAGATCAATAGCTCAGCTGTTTATTTTTATTCTTTTTTTTTAAAGTCGAGATATTGTTATTACTCTGCTGTTGTCATTGTCATTGCGATGTCGCTATGCAAAACTTTAACCTTGGCAATAACTTCTAAACTATTAAATCATCTGTCATCAAACTTTACATAGTTGTTCACTATCACAAGGGCTACATTCTGTTAAAGGCCAATTTTAGCCAAATTTTTCTCCTTGAAAGAAAAAATAAAGTGAAAAACTTCAACTTTGATCGTAACTTCTAAACTATTAATCTGTCACCAAACTTCACATACTTGTTCATTATCACAAGGGATACATTCCAATCAGGGGCCATAACTCTTAGGTCAATTTAAACCAAATTGATCTAACTTTCTTAAAAAATACATTGAAAATTTCCTTAAATTTTTTCACAAGAGCTACATTTTTATCCAGGGCCATAACTCTAAAGACCATTTTGATCAAATTTATTTTGCCCTTTTCTAAAATTCCCAAAACAGTCATGCATTGGCAGCTGCATGTGTTGCTCTTGTTTTTAACCAGGTTTTCATTGAAGTTGAAACCTGGTTATTAGAATGGGGTATGTCATTGGGTGGGTGGGCTGGTGTCAAACAGGTGGTTTCCGTTTAAAAACCCTGTCAGAATTAAGGTAAAGTATTCATACTTAGTAGGTAGATACTTTATGGGAAAAGGAAGGTTGGGATTGTTTTTCAGATCAATAGGGTCAAGGTCACTCTTGCTTGAAATAGATTTTTCGTTTCTGTCAAATAACTTCAGTTAGGTGATAGGTTTGATGTTCGGTTTTTGCAGATAGAATCCTTATCAGAAGAGGAAGATTGGGATTGAAATGAGGTCCATAGGGTCAAGGTCACAGTTTCTAATAATAAATTATCAGTTTCCATCAAAGAACTTATTTTTAGGAGTAAGGTATGATGGTCATTTTGGTAGATAGATACCTTATGAGAAGAGGAAGATTGCAATTGAATTTCAGGTCAATAGGGTCAAGGTGGCTGTTACTAAAATAGTTTTTCATCAAACATGTTGTTTTGGTCGAATATCTCCTGTTAGAATTGAGATAAAGTTTTTTTTTCATACTTGGTAGATAGATACCTTATGGGAAGAGGAAATTTGGGATTGTTTTTCAGGTCAATAGGGTCAAGGTCAATTTAGTCAATCTTGCTTAAAATAGATTTTTCATTTCTGTCAAATAACTTCTTTTAGGAGTGAGGTATAATGATCATTTTTGGTAGATAGATGGCTCATGGGAAGAGGACGATTTGGATTGTATTGCAGGTCAAGGTCAAAGTTACTGAAAAAAAGCTTTGCATCACACAGGTTGTTTCCATCAAATATCTACTGTTAGGATTGAGATACATTTTTAGCTCACCTGAGCACAATGTGCTCATGGTGAGCTTTTGTGATTGCCTTTTGTCCGTCGTCCATGCATGCGTCCGTCGTCAGCAATTTCTTTAAACAACATTTCCTTCTAAACTGCTCACTGGATTTTGATAAAACTTCACAAGAATGTTCATTATGGGGCCCTTTCCCAAAGTTGTTAAAATTATTTTGATTGGTCAAAAATCTAGGTCACAGGAGCTAAAAATAGATTTTAAAAATGAAAATTATGAAGATCATCTTCTCCGAAACCACAAGGCCTAGCCTTTTGATTTTTGGTATGTAGCATGATCTTATGACTCTCTACCAAGATTGTTCAAATTATGACCCTGGGGTCAAAATTGGCCCCGCGCCAGGGGTCACTTGATTTACCATAGGCTAATATAGGAAAAACTTGAAAAATCTTCTTCTAAAATACCACAAGGCCTGGAGTTTAGATATTTGGTATGTAGCATTGTCTAGTCGGTCTCTACCAAATTTGTACAAATCATGACCTTTGGGTCAAATTTGGCCCTGCCATAGGGGTCAAGTGATTATACAAAGGCTAATATAGAAATAACTTGAAAAATCATCTTCTCAGAAAACACATGGCCTGGGGTTTAGATATTTGGTGTGTAGCTTGTTCTAGTCGATTCTTACCAAGTTTGTTCAAATCATTACGCTGGGGTAAAAATTGGCCCCGCCCCAGAGATCACTTGATTTTACATAGACTAATTTTGGAAAAGACTAGAAAAATCTTCTTCTCAGAAACCACAAGTTCTGGAGTTTAGATATTTGGTATGTAACATGGGCTAATAGACCTCTACCAAGTTTGTTCAAATCATGATCCTGGGATCAAAATTGGCTCTGCCCCAAGGGTCACTTGATTTTACATAGCCTAATTATACCAGGTGAGCAATCCAGGGCCATCATGGCCCTCTTGTTTATACTTTGTACATAGATACCTTATAGGAAGAGGAAGGTTGGGATTGATTTTCAAGTTAATAGGGTCAAGGTCAAGACCACTGTTACTAAAAAGTTTTGCTTGCTTCAGATAACTTCAAGGGAATAACATTTCAACAACCTTTATAAAATTGCAGTACATGGCTTAATATCCCTGTACTTGCATATTATTTTGTCATCAATGAATTATGATGTCATCAATATTCTAGAAGAAAATACATATTTGTTCTTTAAACATGCATGGCTCAAAAAAAGAAAGACTTGTAAACATAAGTGTTTGGATGCCGAGGATTTCAAATGTGTGATGTCATGTTTGCTTATACAGCAGGGCTGGAAATAAATGGTATCTGGTTGACTTGGTTTTGAAGACCTGGTTTTGCGTCATTTGACATATTTCTTGTTTATTGATGTGAAAGTGTCATTGCTAGTCTTGTTGTCTGGTTACAGTGTAGAAATGCAAGAAATACGATCCTGCACAGTGCAAGTCAGGCCCTGACTGATGATGAGCTGAGGGACTATCTCAGTGTTATGAGGGCCACACTACAGTGTACAACTGCCCTCCACAAATGCCCTTCAGCACAGAAGTCTCTCAGCAAACTGTCAAAGGTAAGGCTAGGGTGGTCCACATGGAAAACTTACTCATACTTGGTCCAGCAGTCATGTATCCCACCATAAACCATTTCAAGGAAGATGGGCTTCAACTATAGTTAATATTTAGCTCACCTGAGCACGAAGTGCTGCAGGTGAGCTTTTGTGATCACCCTGTGTCCGTCGTTCGTCGTCGACAATTACTTAAACATTTTTACATCTCCTCTGAAACCGCTGAAAAATAAACTTGATCCATGTGGAACTCTGGTTACCATGGCAACAGAAAAAAATATTATGAACATCTCCTTCAAAACTATTGGCCAGATTTCAAAATTATTTGGTACAGATGTTCCTTGCGTAACTCTCTACCAAGATTGCTAAAATTATTGGGGAAAAAAACATGGCCACCAGGGTCATATTTGCCTTATATGTGTATAGTGAAATATTTAAACGACATCTCTGAAACCGCTTGACAGAATTTGATTAGATTTGGCAGGGATGGTCCTTAGGTAAAGCTTCACGAAAGTTGCTAAAATTATTCCGATCCATGAAAAAAACATGGCCGCAAGGGGCGGGGCTAATTTGCCTTATATGTATATATTGAAATCTTGAAACGACATACGTGTATAGTGAAATCTCTAAATGACATCTTCTCTGAAACTGCTGAACAGAATTTGATTTAAGTTGCAGGGATGATCCTTGAGTGAAACTGCACATAAATTGCTAAAATGATTCCAATCCGTAAAAAAAACATGGAAGCCAGAGGCGGGGCTAATTTGCATTTTATGTATATAGTATAATCTTTAAACCACATCTCCTCTAAAAGCTTCACAAAAGTTGCTAAAATGATTCCAATCCGTAAAAAACATGGCCGCGAGGGGCGGGGCTAATTTGCATATTTGAATATAGTGAAATCTTTAAACGACATCTCCTCTGAAACTGCTGGACAAAATTTGATTAAATTTGGCAGGGAGGATCATTTGGTGAAGCTTCACAAAAGTTGCTAAAATTATTCCGATCCGTAAAAAAACATGGCCGCCATGGGCAGGGCTAATTTGCCTTAAATGTGTATAGTGAAATTTCTAAATGACATCTCCTCTGAAACCGCTGGATAGAATTGATTTTATATGGCAGGGAGGATCTTGGTGAAGCTTCACAAAAGTTGCTAAAATTATTCCGATCCGTAAAAAACATGGCCCCGGGGGTTTGCCTTAATGTGTATAGTGAAATTTCTAAATGACATCTCTGAAACCGCTAGACAGAATTTGATTTAACATGGCAGGGATGATCCTTGGGTGAAGCTTCACGAAAGTTGCTAAAATTGTTCCAGTACATAAAAGAATATGGCTGTAAGGGGCAGGACTTATTTGCCTTATATGTATATACATGTATTGAAAACTTAAAATGACTTCTCCTCTGAAACTGCTAGACAGAATTTAATAAAACTTTGCAGGGATCATCTCCTTTAAAACTATTGGCCAGATTTCAAAATGTTTTTAATACAGACTGATGTTCCTTGAGTAACCCTATACTCAGGTGATTGATCTAGGGCCATTATGGCCTTCTTTTTCTATATTTGCTCTTAGCAAACCTGCACAGAAATTAAACTTTAAAAAGCCAACTCACCCACATCTGTTGGAGCTATAATAGAGATCAAATCTGCTAGCTGCAAACTTGCTGTTTACCGGCCACTTTAGAGCTATCTATCCTCTCAACACTGCTCATTTTCTCAGCTGATCTCACAAAAGGTCTTCATGATTGACACCCCCTCCTCCCCATTTCAACTAAGTTCTATATGATTAAATCATTTTTTCAGCTCACCTGAGCATGTACTGCTCATGTGAGCTTTTAGGATCAATTTGTATCCGGCAGCGTCCATGATTGTTTCAAACGACATCTCCTCTGAAACCACTGGGTCAAATTTGATGAAACTTGCCTGTGATTTTTCTTGCATGAAGCTCTACCAAAGTTGTTCAAATGGTCCCTGTCCAATGCATATTTAAGTCACATGAGCTTAAAAATATATTTTTAAAGTGATATATTTCTAGCTCAACTATTCGAGGAAGAGCTATCCTACTCACCCTGGCGTCAGCGTAACACTCAAGGTTGAGGTGTTTTGCATGTAAGTTTTTAACCAGATTTTTCGAAGAAAAATTCTGGTAATTAGATTGGCGAATGTTGTTGAACGGGCTGTCGGGCAGGCAGGCAGCGTCAAACTTTTGTTTCCAGATGATAACTTGAGTCATACATGACATATCAATATTAAACATTTTGTACAGGTAGCTTATATAAAGAGCTTGCTTGGTACTGTATTTCAAGTCAGCCAGGTCAAGGTCAAGGTCACTGTGACTAAAAATAGAAAATAAGTTTCCAGATGAAAACTTGAGTCAGATATAACATATCTATACCAAACTTTATGTACAGCTAGCTTATATTAAGGGCTTGCTTGGTAATGCATTTGAAGTCAGCTGGGTCAAGTCAAGGTCGCTTTGTTTTGGGAAAATTTTATAACTAATATATCAATACCAAACTTCATATATAGCTACCTTATAGGAAGAGCTTGCTTGTTATCGTATTTCAAGTCAGCTTGGTCAAGGTCAAGGTCACTGTGACTAAAAATAGAAAATAAGTTTCCGGATGATAACTTGAGTCAGAGATAACAAATCAATACCAAACTTTATGTACAGCTAGCTTATATAAAGAGCTTGTTTTGTATTGCATTCGAAGTCAACTGGGTCAAGGTCACTGTGTCTAAAAATAGAAAAAAAAACAAGAAAAACTTTCGTTTCCAGATGATAACTTGAGTCAGAGATGACATAGCAATACCAAACTTTATATACTGTATCACACAGATCAGGTTTAGAACAGAAATATTTTATTTTATTTTTGTAATTTGTATAGGTACGTATTGGATAAATTATGCAAAATTTAATAACAAATATGGTACCTGGTATATTGAAGGACTAAAAAATCAAAACCACATGGTAAAAGTCCTTAATGTGGCAAGACCAACCAAAATAGGAAATTTGGGTAAACTTTAAAATATGTCTCTCAGTTATGGATTAACAGTTTAGCGATATAGGGCGTATTTTGAACATATATATATATATATATATATATATATATAAAGGAAAGAAGAAAAAAAATAAACAGTGTGTAAGATGGGTTTGGTATGGTAAGAATTTATTACATGTATTTTTAGTGGAAACAACCAGAGCTTGTTTGCCGAATGCCATTTTGTTTAAAATCAGTAGCAAAATATTTTTCGTAATATTTATTTATCTAAAAATGTTACCTTTAGATAAAAAAAAAACAGGACAACAAATTTTGTTTGCATAGAGGTGTACGTATAGGCATACAACACAATATTTTTTTTTAAATTTTTCATATTGACCATTCAGGTGTAACTCCCTTAAAGTATGATAATATATATACTGAAACTTGAAAGCAGTGGATCTAAGCCTTGAGCGATATAATAATATTGCTTGGGTCATTTTATTTTTACTTTATCCTATAGCTGTGAATTGTTATGTTATTTACCAATAAAAACACATCCGTGTTTTATATGGTGCTACCTACAATCTTTTATGCAGCACGCTGCAAAGCTAGTTTGCATGTTTGAATCCAGCTAGAGAACTTAGTAATATTAAAATTTCAATATACCTATGAAAATAAATAAACAAAATGGAAAAGGGAAGAAAATATTATACATAAATAAAATTAATTTATAAGCTATTATTTCCTATGCACAATGCAGTAATGAAGTTTTGTCCTCTATTTAAAAAACAACAACAACATTATCGGGTTATAATATTCTTATTAGATTTAAACAACATTGATTAAACTATTCTTGTGCATTTGTTATTTCAAATTTGCTTTTTTCTATTTAAATACATACTCATGTCAATCTTAAACATTGTAGGAGAGAGAGCAATATGCTTATTGTAATATTAAGTAAGATGTGTCATGATTTTCTTTTTAATAAAAAAAAAATAGACATACCCGGTAAAATCATTTAAAGAACCTGTCGTGCTTTAATTTACATCTGTGATATTCAGGTGCTTAATTGTTATAAACTCTATAAAGCTGATCGCGTCTGACTGATTCGGATTAAAGCAGTCACAGTCACTATGTAATGTTGCCGACAGCGGATGCTCTATCAGTAGGGGGTCTTGGAAACAGCAGGGGCTTGGTGGAGGTCCGGTGAGAAACAAGGGGCACACAATGGGGATTTCCACCACAGAGCACAAAAATTAACCCAAATCACAACAATTTCGTCGAAATATAGCCTAGAAAATTGTATGACCAAGCCAGCTGTGGGAGGGGGCACGTGTCCCCCACCCCCGGTGAATCTGGGCCTGTGGAGGGCAGACTGCCATTAAGTCGACCCCAAATCATAACTACCAACATTGTACAAGAAGTGTCCATTACTTAAAGGTGAACGGATAAATGTGCCACTAGGGGAGTTGTTCGAAGCATTTCTGGACAAGTGTCATAACTTTTTAGCTAACCTGAGCATAACGTGCTCATGGTGAGCTATTAGGATCACTCTGCATCCGTTGTCCGTCATCACCGATTTGCTTAATACGACATCATCTCTGAAACCACTGGACAGCATTTGATTAAACTTGCAAGGATGATCCTTGGGTGACCCTTTACAAAAGTTTCTAAAATAAACTTGATCCATGAAGAACTCTGGTTGCCATGGCAGTGAAAAGAAAAAAAAATATGAAAACTTCAAAAATCATCTTCTTCAAAACTACTGGCCAGATTTCAAAATGTTTTGGTACAGATGTTCTTCGGGTAACTATCTACCAAGATTGCTAAAATTATTCCAATCAGTAAAAAAACATGGCCTCTAGGGGCGGGGCTAATTTGCCTTATATGTATATAGTGAAACCTTTAAACGACATCTCCTCTGAAACCACTGGACAGAATTTGATTAAACTTGGCAGAGATGATCCTTGTGTTAACTTTCAATTCAATTGATCCTTGTAGAACATATATAAAATGAACACGTTAAAATCCTTTCCTTCAAAACTACCGGCCAGATTTCAAAATGTTTAAAGTTCAGATGTTCCTTGGGTAAACCTCTATCAAGATTGCTAAAATTATTCCGATATGAAAAAAAAACATGGCTGCCAGGGGCGGGGCTAATTTGCCTAATATATATATATATATATATATATATATATATATATATATATATATATATATATAGTGCAATCTTCAAATGACATCTCCTCTGAAACTGCTAAACAGAATTTGATTAAACTTGGCAGGGATGATCCTTGGGTGAACCTTCGCAATAGTTCCTAAAATAAACTTGATTCATTTAGAACTCTGGTTGCCATTTCAATGGAAAGAAAAAATTATGAAAACTTTAAAAATCATCTCCTTCAAAACTACTTGCCAGATTTCAAAATGTATTAGTACAGATGTTCCATGGCTAAACCTCTACCAAGTTTGCTAAAATTATTTTGATCTGTTAAAAAAACATGGCCGCCAGGGGTGGGGCTAATTTGCCTTTTATGTATATAGTGAAAACTTTATTTACAAGAATAATGCAGTCAGAAGTGGTGGGTCACTGCTTGAATTTTTACCCTTTACCTCCTACAGACTCATTTTGATTGACAAATAGAGGAGAGAATGTGCCAGATCAGGATCTCCACTGTATTCTTGTACAATATTCTAGCTCTTATCCTACACAAACAGCACTGCAAATTAAAAATCTTGTTTCATGTACCATTCATAGTTTTGTTATAAATTGATAATCATTAAGGTAGTCACCCTGAAAAATAACAATATAGTTGTGTTATATGTCGAAAAGGACACATGTATGCAAAATGTAAAAGCAATTTACCATCCAGTTTTAATGCTATCATATTTTTCTGGACAGTATTCAGTACTGTATATACATTACTGTTATTAAGTACTGTATTTATATTAGTATGTCCAATTAAAATGGGTTTACACTTTGGTTTGCACATGTGCAAAATTGGTATTGCAGTTGAATGTAAGTTGTGATAGTAATAATTTTCAGTGACCGATATTTTTCTATGTGATTCTTTAGGGGTTTCAAATATGTGATTTGTGTTTGTTTTAAATAGTTTCCAGTGTAATTTATCATTTTTGATAGATTGATAGTAGATGTATGTATTTTAATGATGTTTACATACATATCGGTCATGACCTACTTCTGGCTTTGCTTATCGGTCTGGACATTGCACATTTCATGTCCCCTGTATTGAGCTTGTAATTATACATAGTAGTTTAATTATTACATGATGGGTGGGATAAGTAATGAGTATTGTTAGCTCACCTCAGCACAATGTGCTCAAGGTGAGCTATTTTGACCGATGAATGTCCAGCGTCCGTCGTCAATATCTAACTTAAAACGACATTTTCTCTTAAACCAAAGGGCCAATTTTAAAGACACTTCACAGGAATTTTCCTTGGGTGAAGCCCTTTCATAATTGCTCAAGGAATTTGATTCCATGCAGAACTCTGGTTGCCATGGCCATAGAAAGAAAAAAACATATGAAAATTTGAAAATCTTCTCCAAAACTACTGGCAAGATTATTAAGTTATTATTAAGTTAATGGCACAGATGTTCCTTGGGTCACTCTTTACCAAGATTGTTCAAATTATTTTGATTCGTTCAAAAACATTGATGCCATGCCGTGGAGCCCGTTTCCCTTATCTGAATATAGTACAAATTTGAAAAATCTTCTCGGCCAAAAGTACTGGCAGGTTTTCAAAATTATTTGGCACAGATGTTCCTAAGGTCACTCTCTACCAAGATTGTTCAAAATATTTTGATCCGTTAAAAACCATGGCTGCCAGGGGACAGAGCCCGTTTTCTTTATATGAATATTGTACAAATTTGAAAGATCTTCTTTGGCCAAAAGTACTGGCTGGATTTCAAAGTTATTTGGCACAGATGTTCCTTAGGTCACTCTCTACCAAGATCTGTTGAAAACCATGGCTGCCATGGGGCTGATCCCGTTTTCGTTATATATATAGTAAAACTTCAACAATCTTTTCCTCCAAAAGTACTGGCTGGATTTGAAAGTTACTTGGCACAGATGTTCCTTGGGTCACTGTCTACCAAATTTTTTCAAATCATTTTGATTAGTTGAAAGAAACATGACCGCAAGGGGGCTAAGCCCATTTTCCTTATATGTATGTTCTTGTCCTCAAGGAGTCACTCGATTTATGGTTGGCAGAGGACAGAGCCTATTTTCCTCAATATCATAAGATATTTGCTGTTTCTTTTCCTCCCACTAATACCTGGTTCTCAGGTGAGCGACCCAGGGCCATCATGGCCCTCTTGATTATCGTGTTAATATGAAACTGTAATAAAAAGAATGCATGGTGTAGATATCAATACAGTACAATTGTCTGTGTAGTCCTTTTTTTTCCTTTATGAGTTCTATTCCAGCTTGGACCTTTTTTTTCTGAATTCTTTTTTTTTTGTGGAAATTCATGAGTTATATTTGTAAAGTTTGTTGTTTTGACTGACTAAAATCAGGCGATATATATGGGTTACTTTTGTCGGCAGCGGTGGCGTCCCCATCCGCTTGTCTGGAGCATAACTTTGTCACCATAACTTGGAATGACTTGAGACTTGATATGTATGTGTCTTGCAATGAATCGGAATGCAGTGCACATGAACCATAACTCTACCATGTGTGCTTTTTGAGTTATTCCCCTTTGAAAGATTTTCTTTGAGCATTTCTTGTCCGGAGCATAACTTTCACCGTAAGTTTGAATGACTTGAGACTTGATATATATATATATTTCTTGCAGTGACCCGGAGTGCAGTGCACAAGAACATAACTCTACCTTGTGCGTTTTTGAGTTATTCCCCTTTGATAGATTTTCTTTTAGCATTTCTTTTCTGCAGCATAACTATTTCACCATAAGGTTAAATGACTTGAGACTTGGTATGTATGTTTCTTGCAATAACCTCTGGAGTGCAGTGCACAAGAACCATTACTCTACCTTGTGTGCTTTTTGAGTTATTTCCCTTTGATAGATTTTCCTTGAGCATTTCTTGTCCGGAGCATAACTCTTTCACCATAAGTTTGAATGACTTGAGACTTGATATATATATTTCTTGCAATGACCCAGAGTGCAGTGCACAAGAACCGTAACTCTACCTTGTGCGCTTTTGAGTTATTTCCCTTTGATAGATTTTCCTTGAGCATTTCTGTCCGGAGCATAACTCTTTCACCATAAGTATGAATGACTTGATACTTGATATGTATATTTCGGGCAATGACCTGAAGTGCAGTGTGCAAGAACCATAACTGTACCTTGTGCACTTTTGGATTTACTTTGATTGATTTCATTAGCATATTTCAAGTTAGAATGAGATGCATAGTTGAGGGAATGAAAATCTTACAAACTTGTAAGAGCTTAACGAATATTATGTGTCAAGTAATCATATTTCATTATACTTATTAATATGTTTAAGGTATAATAGTCCTTACATTTTTTTAATTGATCTTTATAAGTCTCTCTCTGTTTGATGGCAACATCATTGCGCAATAATACCCCATCCTTAAAAGAAAGTGACAAACTTGCAAACTGGCATCTTTACTGTCAACAGATAAGTCAGCATCAGGTGACACATCCGACTCACGGAGTTCTAGTTTTAAACAGTAGTTTTATACATCCTTTATTTTGCTTTAGTTAATTTGTATTTCCTTCCTTTTGATTTAAACATAAAAAATAACCAAAAATAAATAAAATATATCAAAAAACAGCCTCTGTATGTAAAAATAATACAGTTAAACCCCGGCTAGTCGAAGTCCCGGGGATCGGCGTATAATCTGGAGTAAGGCATGTTTTCAAATAACCCAATTCACGTCGACCGTAGAGACAAAAACCCATTCCACCCACTTTGTCATGCAGTGAACTTAATATATAATGTTCTCTTACAAAAGTATGTTATTTTGATTTAGGAACATAAATGAAACCGACTATAGATAATTATTTTTTATTTTACAACTTTCATCTTTTTATGCATAAATGATATCGATACATAGATAAACAATGCCTACGTCAATAACAAAGATACATACATACATTTATCAGGTCTGACTAAAGCACAAGTGACTTCTTGTATCCAATATCATTTATATTTTTTAACAACATTCATCTATTTATGCATTAATGATACATAATCAGTGCATATATCCACTCATCAGGTCTGAACTACAGTCATGTATCAACATGATATCAACGTCAGCTGGAAATGTTCATTTAAACAAGGATGTAATCGTGGTCTGCTTGTTACACTTGTTGAAATCTTCCTTTCCCAGTGTATCTGAAATACACATCACATACCTATAAAATCATCTATCATCACCTTTATCTTTATGATTGAACCGGACAAACATCCAATCAATTAACAACTTAGGCAAACTATAAGTGGCCGTCTCCCATTCATTTTGGTAATTAATTGATATTTGCGCATTTCCATTGTTTGTTTTCAAAATGTCCCTGGTAATTAATGCTCGTCAGTAACTTCGAATAAGGATAAATCATATGATTTGATTGGCACGGGCCAAAAAGTATTAAGGTTTAAACCGGGGTAACTGGGGTTCAACTATAATACTGAGCGATTTTTTTTTAAGTTTAATTCCTAGTTTTAAAAAAAAAGTTAAAAAATGGCCACTCCAATTATTTTTTTACCCATGCACTTTTCATCTTAGATGTAATGTTTTCGCTGTCAGGATTAAGAGAGGTCATTGTTATTATTATTTATCTATATCCATTTTATTTTATATTTAATATAAAGGTCCTGTGCATAGACAGGTTAGGTTGTAAGGTCAAAACATTAGGAAAGAGAAATAGAGGGGGACAGTATACTTATTATAAGCCGTCCATTAAAACATCTTGTTTTAATCTTTTCTTGTTTCTATTTTAAACCTCCAATTTCAAAGCAGTTGAATTGGTTGATTCTAGCCAATTATGAATGCTCTTCAATTGGAGATAATTTTTTGGTGTGATTACCTTTACAGTCTTACTGTTTGTGTAGTATGGAAGGGCATTTACGTAAATAATCAGTTGATGCATATGTGTAACTGCATTCGTCTAAATGCTTACTGCTAAGAGACTAGTCACAGGACATTATATTTACAAGTGATGCATAGAATACATTGCAAACGTACACAATGTCATTTACTAATTTGCGTAGATGCACCTTAAAGCTGTATACATAGATTTGTAAGTAGTGAGAAGAAACAACTCAATAACACAAATGAAATAGTCAGTAGAAAGCATACTCTTGTACCCTTGGCATGTATACTCACGCACATCTCATTTTGATGAATGCATTTGTCAGTTACATCAATCTATTAATTAAGCTGTATACATAGACTTATAAGTCGTGAGAAGAAATAACTCTATAACACAAATGAAATAGTCAATAGAAAGCATAACCTTTGCATGTGTACGCAAGCACTTCTCATTTTGATGAATGCATTTGTCAGTTACATCAATCTATTAACTTACTTTGATGCAACTGAAAGCTGTATACATAAACTTATAAGTTGTGAGAAGAAATAACTCTATAACATAAATGAAATAGTCAATAGAAATCATAACCTTTGCATGTGTACGCAAGAACTTCTCATTTAGATGAATGCATGTGTAACATACACATACATTAATGGATTATTTACGTAAATGCCCATCCATAGTGTAGTACATGTTCATTTTCAATTTTTAGTTTCAAAAAAAAAAAAAAATACGAGCTATTGTCGTAACTCCGGGCTCCCGCTTCCGAGGCATACGCTCTAACCACTCGGCCACCGGGGACGGTGGTTTTGTTTTTAAAAAGTAAGACACTGTTTCTGTTTTACTTACATCTTTTAAGCTGTTGGGGAACTTATAAACAGTTTTCTTATTATACCCCCGAAAAGAAGTTTGGGGGGGGGGGGGGGGGGGGGGGGTATATAGGAGTCACCCGGTGGTCGGTCAGTCGGTTGGTCGGTCGGTCGGTCCAGCGGTCCGTTGCATTTTCCTTGTCCGGAGCATAACTTGAAAACCACAAGTTGGAATTCAATACAACTTCATGCAATGATCAAGCACATGGAGAGGAAGTGCAGTGCACACGAACCATAACTCCATCTTGACTTATTCCACCCTTTTTTTTCCCTTCCAGAAAACTGTTGGATTTCAAAACAATTTCATACAATGGTAAAGCACAATGAGAGGAAGTGCAGTGCTCAAGAACCATAACTCTATCAATAGGAATTACAGAGTTATTGCCCTTTGTTACTTTTCCTTGTCCAGAGTATAACTTGTAAACTACTGGTTGGATTTCAAAACAATTTCATACAATGGTCAACCACAATATGAGGGAGTGCAGTGCACAAGAACCATAACTCTATCTAGAGTAATTACAGAGTTATTTCCCTTTGTTACTTTTCCTTGTCGATAGCATAACTTGAAAAGAACTGGTTGGAATTCAAAACAATTTCATACAATTGTCAACCAGAATAAGAGGAAGTGCAGTGCACAAGAACCATAACTCTATCTATTGTAATTACAGAGTTATTGCCCTTTGTTACTTTTCCTTGTCCGGAGCTTAACTTTAAGACTACTGGTTGGAATTCAAAACAATTTCATACAATGGTCAAGCACAATAAGAGGAAGTGCAATGCACAAGAACCATAACTCTATCTGTAGTATGTATAGAGTTATTGCCCTTGCACTTACATACAATAGTCAAGCGCAATAAGAGGAAGTGAAGTAATCCTAATAACTTCATCATTTCTAAAGCAGTATTGCGGGGGTATTAATCACATTTAGTGATAGTTCTAGTTTAAAAGTTCTGTTATCACAAGACACTAATTGTTCTGGCATAACACCCAGAGTACATGTATATCCATTAATTAATAGCCATATCCCATATGTTTTTCTTGATAAAGGGTGAGAATGAAGTTTCACATATTTCTTTCCAACACTTTTATCTACCTTACTATACATTTTTTCAGCCATTACAGTCTTATTTTACATGAAATTTTGCTTAGTTACTTCTCTCAACACTAAGAGTACACTTTCATACTGTGACAAAAAATATGCAGGGGTGTAACTAATAAGTTTTTCTTATTTTGTGTCATCTGCTGTAAGCAGAGGTGACACATAGGGGTCATTTTTCTCTCATCGGTCTATCTTTTCATATCTGTTTCAAATTTCAATCATGATTCAGCAAGTAACACATGTTGTTTTTAGCTCATCTGAACACATGGTGAGCTATTGTGATTACCTTTTGTCCGGCGTCTGTCGTTCTTGCGTGCGTGTGTCAACAATTTCCTTTAAACAACATCTCCTCCCAAACTGCCATATGGATTTTAACCAAACTTCTCAGGAATCATCCTTGTGATGCCCTCTATCAAAGTTGTTCAAATTATTCTTATTGGTTGAAAAAGTAGGTCAAAGGAGCTAAAAATAGATTTTTAAAATGCAAACTTTGAAAATCTTCTTCTGCAAAAGAAAATCTTATTCTCAGAAAACAAATCTGCAAGGCCAAGAGCTTAGATATTTGATGTGTAGCCTCTACCAAGGTTCCCTGAACTTAGATAAATTTTTTTGTGTAGCATTGTCTAATGAGCTTCTACCAAGGTTGTTCAAATCATGACCCTGGGGTCAAATTTGGCCCTGACGCAGGGGTCACTTGATTTTACATAGTCTTATATAGGAAAAATATTTGAATAATCTTCTTCTCAGAAACCACAAAGCCTGGAGTTTAGATATTTGGTGTTTAGCATTGTCTAGTGAACCTCTACCAAGGTTGTTCAAATCATGTCCCTGGGGTCAAAATTGGCTCCGCCCTAATGTCACTTGGTTTAACATAAACTTGTATGAAAAAAGACAATCTAGAAATATTGTCTCCTCAGAAACCACAAGGCCTGGAGTTAAGATATTTTGTGTGTAACATGACCTTATGAACATCTACTAGGTTTGTTAAAATCATGGCCCTGGGGTCAAAATTAGCCCTGCCCCAGGGGTCAGTTGATTTTACATAGGTTCACTTTATTTACATAGACTTACATAGGAAAGATTTTTAAAAGATAACCTTGTCAGAAACCACAAGATCATTGATTTAGATATTTAGCATGTAACATGGCCATGTGGACCTGAACCAAGTTTTCAAATCATGGCCCAGGGGTCAAAATTGGTCCCAAGATAGGGTTAACTTAGTAGTTGTGTATGACGTCAGTCACACCAACTATAGTACTACATTTTCAACTCAGGTTCTCCTAGATTTAAAACCGAATAACTTTTCAATAATGTAAATATGATCAAACAATTGTATATATCTCTACCACATGTATACTAGAAGTAAGAAAAAATGCTGAAAAATCAATGCTGTGTCAAAAATAAATACTTACTGGCTACAAAAATCGCCTGTGACATGAAAACATTATAGGACTTTTTTTTCTAAGCTGATGTTACTGCAATTGAATGATGTAACTGTTTTTGTCACGTGATCACTTTACCAAGCACACGAATATAGTTTGTTTCGATGCAAAGGTGGCTTGCAAATAAATTTGATAGTAACTGTGCAGCGTTCGGTCATTTTAGACGGTTACAATAACCCATGAGAAGTCCAAAACAATTAATTGTAACATACTAATAATCACATCAATCTATTGACCTCAGATATCTCCAAGGGTTATTTTCTTACACTATAAAATGACCGAAACCTGCATATCTACTATCCAAAATGAGTTCAGAGCCTCTGACCTGTGCAGAAAATTTGCACAATCACTTCAATCTATAAAGGGAGTACGTTGTAGATAAGGTACTGCATGAATACGAATCAAAGAGCTGATAGCGCTGAGAGAATACTGCATTTCTTTTGCTAATCAAAGTGAATTTAATTATTGGTAATCGACTTGCAGCTCTTCAAATACTCTTTCATTTTAGACACACACAACTTCAGTGCCTTCAGCGCTTTAATTTTATTTTCTCCATTTTGTGTGTTTAACTTGCTTTATTTGGTTTTATTTAATGCCATTTTATGTCATCAAAGGCTAACAGATGGCCAGTTCACCTAACAACTCTTTCCCAGGATTCAGACATCAACACTCATCTCTGTAGTTGACTAAGTAACGCGATGAATTACGAATTACCATCAGAAACAAAGTGTCATTCTTCACAGAGACTGTGCACGACTCACGTTGATGGGGATCGAACTCACAACTCTTTGCTTCCCAGCCAAGCGCTCAAAAACTGGTTTATTTGAAACCCATGGTCCCTATCCTGTGGTTGGACACTGGGACATGAATGGTAAAAGGCTCTAAGGGCAGTATGACTTTGCTTTGCATTGTTTTATGAAACTGAGGGCACTTTGGTGAGCATTCTAGGGCCATGATGGCCCACTTGTTCTAATATTTAACACATAAAAAAAAAAGATAATCATAGTTTGTGCATAGACCTACATTGCAGTTGCACATTTTTAGCTCCCCTGAAAACAACATACCCATAGTTTGCTATTAGGATGGTCCCTTGCATGTTTGCAACAATTTCCTTTAAACAACATCATTCTCCTAAAGCTCTGATTTGATTTTGACCAAACTTCAAATGATTGATACGAACAGCTCTTGTAGGATTGCCTAATCACCTGCAAATACATTCTTAATTTCATGGCGAAAAAAACTAGGACTTGAACTCAGTTCCTTTTATTCATATTTGGGGTCAGTCTGGTCAAAGTCAATGCCACTGTTACTAAAGATAGAAAACCATGGTATCATTTGAATAGGTTCAGTAGGAACTGAGATACTGTGACCAAATTTGATCCAGTGTGACTTGCATGTGCGAAGACCGGGCCTGTTTTTGTGAGTCAGTCTGGTCAAGGTCAATGTAAAAGTATACCAGTATACAGGTATTTGTATGATATTTTTACAGAATGCTTATGTTCTGCTTGTGCATTTTGTTTCAATACTATTTTGAATGTTTATATTGTGTTTTCAGTTGGAGACCACAGAAATTGAGATAACAGATGTAAATATCAAAGAAGTGATGGAGATGGCTAAGTTGGCACAAGAAGGCAGAAAGCAAATTGAGGCTGTGAAGAGTGAAGGTGCAGATCAAGTGGATGTTATTAAAGTAGAGGGGGAGAAACAGAAACGGTATCTGGCAATTAGATGTGTAAAGAAACTGAGGAGAGGTCTTCATAGTATTCGTTTAGCGGGCAATAAACAAAGGGAAATGATAAAAACTGAGGGTGATAAAGCCAGAGGAGATGCTGTTAAGGCCATACAAAGTGAAGGCAACCAGCAGATTGAGGCAGTGAAGGGTGAGGGGAACCAACAGATACAGAAGATACAGCAAGCTGCTACAACAGTGGCAGATGCCAAATATCAGGAGGAGAAAACTGGTAATGAGCATTTTTTATTAATCTATAGATCCTCTATTAAGCTCAACCCACAGATAGTGGCATTGCAGTAAATGAATTGTTCAGAAACTTCTTGGAATAAATGGAACTCACATATGTTACTGATGGGGGATAATCTGGTTCTGTCATATTTCTTAAAGTAGGGAATTGGTTCTAAAGATTAAAGGCTCATTATTCTTCCAAAAGCAGTGTGTATTCTTTAAACAGGAAAGCAAAATGTATATTACAGATTTGATAAGAGATGCAATCTGTAGTCACTGATGACAACATTATTACAATGCATAGATAAGTCTATCATAAGAGAGACTCATTCAATTGTTTACAAAAATACCTGATTTGCATATATTCCACATATCTTCGTCAAATTACAGACTTTTTCAATATACCTTTAATATATCTCCTATAATGAATCACTAGTACATAGAATGATGACGTAGCACATAAACAAATTGTGATTCGCCAATGGTTTATTTACAATTACGGACCATTTTCGGTAATATTCTCCAATGCAAAATGTAAACAATTAGAGTTTAAGAATTTTTGACATCCATACAAAATACTAAAAAGAGTAACTTGATCAACAGTTTAAATGCATTTAACTGTTATTTTCTGGCAGATACTTGTACCTTATATACCTTTTACATTAGTCTACAATATTTCAGTGTTATTCTATCTTTTCCTTTTTTATGAAAATCTTATTGTTATGAAATACAATGGGCCTTTAATCAGAAAGAAATGGTATGGAAGTCAATTGCAGTCAGATCTCTGTTATCCAAACATCCGTTATCAGAAGCCTACCCTATATCCGAAGCTAACCTTCGGTCCTGATTTTTTCCTTATATAAAGTCATATAAAATACCACCTTTTATTTGTTTGGTTTATTCAAACATAACCCTTTATCCAAAGTAAAGCTGGGCCCCTTATCCGAACCTATCTTCCATATGCTTATCGGCTATTGTATTATCACACCTTACCTGTCAAACTGTGAAGGGGAGATCACTACAATGTCTTCAGCACAGCGCACATAAAATTGAATATAATTTTGATTGTCTCAACTAATATAAATGATTTACAGTAACTTTAAAAAAAATATGCACTATAATCAAAGAAATTAAAGAAGAGTTGGTATTCACTGTCACATTGTTTTACCAATAAAGCAAACTTACTGGTGGATGGGTAAAGATATGGACAAATTTTATCACAGTCATCAGTCTTTGAAAACGATTATCCAAAACTAAGTAAGCAATACTTAAGCTGAGCAATATAGGGGTGGACCAAACAATGGGTGAATCTCCAGATAAACTTTAATATCAATTTCATTATATATTTGTTTTATTTGGAAAGAACTCGCAGCGATTAATGTAGAGAAACAGGAAACAAAATGGCCATCGCCTAAGGCACTAAAGTAACAATAAAAGCATATTTGTTTAAACCTATTTTATTATTTACGAACATTAATGATCATTTACAGGATGTATAGTCAGTATTCGTTATGATTAAACAAAACAAAAAATTAAGAAACACCAATTTAAACAATATACCACTAGATACAAACATTAAAGTGTAAAATTTGACCACAATTGGTAATTCAAATAGATACGTTATTCAAAGTGAAACATCCTTCCCGATGACTTCGGATAACCGAGATCCTACTGCATTACACTTATATGGTCAGTCATCAGCACAATTTTGTTATCCATTCCCCAGCTGTGTATATTCAACATGAATTTATTATTGTCCATGTTACACTTTTATATCAGGTCAGTCATGCTGACACTCAGGGGATACAACTTTTCTTTGCCACATAGCTTGTCATTCTTGTATGCTGTTTCTCAATACGTATGAACATGCTTGAAGGCAGATTATTGTAACACAATATAGAAATTTCTTTTCCTTGGTTCCAGGGTTTGAATTTAAGCTCGCATACATGCTAAGTACGAGTGGAAATTTATAAATGCGAGTTACAATTTCAGGTACTTGCTTTTCTTTTGCTAGTGGAAATAGAGTAGCTATTGTTGAGTTAAAGAACTTTGATCCAAAGTCTGCAGTTCCAAGATGGTGGATGTCTGGAGAGAGACAGAAAGACCCATCACTCTGCCATCTGGGGCCCAAAACTAAAATTACATGCTCAGTTTGTTTTCACTGTATGCTCATAGTTTTGCACTGTGTCATTTAAACTGATGTTTGACTCTTTACAAGTAAAGAATTAAAAATTGCGAGTTGATTTTTCATTTAGCAAGTAAAACAATTTACTACTTGCTAAAAATAGCAAGTGCAAAATCTGGCTAAGTTCAAACTCTGAGATCTTAAAGATTTGTATATCTGTAAAAGATAATGTTGGTTGAGAGTACTCTTTAAAAGAATACATCTACACTACTTATACCTTCATTTAGTCTGGTCTAAATACTGAGTTGCATTATATAAATATATAATGACAGTCAGCTGTTGGTAGATTAAGGAAGATCTAACATATGCCAGCTGGAAGGCTTACTCATATGATAAATCCAAGTGACCAGGCCGGGACTTGAGCCCAATGTGGTGTGGGGCAAAGTGGTAATGCCCACAGCGGTGTTGGGCAAAGTGGTAGTGTAAATGTTGATGGTGTAGACAAGCAATTCCAGTCATGGTTCTTTATTTGTGCTGATGGACCAAATGCATCTCCTGTCAATAATCATATATACTGGTCATGTTAACGTCTTTACCATTGTTTATAAATATATGTACATTATATATTTGTTTCAAACATCATGGTATCATATATATCACATTAGTATTTAAAAGGTTAAAACAATTTATTATATAAATAAATACTGATTCACATTGCAACCTTATAAATAAATACAGATTCACATTGAAACCTTATAAATGAATACTGATTCACATTGCAACCTTATAAATAAATACAGATTCACATTGCAACCTCATAAATAAATACAGATTCACATTGCAACCTTATAAATAAATACTGATTCACAATGTAATCTTATAAATAAATACAGATTCACATTGTAACCTCATAAATAAATACAGATTCACATTGCAACCTTATGAATAAATACTGATTCACATTGCAACCTCATAAATAAATACTGATTCACATTGCAACCTTATAAATAAATACAGATTCACATTGCAACCTTATAAATAAATACAGATTCACATTGCAACCTTATAAATAAATACTGATTCACATTGCAACCTTATGAATAAATACTGATTCACATTGCAACCTTATAAATAAATACTGTTTCACATTGCAACCTTATAAATAAATACAGATTCACATTGCAACCTTATGAATAAATACTGATTCACATTGCAACCTCATAAATAAATACAGATTCACATTGCAACCTCATAAATAAATACAGATTCACATTGCAACCTTATGAATAAATACTGATTCACATTGCAACCTCATAAATAAATACAGATTCACATTGCAACCTTATGAATAAATACTGATTCACATTGCAACCTTATGAATAAATACTGATTCACATTGCAACCTTATAAATAAATACTGATTCACATTGCAACCTTATAAATAAAAACAGATTCACACTGCAACCTTATAAATAAATACTGATTCACATTGCAACCTTATAAATAAATACAGATTCACATTGCAACCTTATAAATAAATACTGATTCACATTGCAACCTTATAAATAAATACTGATTCACATTGCAACCTTATAAATAAAAACAGATTCACACTGCAACCTTATAAATAAATACTGATTCACATTGCAACCTTATAAATAAATACAGATTCACATTGCAACCTCATAAATAAATACTGAGTCACAATGTAATCTTATAAATAAATACTGATTCACAATGCAACCTTATAAATAAATACTGATTCACAATGCAACCTTATAAATAAATACAGATTCACATTGCAACCTTATAAATAAATACTGATTCACATTGCAACCTTATAAATATGCATACAAAAAGCAATACAAGAGCACACAATACACAATGTACAGATGAAAATTTTGTTTTGTTTTGAAAGAACCCATCTGTCACCAGCAGTTTGGAGTTTGATAATTTGTTGACCCTTGACTACTTAGATACTGTGAAATCATTTTATTTCATGGGGATGAAATTTCATGGATTCGGTAAAAGAACATGTTCGTGGGGACAAGAATTCGTGGATTCGTGTGTTAGAATTTTTTCAAATTTATATATTTATTTCAACATTATCTGGATGTTGATTTGATTTAAATGAAAAGAATGCAGCCTAATATTGGTCATAATATGTTAATGACATGATGTTTAGAACATGTTAAGATCTGTTTTTAGTACTTACTTTTAGGGAGCGTTAATCAGACCAAAGTAAGTGTAAATAAATCTAAGCTTGTGGCCATATAATCTTCGTAACATTTCTGCCATGTATTGCTAAGGATAAACACCGAGGTCACCACAGGTGTGGCACAGCATGATACCCCGGACCCACTCGTCATAAACTGGGGCTAGACAGGATGTCCTGTAGTGCCTGGGGGCAAGTGGACAATTGGGGCATAGCAGGTGTCAGTCAGTCGTCTTGATGACAATGGCAAATCACTGTGTTATATTGGCCATAATACAGAGTGGAATTCTCCTACCCATGCAGATTATCTACGCAGGAACATGGAAGACACTTGTGTACTCAAAAATTTGTGACACAATTTGTAATGAAGCAAAACTTCACAAATAAAAGGATAAGACAAATAATATACATACATGTACATATATCATGTATATATTATAAAACTATGTACCATAAGACACGACTAGTACAGCGACCACAGTATAAACAAAAGTGGGTGGAGTACTGTAAATTAAGGTGGAAACCAACTCAAAATTAGTTGCAGTTGTACATTAAACACAGTTAGTAACACAGCTAACATTATGAAGTTTTCATTGGCGATTTGTTTATTTGCTGTTTAATACATTATATTCCAGAACATAAACTCTGTTGGGGTATGGGAGAAGGTCGTCATTATCAGCGAGCTGTTTGACATGATAAATGAAAACTTTTAGTGGGGACATAAATTCGTGGATAACGGCGTCCACGAAATCAACGAAAATTAATCCCACACGAAATATTATGATTTTACAGTATCCAATTTTACATCAAGCTAGACATCAGAAAAGATCAGACTGAATGCAATTTTTCACATATAACAAAGTTGTTTTTTTTTAACCTTTTTTCAAAGATATGGTTCAGCATCATACCAGTGATAAACGGGTGAGCCCACAAGGTACTCTCAGGTTGAATGTACAGAAAGGATAGGCAGAGGGTCCACAAGGCAGAAAGGGTTTACAGGTGAGCCCACAAGGTACTCTCAGGGTGATCTGGATTTTACTTGTTATAAAGGTCATGATCTCCATGGCTGTCATGTGACAGAATGGGTTAACACCATTGCTATAGGTCATAAAGGATTGGTGTAATTTACCTTGATAGATAAAAATGTTTAGTTATTTAATGTTTTGTCCCTACCGTCTGAGAAGTCATGTCAATATAAACATGGATATAAATCAATGGAATCCTGTAAGGGATGTGCGATATTTGCCTAGCCATTCACAGACCATTCATGAAAAGAATGCGAGATTTTACTTTTATTTTCTCGCATTTTTAGCTCACCTGAGCACAACGTGCTCAAGGTGAGCTTTTGTGATCGCCCTTCGTCCGTCGTCCGTCGTCGTGCGTCGTCAACAATTTGCTTTAAACGACATCTCCTCTGAAACCGCTGGACAGAATTTAATGAAACTTGGCAGGAATGTTCCTTGGGTAAGGCTCTACAAAAGTTACTAAAATAAAGTTGATCCATGAAGAACTCTGGTTGCCATGGCTACAAAAATATAATTTGAAAAATTTAAAAATCATCTCCTTCAAAACTACTGGCCAGATTTTAAAATAAATTGGTACAGATGTTCCTTGGGTCAACCTCTACCAAATTTGCTAAAATTTTTCCGATCCGTAAAAAACATGGCCTCCAGGGGCGGGGCTTATTTGCCTTATATGTAGTTAGGGAAACCTTTAAACAACATCTCCTCTGAAACCACTGGACAGAATTTGATTAAACTTGGCAGGGATGATCCTTGGGCCAATGTGCACAAAAGTTGCTAAAATAAACTCTATCCATGGAAACTTTGGTTGCCATAGCAACAGAAATATATATGAAAACTTAAACATCTCATTGAAAACTACTGGCATCTCATTGAAAACTACTGGCCCATTTTCAAAATAAGTTGGTTCATATATTCCTTAGGTTCAGCTCTAACAATGTCAATAAAAAATAAAAAAAATATTCTGATTTGTAAAAAAAAAACATAGCCACCAGGGGCAAGACTTAACTTCAAATGGCATCTCTGACTTTGATTTTTTTATCAATCTTCATGAAATTTTCACATTTTATAGTTTTTTTTCATAGGAAATGACTGTTTCAAACTTTCAAAAAATGCAAGGTTTTTTTGTGATTTTTTTTCTTTGATTATAAATATTTCAAACAGATATTCTATCAAAGGAATACGGGTAAAATCTAAAGTCCTGAAGGAGAAATTTTAAAATATGTTTACATTTTAAGATTGGGGTTGATTTGATTGTGTTATATCATTCCTAAGTTGGATCTTGATAGATCAGAAGTTGAATAATTACAAGCATAATATTTTGTTACATTGATGCATAAGAATAATGTATCAGCTTTTAAACAAACAAGAAATATCTTTTAAAACATCTGTTCAGCATAGCTTAACGTTACATTAAATTACCAGCCAGAACATGGTCTTAATGGTGCCCATAGTTGAGGTAGTCCACAAGTCTAAAAGGTTATTTCATTAGCTTCTATATATACAGTACATATTGGCATTTTTGGGTGATTCCACTACATGTGCAGAGGGGGAGAAGATAACGATTTAGCTAGATTAACCACTGATACCTATAGCTGTGTATAGCCCTTGTACTGACTTTGCTGTAAGTCAGGTCATGACCTGCTTATATAATACCTCCAGTGTATCTACTGGAATCATCATCAGCAACAGCAGCAATCATAGCAAAGTCTATATTGTGTTTATTTTTGGACTCTGCAACCTTTGACTCTATTTTTGGACTCTGCAACCTTTGACTCTTTCTAGGATGATAAAAGACACTTTGTAATAAACTGCAACCTATTTCAACATAGTTAACCTTTTCCTTATAAAAGACCATAATAAGTCTTATGCGAACAGCATAAAACCAGATTAGCCTACAAGTAACTTGCTAGCTGATTTGGTTTTATACTGTTCGCTGCTCCTCAGTGGTCTGGTGATGAGGATTTTACTATGAAAATTGGTAATGTTTAACTGTAGCTTTTCTGCAGTTCAGGCTACCTCTCCAAAAGTTGATCCTTTACAGATCAGATTTACAGAAGTTGAATATTTTTAAGTGTGATATTTTGTTACATTTATGCATAAAAAGAATGCATCAGCTCATAAACAAAACAAGAAATATGTCTTGGTAGCTTAATAAAATGCAAAAAGTTACATTATATTACAAGGCCACTTATTAAAGAGATAGAAGTCTAACAGAGAGAGAGAGAGAGAGAGAGAAAACCAGCTAGAAACAAAAAAATAAATTGTACCCTTAGATGAGATAGTCCACTAGTCTGATAGGTCATTTGGGTGATTCCACTACATATGCAGAGGTGGAGAAGATAACATTACTACAAATACCATTCCTATAGCTTAGTCTGACCTTCTGGCAGAGGTCACATTTTCTGGACTGTGTTGCCCCTCTGAGTTGGTGCAAAACTACATTACCTGCTACTATGTATATGAGATACTAGGCTAGTTTTACACAAAGCCACCTGATAGAGATATAATGGTTATTCATACTATCCTTAATCAGCAGCAGCATCAACATCATCATTAAAGTGATTGGGGGGGGGGGGGGGGGTGAATATGCAGATTGTTTGCCTTTACTTTGGTTCATGTCAGTGTTCCAGTACAACAGGGATTACCAAATACCTCTTAAAAACCACAAACGAATGATTAAAAACACTTTGTAATAAATTGCAACTTATTTCATAATAATTAACCTCTTCCTCATAGAGATCTATAAAATACCTATGTGAGTAGCATAAAACCTAATCAGCCTGCAAGTCCAACTGTTACTCGCAGGCTGATCAGGTTTTATGCTGTTTGCTGCTCCTTAGTGGTCTGGGGATGAGGAAAGGTTTAAGCGGGGCTTTCTGCAGATCAGGATTTATGTGGTACCTATAAAGGGCGTCAAAATGAGTTTTTATGAGGGAAAAGGTTAAGGACCATCTCTCTTTTTGTCCATTTTCAATCAGCAGTACCACACTGAAATCTCATGGTCACTGTTTTTTTCCATACTATTGCTAAAATGGGTAAGAAAAACTGTCAAGTTCCTGAGAAACATGTATATCAGTATGATACATGTATACTAGGTTGCATATAGAGCAGTGGTACTCAGGTGAGCGATTTGAGGCCCTATGGGCCTCTTGTTTTTATGATTAACATTCATTAACTAATGGGATTTTGGAATTATTTTGCTTATTTATGGACAGTAGCTTGTTTCTCTGAGCTATTTCTGAGAGTCCCCATACCACGATGGGCGTAATTTGTGGCAGTCCTGACCCTTGTTTTCTTTTGTAAATCACATGTCATTCTATTAAGATATGTTTATCATTATATGATCAAAATTGGTTTGTATGCTGATTTTTGATTGACATTTACATTTCCATTGCACAACGGAAAGTCATATGTATGAAATGTCCTTTGCACAATGGAAAGTAAGTCGTATGTACGTTCATTGTTTGGGCTATAAATATTTAAATATACATATACATTCACGGATCCAGCAATTTGTGTCGAGGGGGTGGGGGGGGGGGGGGGTGGCCAACTATAAAAAGTTACCATGTCAAGCCAACTAAGAAATTCACCTAAGGGTTCTTTAGGAAGTTTGTTCCTTCCTTTCTTCTTTTGACTGTGATTTGAAATCACTAGATTTTAAACGTAATAGCCAATTCCAAGGTGGGTGGTCATGTCCCTTTCACCCCTCTTTTATTAGCTCACCTGGCACAAAGTGCCAAGGTGAGCTTTTGGGACCAGCCTTTGTCTGGCGTCGAAAGTTGTCATTCGTCAACAATTTACTTAAAAATCTTCTTCTCTGTAACTACTGATGGGAAAGAGATCAAAATTTGCAAGGATGTTCCCAAGGAAATCCCCTATAAAATTTGTTCAAATGGTTCCGTTCTCTGGCATAATTAGGTCACAGGAGCTAAAAATAGATTTTAAAAGTGAAATCTTAAAAACATTTCTTCTCTGAAACCACAAGGCCTAGAGCTTAGATAGTTGGTGTGCATCATTGTGTAGTAGATCACTACCAAGTTGTTCAAATACGGCCCTGGGGTCAAATTTGGCCCCGCCATAGGGTCACCTGATTTTACATAGGCTAATATAGGAAAAAAAAGAAAAATATTCTTCTCAGAAACCACAAGGCCTGGAGTTTAGATATTTGGTGTGTAGCATTGTCTAGTAGATCTATACCAAATTTATTCAAATCATGACCCTGGGGTCAAAATTGGCCCCTCCCCAGGGGCCACCTGAATTCAAATAGACTATTATAGGAAAATACTTGGAGAAATCTTCTTTACAGAGACCACAAGGCCTGGAGTTTAGATATTTGGAGTAGCATAGTCTAGTGATTGTATACCAAGTTTGTTCAAATCATGACCCTAGGGTTAAAATTGGTCCAAGGCCGGCGTTAGATATTTGATGTGCAGCATTGTCTAGTAGATTACTACCAAGTTTGTTCAAATCATGGCCCTCGGGTCAAAATTGGCCCCGCCCCAGGGGTCATCTAATTTTACATAGGCTTATTTAAGAAAAAAAAGAAGAAAAATCCTCCTGTTAGAAACCACAAGACCTGGAGTTTATATATTTGGTATGTAAAATGGTCTAGTTGACATTTACCAAGTTTGTTCACGATCATGACCCTGGGGTCAAAATTGGTCCTTTCCCAAAGGTCATTTGGTTTAACAAAGGCTAATAGAGAAAAAAAAACTAGAAAAATCTTGACAGAAACCACAAGGCCTGGAGTTTAGATATTTGGTGTGTAGCATTGTCTAGTGGATCTCTTCAAAGTTTGTTCAATCATCGCCAAAGGGTCAAAATTGACCCTGCCCCAGGGGTACCTTAATTTAACAAAGGCTAATATAGGAAAATACTTGATAAATCTTCTACTCAGAAACCACAAGGTCTGGAGTTTAGATATCTGGTATGTAACATGGGCTAATAGACCTCCACCAAGTTTGTTCAAATCATGGTCCTTGGGTCAAAATTGGCCCTGCCCCAGGGGTCACTTGATTTTACATAGACTAATGATACCAGGTGAGTAATCTAGGGCCAGTATGGCCCTCTTGTACATATTTTAGGCATAATATCCAAATCTCAGGGAGAGGGAACAGCAAATGATGATTTATAAAGTAAATACGGGTCTTAACTAATGCTTTTTAAAAATAATATTCCCATTGTGTGTTTTCTTTTCCATTGTGTTCATTGCTAAAAAGAATCCATTGTGTGTTTAAGGATAACCAAACTATGTTGTTAAAAAACGAGATTCGAAGTTACTTCCTCACTTTTTAGGTGTGTGTGACGTAGTCACTCACAACTATAGTACCTACATTCTGAGGGTCCTTTTCTCTACATTTAAAACTGAAACACCTCTCAATTTTGTATGAATGACCAAACGACTGAACAGAATTCTACAATACAGATATGCTGAGATTCAGCCGAAGTAGTGAAAACTCAAATTTTGAGTAAAAAATGAATATTTACGGGACACAATAATTCTATGTAGTATAAAAGCACAGAAGAACTATTTTCCCCAGGATGTTGAGTAACTCACTTTACCATGTGGAGGAGTGTTGTTTCTTTCGAATGCAAAGGTGGCTCATGCCTGAATTTGGATGGTGGATGTGCAGGTTTAGGTTATTCAGTGGTGTTTCAATGGTCCATATAGAAAGCTTGAATTATGATAAAAACCCATATAACCTCCTTATAATCACATCTACTATCTCTGATATATCAGAGACATCTCCAGGGGTTATTTGTTGCTGTATAGAATAGCTGATACAGGTGTATGTCTGCTATCCGAAGTTACTAAAGACATAGTACGGAGCCACAGCATTTATAAATAGAAACTGTGCTGTCGCTCGGTAGTACAAATCAAAGCACTTATAGTGCTAAGAAAACCGAATTGTCTCATTTCTTTTGTTTATCACAGTAAATTTAATAAACAGAGGTCCAATTTTCGCACAATGCCAATAACCCCATTTTAACGTTGCGTTTCAACAGACTGATAACAATTAGCACATTGTCACTCTTACTCTCTTATATTTCTATAGCCTTCAATAAACAATTGTTTATTATCTTATTATAAGTTTAATATTTGGAAAAACTAAGTTACCCTGCATATTTGCAGCTTGCCAAACCCTCTTCCACTTGAGACACACACAACTTCAGTGCCTTCAGCGCTTTGATTTTTTTAGAAACAAGCGATAGCTGAAAAAAATGCAAAAAAGTTAATTCCACATATCGCCTTTTTTGTTTTTCGCTGATTTTCCAGTTTTAAAAAAAAAAAAAGCATTTTTTGTGGATGGTCTTTGAATGGCCATAAAAAAAATGCAATATCCCTAACAGGATTCCGTATAAACCTGCACAGTGTGACATTATTTTAGATTTAGAGTCATAGCTATGTGATAGAGTGGATTGTGTTTTAATGCTAAAAGTAAATCATGTCAGGATATCTCCTTGTGGCTTATGTTAATATTATCATTTTTATACACTATGTAAGGGTAGATATGGTACACCCTCCAGCCCATCCCCATTATTATTACTGTGTACTAGTGCATAACAATAAATTCACTTCCATATGAAAAATGAATTTGATTTTTAAATGCAAATGATAGTTGTACTTAACAATCAAAATGTTATAATAAATATTAATGCATTAAATAGGTTTATTAGCTTCTGTTATGTGAAATACTAATTAGTTTTGTATGAATCATCTACATCACTTTAATAACCAACAGAATGATATCATGCGGTGGGGAAAAAAGGTTAAGTTTATCTGACTGGTGATATTATGCATATTTGACAGTAAGACAAAGATAAATCTTATTTACTTCATTGTCTTGAATTATAAATAATATCTTATTTACTTTATTGTCTTAAGTTATATATATTTTATTGGTGCCCATGGCAACGGAAAGAAAAAACATACAAAAATTTTGAAAATCCTTTCCTCCAAAACTACCGGCAAGATTTCAAAATTATTTTGCACAGATGTTTCTTGGGTAACTAACTTCCAAGATGTTAAAATTATTTTGATCCAATTGAAAACATGGCTGCCAGAGGGCGGAGCCCGTTTTCCTTATATGTATATACATGTAGTAAGAACTTCAAATATTTTCTCCTCTAAAAGTACTGGCTTGATTTCAAAGTTATTTGGCATAGATGTTCCTTGGGTAACTAACTTCCAAGATGTTTAAATTATTTTGATCCAATTAAAAACATGGCTGCCAGGGGGCGGAGCCCGTTTTCCTTATATGTATATACATGTAGTAAGAACTTCAAATATTTTCTCCTCTAAAAGTACTGGCTTAATTTCAAAGTTATTTGGCATAGATGTTCCTTGGGTAACTAACTTCCAAGATGTTCAGTTTATTTTGATCCATTGAAAAACATGGCTGCCAGGGGACAGAGCCTGTTTTCCTTATATGAATATAGTACAATTAATTTGAAAAATCTTCTTGGCCAAAAGTATTGGCTGGATTTCAGAGTTATTTGGCACAAATGTTCCGTAGGTCACTCTCTAACAAGATTGTTCAAATTATTTTGATTCGTTGAAAAACATGGCCGCCATGGGGTGGAGCCCATTTTCCTTATATGAATATAGCACAAATTTAAAAAATCTGTTGGCCAAAAGTATGGCTGGATTTCAAAGTTATTGGCAAATGTTCGTGGTTACTCTCTACCAAGATGGTTCAAATTATTTTGGTCCGTTGAAAAACATGGCCACCAGGGGCCTAAGCCCATTTTCCTTATATGTATATAGTACAAATTTGAAAAAGTGTTTTGTCCTAAAGTTCTCACTTGATTTATGGCTGGCAGAGGGCAGAGCACATTTTCCACTATATCATAAGATATTTGCTGTTTCTTTCCTCCCACTAATACCTGGTGCTCAGGTGAGCGACCCAGGGTCATCATGGCCCTCTTGTTTTTTTACCAGTGGGGACTCCTGACAGTATAGCTTGCTATACCGACAAAGCCTTGTTTACTTCACTGTCTTAAATTATAAATAATAAGTCAAAAAAAGATTTAGCCATAATCTATAACATTATTACATTATTCTATATTTTCACCTTCATCATTTGAACATTTCACATCTATTTTCAGATCTAAGACACAATCTGATAGAGAACTACCTAGCTCAGTTACAGCCATCCACACTGCCAGAGGTTGACAGGCTGTATGTAGAGCCCAGTATGAAACTGGTGACAGATGGTACTGGGGGCACTGATGATAGAGATAGAGTCAGTGAAAGGCATCAATTTTCTGGTGGACATGGTAGGAAATTGGTGGACAGCAGTACAAAAATTAAAGATGTTTTCTTCCAAGATCAGACACCATTTAACCGGATCTACATTTCAGGGGATGCAGGTCATGGGAAGACTGCTCTGTGTAAAATGCTGGTTTTGGCCTGGTGTCAGGTACATTCTGGTCAACAGATCAATGATCATATCCCTGCTGATTTCTTGACAGTCATGAAGAATTTTAACTTCTGTTCTACATTGCATTAAGAAATGTCAGTAAAGATTTTATTGTCAGTGAAATGATAAAAAAGCAGTATTTTGTTGACCAGTGTTTCTATAATAAGTTTATAAAAAATGAGTGTGACAAAAGTTCATGTCTTGTCATATTAGACGGTTTAGATGAATGGTTTACTTCAGAAGGTTATGATCTACCAGACTTTCGCCATATTGGGAGGTTTACAGTTCTCACCACCACTCGGCCTTGGAAACTGGAGATTCTAAGGCTTGAGCCCCCAGCTATAGATAGGCAAGTCCGACTGACTGGTATTGGTGAGGAGGCATCTGATAGATATATAGAAGATATGGTTGACTTGCTAAATAAGAAGAAAAATGTCAGAAAGGAGAGTGCTGACTTCAAACAACATCTTGAGGATAAAAACCTGGAACATTTCCATAACATTCCCATCATACTGAAACAGTTGATAACCTTGTGGCACCATGATGAGAAAGATATAACTGGAAAATCACAAGTTCAACTATACAGTGCTATGATAAACCACCTTCTGAAGTGGGAAAGAAATAAAAAGAAGGCATTACCAAGAGGAAGTAGCCATGCTTCAGAACTTCCTAAATGTCTAAAAGAAAAACAATACTGTGAGATTCATAAGGACTTACTTCTTTCCTTGGCATATCTTGCTTTTACAGCAACGCTTAACGGGCATCTTATTTTTAACCATGTGGAAGCAAAACTTCATAATTTGACTGAAGATGACATAAACTCCTGTATATCAGCAGGTTTGTTGTGCCAGGAAATTTATGCAAGTTCTCAGGATGATGAGAAGAAAAAACTTTCATTCCTTCACAAATCATTTCAAGACTTCCTGGCAGCTGTTTACCTGGTCATGAATCCTGAGTCAGTGGAACAACTGTCCGAAATATGCAACACTGTGGATAAAATTCAGGAGGTGCGTTCTGTTTTTATTTTTGTATGTGGCATGGACTCCAGAGTCATGAGACCATTATCCGTTGATATTATTGACGGTTGTATGGAGAAAGAGATGTGGTTGATTGTGGATGATATATACTCTAGATTTGAATCAATACAAGACCTGATGATTGAGTGTGTGAGGGAGAGTAGGGACAGTGGACAGCCACTGCCACATCTGGAGAGTGTTCCTATTGTTATTAAGAAATGGAGAGATATAAATTGGCAGGATGTGAAAGATCTAATCAGTACCTATAAGTCCTGTATAAAGTACACATATATAGAGAATGAGTATAAGAAAGAACCACATGAGGACATCCTCACCTGTGTGAGACTTCTGTCAGAGTGCAGGTCAGTGCAGCATGTGTATTTGGTGTTACATAAGAGACTGCCCCAGGACACTGAGGCCCTGCTGGAGAAGGCATTGTGTGACCACTGGTCACTGTCATCACTGGTACTTAAAGAGGATGGATGTGTGCCATACTTAAGATATCTATACAGTGATAGAGTGACCACACTGGTTAATATAGGCATCCGTGATGTGTCTATCTCAAGTCCTACAGAGTATCAAAGGATTATGGAGGGTGTGGGGAAAGCAACACAGCTGAAGACTCTGGTGTTGAATGCGGTAAAATGTATTGAAGATTATAGGGAGCCTGATCTGGACCTGTCTCAATTTTCACAGCTACAGAAACTTATTCTGGGGGATTGTAGTGTTAATAAGGTTACTATCAACACAACATCACTCACATATTGTGAGGTCAATGATACACCTGTATACTTTGTTCCAGAACCACATGTTGGGACCACCATACAGACACTGAAGTTACTGGATATAAAAGATCCACATTCTCTGGATGAGATTGTCACTATTCTGCCTCACCTGACTCAGTTATCTCACCTGGAGCTGGAGGGATTAGACTTTGGGGATAGAGTTGTTTGTCTGTCTTCTGAGACAAACTATTTAAAAGACGTCAGATTAGAAAATATCATGATGGAAAAAACAGCTATGATCAGATTTCTCACATCTATCCCTACCACTTGTCATAAGGTTAGCTTGAGGTTTAATCATTGTAGTGGGAAATGGGAACCATCTATGGATAAGATTTGGGACATTCTGGCTCCCCTGACACGGGTAACTCACCTAGGGCTGGAGGAATTAGACTTTGGTGACAGAGATGTATGTCTGGACCTGTCTCAATATTCACAGCTACAGGAACTTATTCTGAGGTTGTGTAGTGTTAATAAGGTTACTATCAACACAACATCACTGACATATTGTGAGGTCAATGATACACCTGTATACTTTGTTCCAGAACCACATGTTGGGACCACCATACAGACTCTGAAGTTACAGTGGATAAAAGATCCACATTCTCTGGAGAATATCGCTACTATTCTGCCTCACCTGACTCAGTTATCTCACCTGGAGCTGAAGGCGTTAGACTTTGGTGATAGAGATGTTTGTCTGTCTCCTGAGACAAACTATCTAAAAGAAGTTATATTAAATGATATCATGATGGAAAAAACAGCTATGATCAGATTTCTCACATCTATCCCTACCACTTGTCAAGAGGTTAGCTTGAGGTTTAATCATTGTAGTGGGGAATGGGCACCATCTGTGGATAAGATTGGGGACATTCTGCCTCACCTGACACGGGTAACTCACCTGAGGCTGGAGAAATTAGACTTTGGTGATAGAGATGTTTGTCTGTCTCCTGAGACAAACTATCTAAAAGAAGTTATATTAAATGATATCATGATGGAAAAAACAGCTATGATCAGATTTCTCACATCTATCCCTACCACTTGTCAAGAGGTTAGATTGAATTTTGGTTATTGTAGTGGGGAATGGGCACCATCTGTGGATAAGATTGGGGACATTCTGCCTCACCTGACACGGGTAACTCACCTAGGGCTGGAGGAATTAGACTTTGGTGACAGAGATGTATGTCTGGACCTGTCGCAATGTTCACAGCTACAGAAACTTTTTTTGAGTGAGTGTAGTGTTAATAAGGTTACTATCAACACAACATCACTGACATATTGTGAGGTCAATGATACACCTGTATACTTTGTTCCAGAACCACATGTTGGGACCACCATACAGACTCTGATGTTAGGGAGGATAACAGATCCACATTCTCTGGATGATATTGCTACTATTCTGCCTCACCTGACTCAGTTATCTTACCTGGAGCTGGAGGAGTTAGACTTTGGTGATAGAGATGTTTGTCTGTCTTCTGAAGCAACACATCTAGAAACAGTGGTGTTAAGTAGCGTTACTATGACAGATAGGGTAATGATACAGTTTCTTGACTCTATTCTCACCATTAACCATAAGGTGGACTGTAGTATTGATTGTAAGGTTAATAAAGCAGTTGAGGCACACATCAACAACAGGTTTGTGGTGACAGAGAGAGGAGAACATGATGATTACCCACTCTTAGACTTCCACAGCCAGCCAGCAGTTCCTGATCATCCCCAGACTTGAAGTCCACTCATAGAACAAATGTTTAATATGATGTAACCATGGAGACATGTTCCTCAGAAGTGTACAGGTGGACATGTGTGTGTCATGGTATTATTATAACATTTTCATGTCAAAGTTGTCATAATTGGCAGTATTGAAATTTAATTGTTGATTCTTTTAAATTAATATATAAAATCAACTGAGTTTCAGAGTTAAGGGAGAAATTTTATAAATTTAAATGAACATTTATAGAAATAGAACCATAATGCCCAGAGAAATTGGTAAACTGTTGAAAAAATTATTCAATTTTCATCTTCATTTGGTTTCATTAATTTTCAGTATAAAACATATTTGTTGATATACCAGTATAATTATTCTTGTGGATTCAATGTCTGTGTGTGTTTATAGCAACCTGGTGGCTGACTGGTTAGAATGTCAGTCCCATAACCTGAAGGTCTTGGCTTTTATCCCTGGTTGCAACATATGAAGTTGTTATTATTGGCGTATTGTCTGTCAACATTTTTCATGACACATGTACATTTGTAGGCATATTGCCTGTCAACATTTTTCATGATGTATGTACTAAGTATGCATGTTGTCTGCACAACATTTTTCATGACACATGTACATTTGTAGGCATACTGTCCATCAACATTTTTCATGATTTATGTACATATGTAGGCGTACTGTCCATCAACATTTTTCATGATTTATGTACATATGTAGGCATACTGTCCATCAACATTTTTCATGATTTATGTACATATGTAGGCATACTGTCCATCAACATTTTTCATGATGTATGTACATATGTAGGCGTACTGTCCATCAACATTTTTCATGATTTATGTACATATGTAGGCGTACTGTCCATCAACATTTTTCATGATGTATGTACATATGTAGGCGTACTGTCCATCAACATTTTTCATGATTTATGTACATATGTAGGCGTACTGTCCATCAACATTATTTTTCATGATTTATGTACATATGTAGGCGTACTGTCCATCAACATTTTTCATGATGTATGTACATATGTAGGCGTACTGTCCATCAACATTTTTCATGATTTATGTACATATGTAGGCGTACTGTCCATCAACATTTTTCATGATGTATGTACATATGTAGGCGTATTGTCCATCAACATTTTTCATGATTTATGTACATATGTAGGCGTACTGTCCATCAACATTTTTCATGATGTATGTACATATGTAGGCGTACTGTCCATCAACATTTTTCATGATGTATGTACATATGTAGGCGTATTGTCCATCAACATTTTTCATGATTTATGTACATATGTAGGCATACTGTCCATCAACATTTTTCATGATTTATGTACATATGTAGGCGTACTGTCCATCAACATTTTTCATGATTTATGTACATATGTAGGCATACTGTCCATCAACATTTTTCATGATTTATGTACATATGTAGGCGTACTGTCCATCAACATTTTTCATGATTTATGTACATATGTAGGCATACTGTCCATCAACATTTTTCATGATGTATGTACATATGTAGGCATACTGTCCATCAACATTTTTCATGATGTATGTACATATGTAGGCGTACTGTCCATCAACATTTTTCATGATGTATGTACATATGTAGGCATACTGTCCATCAACATTTTTCATGATTTATGTACATATGTAGGCGTACTGTCCATCAACAATTTTCATGATGTATGTACATATGTAGGCATACTGTCCATCAACATTTTTCATGATTTATGTACATATGTAGGCATACTGTCCATCAACATTTTTCATGATGTATGTACATATGTAGGCATACTGTCCATCAACATTTTTCATGATGTATGTACATATGTAGGCATACTGTCCATCATCATTTTTCATGATTTATGTACATATGTAGGCGTACTGTCCATCAACATTTTTCATGATGTATGTACATATGTAGGCATACTGTCCATCAACATTTTTCATGATGTATGTACATATGTAGGCATATTGTCTACACAACATTTTACAGGCCTATTGTCTGTCAGCATTTTTCATGATGCATGTACATATGTAGGCGTTTTTGATGTATGAACATATGTAGGCCTACTGTCCATCATCATTTTTCATGATTTATGTACATATGTAGGCGTACTGTCCATCAACATTTTTCATGATGCATGTACATATGTAGGCATATTGTCTGTCAACATTTTTCACGACACATGTACATAAGTAGGCCTATTGTCTGTCAACATTTTTCATGACACATGTACATATGTAGGCCTATTGTCTTTCAACATTTTTCATGATTATGTACATATGTAGGCATACTGTCCATCAACATTTTTCATGACACATGTACATAGTAGACATGTTGTCTGCACAACATTTTTCAGGACACATGTACACATATAGACATGTTGTCTGCACAACATTTTTCAGGACACATGTACATATATAGACATGTTGTCTGCACTACATTTTTCAGGACACATGTACATATATAGACATGTTGTCTGCACTACATTTTTCAGGACACATGTACATATATAGACATGTTGTCTGCACTACATTTTTCAGGACACATGTACATATATAGACATGTTGTCTGCACTACATTTTTCAGGACACATGTACATATATAGACATGTTGTCTGCACAACATTTTTCAGGACACATGTACATATATAGACATGTTGTCTGCACAACATTTTTCAGGACACATGTACATATATAGACATGTTGTCTGCACAACATTTTTCAGGACACATGTACATATATAGGCGTTTTGTCTGCGCAACATTTTTCATGATGCATGTAAATATATAGGCGTATTGTCTGCATAACATTTTCCATTATGCATGCATGTAGGCATATTGTCTGTAAATATTTTTTAAGACGCATGTACATAGGTATGTTTGTTGTCTGTCAACTTTTTTTCATGACATATGTACATAAGTAGGCATATTGTTTGTCACTATTAACATGATATGGTGTGGTGTTTCACCCAGGTTTTTTTTTACAAAACCCGGGTATTATTGTTAAAATGTTGTTTAAAAGTGGCTTGTAATATTTCAGCAAGGAGAACAATATGAATGACATTTATCTTGTTATGTAAGAAAGTTTTTATCACAAGGTCTCCGTGTAAATCACTTGAAACAAGTGACAACACACCGTACATTGTATATGTATTTTGACTTAATTCATTCAACAAGCCACATACATATAAAACAAATTGTGGCTGCCTTTTACAATGTATCTATTTCCTATGTTGATTTCCTTCTTTTTTTCATTCTTTCTTAACATCCGGTCAAAACCATGATTCGGCAGTTCTTGAATTTCCCATGCGTTTACATTTATTCCTTCAAATTTTTCTAAATGTCTGTTGAACTTGTTGATTCCATCATATTCCATGGTACTTGAGCTACATTTACGCAAAGTCTGATTGAAAAAAATTGATTGTTAAATAACTTTCTTTAAACTTTATCCATGTTACCCGTCATTACAGCTATATATGTAACAGTGTAGTAAAGGTAGTTACAGTAATTACTGTAAAAGTTAAATTTGTTGAGTCCTTATTCAATCAAGAATTTGAACAGCCATTTTCTTTGTGCAGATTCAATGGTTTGGATACCAATTCTGGGTAGTTACCATTTTTGATAGCAGTTACTTTAGCAGTTCTTGGTTCTACCAAAAATAGGTAGATCTACCAAATTTGGGTAGATGCCACCAATGCTTAGTATATAAGTGGTGCATTTTTGATTTAGGGGCATTTACAGTATAATCTTGGTCCGGAGGGGGAGCTTTTGATATTATCTTTGTTCAAGAAAGCTTATGATATTATCATTGAGGATTGAATTTATTTGGACAATTAATGTCAGTGCATAGATAGATCTTGTATAATTAGCTCGACTATTCGAAGATTCTGAGAGCTATTGCAGTCACCCTTGCGTCAGTGTCAAAAGTATCAAGACTATTAAGGTATATCATTTTTTACTTATTATATACAGGGTATGTGAAGGGCAAGAATTGAAATACATTTCATTTGATTTACCAACAAGCATTTTGAATAGTCTAGTGTGCTGTCCTCAAAATGCTCGTTATATCATGTTGCAGTATTGCATTAGATCTAGTTGAAGTACATGAAGTTACAAATACAATTTTTATAAAGCATTTACCACATTGAAATCTAGAGTTTATACTAGACACATGCTATATATTAACTATATTTTAATGTTTTTTAGGGGGTATTACTGATTATATATTTGAAAATTTCATTAGACTTACAAATTGCCTATTCAGATATATTGTACATTTTTGAAACTTTAAGATTTATGAAGTTTAAATAGTATAACAATTAATAATTTGCTTTGCCAAAGTTGAAGCTAATTGTTTAAATTAGTGTTGTATTTATTGCAGAGGTAAACTTATATTTGTATAACGTAATATTTTTATAGCTTAAATGTATGTTTTATTTGATGAGAGCTCCATCACATGTATAACATGTCTGTACCGTACTTGGTCTGATGAGAGCTCCATCACATGTATACCATGTCTGTACTGTACTTGGTCTAATGAGAGCTCCATCACATGTATAACATGTCTGTACCGTACTTGGTTGATGAGAGCTCCATCACATGTATAACATAGTCTGTACCTACTTGGTCTGATGAGAGCTCCATCACATGTATAACATGTCTGTACCGTACT
>CM037787.1:44084617-44134617 GCA_021229015.1 Solen grandis | reverse complement strand
CGAATGATAAGATCTGTTTTATGCCCCTTTCTGGGAAGTTCAATGGGGGTTGTCAAATCAGAATTGCCAAGAGTACGCATACGACCACCTACTCTGATAACACCATCTGCATCCAAAAATCCAAAAATGGATTCAACTTGATCTTTCAATCAAATTTATTGCATCTTAGACATTTGCAACATATTTTAACTCAACATCAACATAAAAATCTCGATGGACAACTTGAAACACGTCCTGTCCATACACTGATTGATGGTCGGTTGCAACCCTCTTCAATCCGAAATTGGTGATGAAGTTGCACCAAACAAATGGACAGTCATTCGATAGCCTACTTGGGGACCCTGTAAGTTTCCCTCTTCTACCTATAGAAACCTAAAAAATCCCTATCTTCTGCCCTAAACTTAAATCGATAGAACATTTGCTCATTATCGCAGGTGAATGACACAGGTTCCTTTCTGAACGGGCACAGAAATCATTTATTCGGTATCTGGGGGTGTTAAACTCCGTGATGTGGAATGTACCACTTTTGACCACTAACGCCCAAAATGTCGGACTCCGAAACCCTTACTGCATACCCCTTTTTAAGCAAGTTGTTCATGAACGTGAAATAATGACTCCTATATCGTGAATCGTGATCCATGCGCTTCTTAAGACTTTTATAGCGGTGTTCAGCAATCAACCCTGTTATCAGGAAGAGAAGGCTTTGAATTCTAAAATGGTAAGTGCATTTCATACCTATTGCCAACAACTCTAACTTGTTAATTCATTATATCTAAGAAACTTTTATCTTCACAAGAGATTGGCATAAGCGAGAGACATAAGCTTAAGAACTTTTGAAGGATCAAAACCTTTCTTCACTTTTGTTTTAAAATTAAACTGAACTGATTTTAGGACGACATAGCCTCGCAAGGTGATCCTAGCACAAACAAGCAAAGTAAAGGCCTTCATTCTAGCATTCCTAGCAAAGGCCTTGCGATCTTTCAAAGACATGCTCGAAAACAACTCACAGGTGTCAATATCATGAACCTTCTTACACAATACAAATGAAGTTTTGGCAAACACAGGAACCTTGTTTTCATCAGCTTTCAGGAGATAAGACCGACAAAGGTCCAGCCGGTTTATGTTCATCAGAGACAGATTTAATGGACTGCAGAGAAGTGACTGGGTCGCAAGCAATTCTTGCTTCCTTAGGGAAGAACTTAGCAAACTCCTCGACTGGTGGAAAGAGACGCTTTTCTTCCTTCCATTGCACAACAGCGCGACTCCATCTTGTAACCAACCATGCAGGAAGTTTAAGCAAACTCTTTCTGTTTTCTCTATCACCATTTAGAACACAAAGAGACTCAAAACCATGCATTGCAACAAGACACTGTTGAAGACAGTCCCCCAATTTTCGAAGACCGATACCATCATGAACCTGAATTTTTGGTCATTTTTCCAATTTGTCCCTGAACGCATTTGTAATGACAAATGGGTCCACATAACGCTTACTCAAAGTAATTTTTGCCTCTTTATATCCCTTGTCAGACGATAACAAAGATAACATTCAACCAGTTTCTTAACAGGGCCAGAAACATATCGTTTCTAATAGTAAATACGTTCTTGAGATACGTTCAATCAAAATCTCAAAAACACACAACCATCTTGGGTAAATCAGAGACCAGTTAAGAAACCAGGTTCTTGCGTTGGAAGTCGACCGAAGTTAACCTGTTCCGCGAAAATCTTTGCAAAATCTACAAGTTTAGTATTATTCATTGTCTGATTGCTTACATGATATTCCAATCTTTGAGAATGGACTGCAGCAGTGTAATGTTCTGGCCGTGAGAAAAGAGATTGGATAGGAGGGATTCAGATACATTCGTGCAGGTACTGCCACTAAGCAAAGGATGAAATGCATTGGCATGTGGATTCAACGGTAAGTTGCTTGCCACAGAGGTTGACTAAGTTGCTGAAAGCAAAGAGCCAGAGGTTTCAGTTTGGACTCAAGCAGATGAAGCAGCTTGTGAGAATGCGACTGTAGTGTTACGACTATCTGGAACAGATGAATTGTCTACTCAAACTGGATTATTCTCAAAATAATCAGCCATGCCACCCTGTACTGAAACAGGTACCATAAGATCTTGATCTGATTGGTCACTAACCATGTTTAAGGCTTCAAATTCTGTCCGTGCAATTTCAATTCATTTCAAAGTTTGAACTTTCAGTAGTTCAGCTTTGGGACGCGATTCTACATCTATATATCTGAGGTCAGCCTCTAACCTAGCTCGTTTTGCCGCAGCATCTGAAATCCTAGAAATATTTGATTTTCTAGAGTTTTGAGAAGCAACACTGCGATATGTAACATTTGAGACACGCGAATCGACCTCATCCAATTTGGATCCCAAATTCTCTATGCAGTTGGTTATTTATTGCATAATACTTTGATTGTCTTGTTCTATTAACTCAAATTTATCTTTCTCTTGAAACTTGTCATCTTGCATGTCAGCAATTAAGACCCTCAATCTCTCAAATGTAACTGTTAAGCTTTCAAGCGAACAATTTTCTATGTTCCTTAATAGTACAAATATCTTGAGAATCAGTTATCAAAGATGGGAGCAATGACGACGCAATTCAGAAAGCCCTGATCTGAATTGGTTTCTTAACAAAGTTACCTGATAGTCGCGTCCCTTTTCAGTTAAGTTTCTATCTCTGATATCTGTCTCAGTATTAGACATTTTGCTTAAGTAAGTATCTAACACTAAACAATTGTTGACAGTAAATAATGCTATTAAAAAAAACAAATGTAGCAACATGGATGAAGTATATTTAATTTAAGTCAAGAATTTATAAAAGCCCTTAGTGACTAACCTCATCATAAACAGAAACTTCACCCATGTTTCTTTACAGTAATGCAGTAACTATATTTCAAGTAAAATAACAAATATTCCCCCTATCATCATGGCTGAGCAGTCCTTGACTATGATTATTGTCTCACGTGCACGACTGGGCAATCCCTGCCTGCGCAATAACAAAAGTTCTGTAACTCAAAGAAAAATGAAAAAAAAATAATATGCTCCCTAGCATTATGACTAGGCAATCCCTTCCGATGATAATTGTCACATGTGCACAGCTGGGCAATCCCTGCTTACAAAAGGTTAAGAACAGCCAGCAATCTTCCCCGGGTGAATTCCATCAACGAAAAGGTTGAAATTCAAAGAATAAAGTTCCTTGACCCGTTTTTTTTTTTTCGGCTGCGGACCATGTCACGGCACCAGGGGAGACATTTCTCGATTTAATTTAGATGAATATGATCAAAGTGAACAGTTTCGATTGTCAATAAACTCATTCGCAGAATCTATGGGGATATCCAAACGTTCATTGAAGAAAGCACAAAGAGTTCGAATGTAGGGGGCTTCCTTTTATTTAAGACCAAGAGTTTCTTGTTTATACTGATGACCTTATTATAGTCAACGTCGAACTGACACGACACAAATGAATTACATACTGTTACAATGCACACTGATACAATACATACTGTTACAGTAAACCCGTAAATGAATATGACAATCTAACATTCTGTAAATAACGTTATGCATATTAGTTCTAATAGATTGATCCGTTAATAGGTGAATAAAAATAATGCAGATAAATCCCTACACTACAGTTTGGAGACCGGGTCCGAAACGCACAATTCCGAAACGTTCAATACAGAACTATAAAATATCCAACAATTGCAATTTCCATAAGACTTTACAAGAACTGGCATGTAAATTATGAAATCTGATCTCATATACCTCTATTAGGCCTCAGCACGTATGTCTGTTAAAGGAAACTCCTTTGCAAAGACGCTAACAAATTCGCAAAACCATGTGCTTTACAATTGCACAAATCTTCAACAAGGCAGACTACTCCTTCGTCCACTCTCACTTTCGTACTTGCACTGTTTCGAACATATCCGTATTCGACATAGTAACACGTATATCAGGTATATACAGGCTAAGGCTCACTTTAGAAAACTTCAGCGACGTAACATCGTAGAGAATGAAGCGGAAATGCTCGACTTACTAGAACAGCAGAACTTGATAACAAGCGATTCTGGAATCTCCCAAAGAAGCGCTCGGGAAAAATGAGTACTACTGTCAATGAAATAGTGATTGAAAATGACAGATATTGTGACAATAACATTGTCACTATGTTCAGAAAATATTTCCAACGCGTATTCAGAACTGAGCACACTATTACAATCGGGGATAGAGATATTATACAGGGGCTTGATCGATTTCTCAAAACAGATCAGAAGGCTGCCTTCGACTCTGTATGGCACGATGGATTGATGTATAAATTAGGACAACAAGGTTTCACGGGGAAAATACTTAGGATCGTTGCGAATATGTATAAAGAACTAAAGTGAGGAGATCAGTGCTAAAGGCGTTGTGTGAACCTGTTCTCAAAGAAACACCATTGTGTTCCAAGTGCTTGAATATGCAACATAATAAATAAGTCCATTTATTAAGTGAATGTGCTGTAACTAAACACGCTAGATCGTTATTTTTACGGATATAATGCTAGAATACGGAGCTTATATTGTTAGCCAGTTGTTATCATTAGACAATTTAAACTTTTCTCTACGGGTCCTGCGTGCTCCGATCCTTCCTGCCCTGGGGGATACAGACAATAACAAGTTTTAAATTTGAGATGAGTAATTTAATCAAAGACTTTTGATATTAACAGGCTAGGGCGCAATTTCCATAATATCTATAACTTGATTTTGTTCATAAGCCATATTAATTATTCATCATGAATTTGTCTGAATATTGCTCATGTATTTGTTATTAGATTTGTATATATGTTATACTTTAAATCTCCAAAAGTAGGGGAAATAAAGATTGGTTGATTGATTGATTGATTGATTGATTGATTGATTAATTGAGATGATGTTAGTTATGATGGTGATGATGGTGATGATGATGAAGTGACACCATGGATTTTTGATTACGGCAATTTATAATGGGTTAAATAATATATGAAAATATTGAATGTGTCAACACTAATCGACTAGTTGCGATTAAGAGTAAATAGATTACCATATGCAATTTCTGGATATCTGTTATGAATTTGTTTTATGAAAAAGAATTAAATTAGACGTAAAAAAATTAGTTTATTCAGAATGCACTTAACACATTAATACATACATAGTTGAGTTTAAGGTCTAAGAACCCTAACAAACATCAATTTCATCAAAGCCATGCATATAACTTCACAATATAAGCTTTTAAAATGTTAAACTATTGAAATCATTGGGGCATATTGACATGTTATGACATGTGACAGATGTTCTTTTATTACGTCCCCATTGGTATTTTGTTGTGATGAGTAATCTCCCCTGAAAACTAAAAAGAAAGTATTTTTTTCCATTTTCCTACAATACAGTTTAGATTGTTTTCATGAAATTTGAAACAGAGTCATATATTACATCTTTCAACCATGAGTTTTTCTCGAAACTCAAATTAAGTTTTCATATTCATTTAAAATGTATATTTCCCATAGGCTTCAATGTTGAATTAAATAAAAATTGAAAAAAAAAAAAGAAAAAAAAACTCATGATGAAAAACGTTCATTTTTGAATGTCTTCAAAGTGTCAATGTTTCATAGAAATAATACCATCCAGTGGCAAGATATGGAATATGGCTATTAGGGAGGGTGCTATTACCTTAATAACATAATTCAAAAGTGAGAAATATAGTTTATCAAATATAAATTTAACTCAAGCAAGATAATTCATTTTCGAGTTCCGTGTACATGAAATTTCAAATATCGAAGAAGCGACTGCGAGGCAATTGACCACTAGCCGAGGTTATTGATAGATGAAATAACTGACCTAGCGGAATAAGGTAATATAGAAGGAGCAAAGATATTAAACTGCATATTTTACAAACACATTACAAAAAAAGATTGCCTTATATAGATACAATAGTGTAGTTATCTCGTGTAAAACGCGTTTTGATAATTTTTCAAGCAATATCATCCCACCGGTTTTAACAATGAGAAGCCCTGAACTGTATGTGTAAGGACTGATCCCGAGGCAGAAGAAGGGGGGTTCAGGATAATGAAGACCGGACCCTGATTTTACTTTTCCACCAGTTCCCCGTCCATCCGTTGCACGGCCCTTCGGAATGTCATGACAAAGGACAGATCTCGTTCATAGGAGCATGCTGCCAAATATTCGGCCTGTCATCCAATATCATTATCAATTTTAATTACATTAATGTTATACTTATACTATGTGGTTTGTTCACACTTAACTTATTAAAGTGAATCTTAAAAAAAAACATTATTGCTACTGATGTCTTTTTTTTAATTATATAATTCCTAACTACATATTGCCAAGCTTTCCTTTTACCCTTGAATGAAAACAGACGATAAAGATGAAAACATATCGCGGCTCAGAACGTCATTGAAAAATAAGTTACCAAAACGTCAATAAACAGAACATAACTTAGTAAATATAATTCGAAAATGCTTCAATCCAGCTTCATTCAATATGTTCATATTTACTAACCAACCTTTAGCTGAAACAGCCACCATATTTTGCATTATTAGTCTATAAACGTCTATGGATCTTCAAACACTTGCAATATGACTTGATTTGGTTTGAACGCTGTCTTTGCATCATATTGTTTCTGTATATAAATAAGTCCTCTTAAAGTAATTGAAGTATTAGATGATTGTACTCGTGGAAATGAATTATGATTTAGTTGCTTTGATGGGTTAATTTTAGATGTGCAGGAAAAGCGTTTCTTCCGATACGATAAGACCAGCCATTGTTCAAATCATTTTATCACTAATATATATATAGGAACGGGAAATAAAAGTTTTCGAATACAATCGACGTTGAGCATTGTTCAAATGATCTTACATGTACCATTTGATATCTAAATCTACGAACAGGGCTGCATGCTTGACCTTACACTAAGTACAAGCATCTTTACATCTTTATCAACATTCGATGTCAGTGCATATAGCTATGTAGAATTTTCCTCAAGTTTCCAAATAATTCTTCCTTGCAATCTCGGATCTGTTAAAAATTTACTAACAGAAAATCAACTCATACAAAAATGAGAAAAAAAATTATAAGCCTTTGCTAAAGCCAATAGCAATGTTCTTCAATATTTAAAAAAAAATAGTTTAGGAAATCAGTCTCCCTGTAGAGTGTATGTCACTAGGAATGGGTTCTGTTCTATTTTCATATGATTCTAGTTTTGTGAAAAAGCTATGTCAAAAAAGTATGAAAGGACAAAACGTTTAGATGGCATAACTGACCTACATATAAGCCCTTATATGCATATTTAGGATTGGTATTGAGTAAGGCCCGATACCCCATCACTTATTCATTATATACCACTCAAAGCTTAGAGGAAACTGAACCCTGTAAAGTAGACGTATTACGATGCATATGCTAAACGCATTTACATAGCGTAGTGATATAGTTTGACTCGTTGTGTTTCTGTTCCACAAACCGATCAATTCAAGTGATTGATAAAATCATTGATGAATCATATATTCAGTTTTAACGCCTGTAATGATGTGAATAAAACGAATTGGTTTTGTTTAATGGGCCAAAGGTTTAAATACTGTAAACAATAAAAAGAAATAAACCTAACACGTTTTCAAATTCCCCCACCGGGGGTAACATGAAAACGTTTTAAGATTCCTGGGGGTGAATTCGGGAGTAGGGCAAATTGCAAACGTATTGAGACCCCCACCACCCCATTATAAATTTCCTACCCAGGAATCTAATTCAATTTAGAATATCAATCTTAATAGATGAGTCAAAATATATTTAGAAACAAATCATGTCCCGGGCACTTATGGATAGGGATATTTTCTTTTCACTCACGGGTTACATTGCTTATGGTTCTTTCTGGTCAAAGAAATAAATTGTGCCAGCTAAGAGGACAAGTTGTCTAAACAATTGACCAAAGTCTCCCAAAGTGATTTTTTTGTTATTCTGATGCAATTTCACGGTGTGATATACTACTTATGCAAACTTTCTTGATGATTTTAATCATTTTTCTTCTGAAATACAGCCTATAAATGGTGTATTTCCACTGATCTTATGTATATGTTCTATGATGAATGTTGTCACCAAAATATAGATCAGAGCTGTAACATGTTGTAATTTCAAAAAAAAAATCATTTGCAATGATAATCACACTGGCCTCGTTTTGAAGAGTATTATTTGAAACAGTCATGGCGGAAGCAACTAGATAAATAACAAAAGTTCATACAATGATAGGGCATGTAAAGTATGGTATGATGTAGAATACATCTTTGATGCAACAGTCAGTGATGTAACCGTGAAAATCGTTACATCAAGGACAGCGTTTTCTACGTCAAGGAAATGATTTATGGAAGATGGTTTAGTAATGTTTCATATCTCAATGTCTTTGATAGTGATGATAGACATGAATAAAATGTTATATAATTCAACTGCCTATGGACAAAAACAGTTATTTGTACTTACTTACATGCAGAAAATATTAATTATTTAAGAAATGCGTTACATCAAGTAACACTTTTGTTATGTGAAGGAAAATATCAGACTTCCTTGTCAAAATATGTCCTTTTTGTACACAAATCTGTGAAAAAAACAACAATCTTAGTCTATGTGCGCCCATAGCTTAACATCTAGCTGTATAAAACAATATGGTAAAGATATGTTTTAGACTGTTTCAGGCTTTAAAGTAAAACGTGTTATACCAAGGGGAGATTTTTGTTACAGGATAGAAATTATCATATAAAATTGCTAATAGTTTCTTTAAATAAAACATTGAGTAAATTATTATATAAAATTGTTAATAGTTTCTTTAAATACAACATTGATGCGATTCAAGTTGTTTGATAACTTACATTGTTTCTTTAATATTTATGAACTTATTACGACCTTCCGTTAAAGTCATAATTCGTATCTATGATGAGCTTGATAAATTGCCTCGATCAAAAATGAATACACACTGAAAAAATAATGGGAAAGACGGTCCCTATAATAACAAGTATGTTACAACGGTTGTTGTGATGGACAATTGTGATAATGGCGGCAATGTAAAACTCGCCGGGAGTAAAACTGTTTTAGAGAACAACACTATTTGAAGTTAGAATTTTGAAGAAGGGGTGGTGATCTTGTAAAATGCAATGCTGATAATAGTTGTTACAATGTTGAACATGGGAATGAAGCTGTTTTGGAGGACAATGATGAATGTGGAGACAAATTGAAGAGGGGATGGCAGAGGCACTAAAATATTATGTTGGTGGTGATGATGGTGATGATGATGATGATGATGATGATGATGATGATGATAAAAGTTAAGAAGGCCAATATTTATGAAGCTTATAATTATGAACAGGTGTGAGTTGTGATGGATATTGATATGGTGACAATATTAACCAGGTAACCGCACATCCTATCAAGGATAGATTTGATGATAATAACGATGTTAAAAGAAGAAAAGTGATGAGAACTTGGTAAATGATTGTGACATTACTGACTGGGGAAGTGCTGAGACGGCCAATGCTAATAAAAGTGACAATGTTTAACAGGTGAATACAGCTGCTTTGGAGAGACAGTGCTATTCATTTCGTCAATTTAAAACAGGAAAGTGTAGATACTGCGAGAATTTGTGTAAGAAAGGGTGAGAGTGTTGAATCGCCAAATGTAATGTAGACGATGGGGATGAAGTTGAATAGAGGAATAGAGCTGTTTGAAAAGGACAGAGGACGTTGAACAAATGAATGCAGTTACTGTGAGAACAAGGGGACAATTTTGAGCATGGAAGTGCATACAAGTTTGATGATGGTGGCAATGTCCTGAAATGCAATGTTGCTAGGGGCACAATGTTGAACAGGGGAGTGAAAATGACAATGTGAAGAAACATTATTATGGTGAGGACAATGCTACACAAAATAATAAAGATGTAAGGACAAAATTGATGGTGAAAATATTTAACACGGGAGTGCAGATGCGAAGGACAATGCTGTTGATTTTGACAAGGTTAAATGGTTGATAAAGACTATGTAAAAGGCAATGTTGAATAGCGGAATAGGTATGTTGGTTGTAAAGGACAAGGTTGATGTTGAAAACTGGGGTGCAAATTTAAAGGACAATAATGATGATGGCGACAATGTCGAATAGTGATATGTGTAAGAATGAATGTCAGTGACAGCCAAATTATTGACTCACAGTTTTCTGCAGATTGCATGGAAAAGCCGGGTATGGTGAAGAAAAGAGAGTGTATAAAACAGGAAAACATAGGAAATTACGACATTGCAGGAAACAATAAGCTGGTATTGTGAAGGAAGTGTTTTCATCAAACATTCTTGTAGACAGACTGTTTGAATACGACAGGCAAAATAAACAACATTTCTTTCTATTGGCATAATTGGTTTTGATATTGGTATCAGGCTAAAAATGACATGTTGGACTCATTTTATCTCATCATTAAGAAATAAATAGAAAAAATATCAAGCCTTTTCCTATTTGCTTGTATAAAAAATAATATGCATTTAAGCCACATATAACATTCTTTTTTATCATTTACATTCATTGATTTTTATTGAACTCTCTAAAATGTATTAATAAAAAATGAATAAAGCATTAATTTCAATTATATTCTATGCTGATAGTTTAAAGGTCTTTTAAAGTTTCGAGCTAGTGAAGTATTATTTATTTCTTCCTGTGACAAAACTGTTCTCTCATGTAACATAACAGTCCCTGACATAAAATATCACTATTTTGGAAATTATTTTCTTATAAAACAATATATACATATTATCGTTTCAGTTTCTTTATTGGCCATGTAAAAGATACTATTATCCTGGTCATACATTACACATTGTTAGAAAGATAAATTTCATTTCATGATATTTTATATCCCCTTAACGTACACTCTCACCTACAGTTGAAACAACAATGATTTCGAATAAAGGTAATATGATTTATTAGAATGTATCCTGTTGGAAATGCCAAGTGGCAAAACATACCAAATTATATGATTATAGAGGTAACATATTGCATTTTGATTCGTTACATGAAGAAAATACAGACTTAAAATCATTTTCAAAGTCAATATATTGCAAAATGTCGGTCATTTAAGTTTTTTCCACCTGAGACAGGCCTCTATTAACTTGTTTAGTGGATGTATTAACCTCTGGAGGTGTTTCGAAAATAATCCTTTCCATTTTGTTGCAAAATTATATTTTGACTCAGATACATAAATGTGCTAACGACACATTTAAGTATAAGTTATGAAATAAGATATATACTTTCCTAACGAAGAAATATAATGTCATTTGAAAACGTTTTTAAGTTCCCGGGTTGGGTGAGCTTCACTAGGCCTTTCTTAACTTCATATGAATTCAATTTAGGAATACTGGATATCATTAGAAATATCAACAATACATATCAAAATGGTTATTTATAACTGTTAAAGTTTTACGTTTTCCCGACGTGAAGGGATTGGGTCATTTGAAAATGTTTTTAAGTTCTCGGAGGAGGAAAGTTAAATCGTGGTAGGGCATTTGAAAACGTTTTTTATGTTCCCGAGGAAGGGAATTTGAAATCGTTTCAAGTTACCGGGGGACTTAAAATGAGGGGAACTTGAAAACGATACACCGGTGTAAATATTGAGAAACTATAAACATGCAGCTACAAAATTCAAATCAGATATAAAACTCAAACCAAATATCGAAACACTTTATATCTTATAAATGTTTATATGATTTCGATTTCACTTTTTTTTTGCCAGAGAGCCAAGTTTTTGATAGAGTCGGTGAGTAAAGTGATATTTACAAACCACTTAAATGGTACATGCTTTAAAATGCAATTTAATTTTAGGTGGGAGAGAGAGAGAAAATGAGAGAAAGGAAAGAAACTGATCATTCATTCTGATGGACGTAATATATATTTTTATCCAGATAACAAAAATGAAGATACATATTTGTGAGATTTATGCGAATTTTAACTCATATATAAGAAAACATTCTTCGAACTAAATCTACGACAATCAAAATGGATTTGGAAATGCGTTAGTTTAATGTGGTTGAATTTAGTCACCAAATAAGTGGGGTGATCTAAAATGGATTAATTCTATCATTTGGGAAATTCCTGCATTTAGGCTTCTTATAATAAATTTTTGTTGCATTAAACATAAGAGTAATATAGGTCGATATACCAGAAATAAAACTTAAGGCAAAACAACTACCTTTATAACTATGACTATTTGAATTAAGTGTACGTTTGGTGCATTTTTCGGATTTCGGGAAACAATCTCAAAATAACTTTATTTTAGTGACAATGCAACTTGGATAAATAGTTTTTTTACAATATTAGAACTTCATGCGGATTCGTAAAGATACACAGTCTAAAATAACTAGTTCGTATGTTTTGCTAAAATAAAAATATACTTCTAACAAACTCAATATATCACTGTTTTTAAGACGATATTTTCATTTGTTTATTAATACTCAAACCATGAATTAACACTTAGGTCTAAATGAATATTTTAGCTTAACGATTAAAATACCTCATACTAAATATGCATTAAGCAGGATACAAAGTGTCGAAAACGAAAAAAAAAAATATTTGGTTAAAATATGTCATCAGTAATGTGATTTGTATTGAATATGTCGGCAACAATAGATAGTTTCATAAAATAATGAAATAAATGGTTATAGAAAAACGGTTTAATTAAGTGATGCAAAAGATCGTTTTAAAAATTCTATTATTTTTTTTTTACATATTAATTTATTTTCTGCCCATTTGAATATATCAGTGAAAGAATGACATTTCTAAAAATTGTTTTCTGTACTTTCAGCCACTTACCTCGAGAACATGGTGGCGTTACTGGAATACCAGCGACCTGTCGCAAAGTCTCCGCACATGAAAATCTGAATATCCATTTCGGGATTCGAACACGCAGCTGTCAGTGGCTACTAATAAGTAAATCAGCAAGCGGCAATAACCACTCAACATCGGACAACCCCGATCTGAGTCTTGATATATAGAAAATTATGTATAGTCAAAAAAGCATTTTCGTAAAGGGAATTATCATTTAAATGACAACTGTTTCCAGAATTTGAGTAGTTAGCTCTAATTCAAAACGAAGAATGCTTTTAAGGAGTATCCATGCAATACAATACCTGTTTGTCTGGCATCATGACGATAGTATCGGATCTTTTCTACAGCCTACACGCAAGTCAGATGATCGGTGTCAGTTCCAGTGGTTGGGTTCATAGAATGTCAGCCTCTAGAGCTTTTATTTGTGAATACGAACCACTGTCGCTACCATACTGTCAAAATGTACTGGAATAATACCTGATATCCTGTTATTCTAAAAAATATAATATTTGTTTTTAAGCGCCCACTATTTAAATATTGATCTTAAGTTTAAATTAATCTTTTATTATTTTTTTTATAATTTCACAAGTAGTTCGTTTATAGGACTTTTTATTCTTGCTAAAATTACATGTTATTAAACTTTAGATATGGTGAACATAAATCTACTAATGCAAAAAGGCACCACTTTATAAACAAAGGCCGCTATTCTTTTATAATTTGAAAAAGAAGATATGAATACCAAATACAATCATACACCGGTCATATCATCATACAACCGAATATTAAAAGGTTCATTTCCTAAAGCCAATGATAACTTTAACTTTCAAATTAAAATCATATTATATATATGTAAATATATGCAGGATTTCAGGTCTGACATGGCGTAAATATTCTTATTAGAGTAGGATTAATAGTCCTTCCTGTAAATCATCATTTGGTGTTACAGATACAAAGTATACTTATGTGTATGGCTTTTATCATTTCTAAAAGAGGTTTGGACGTTCAGTTATACATGTAAATCAACGTACTGTAATGTTTCCCGATACTGGTGTTAAGTTTTCAAGTTTCCCTCATTTCAGGCCCCCCTCCTGATAACTTAAAACCGTTTTCAATTTCCCCTCACAGTAAAATTAAACCATTTTCAAATACCCTAAACAATTTAACTTTCGTCTTCCGGAACTTGAAAACGTTTGCAAATGACCCAAACCCTTCACGTAGTCCTGAAATAAATAAAACTTAAAAACTCATGATATAATTATATATTATATGAATTGATATTTCTATTGGTATTAGCACTTTTCGTATATTGAATTTATACATGCGGTTAAAATAAGGCTGGTTAAATCCCCCCCCCACCCCCGGACCTTAGTTTCTTCGTCGCAAGGTTTACAAAGTATACATTTTATTTATAATTTATACTTACATTTGTCATTAGCACATTGATATATTTGTTGGTAAGTGAATTTATTTATAATGTTAAATAGTATGATGGTAGATCTAATTGCTATCCATTTGATTGTTTTCATTGTGACTTAATACTTGAAACATCTCAAAATTGATATCACCTTTTTCTCATTTTGATGCGTAAATGAGCAAATGCGATTCATTATCATGTAACGTTATTTAAACCGGAAAATATTTAAACACGAACTCAAACTTATAGCAAGTATCAAAGTTGCACTTCCTGTCACTGATGAAATGTCCTGAGACTAGTCACGAGTGTATATAAATTCTTTTTTTTTCCTTCTTAAATGCTTACGTTTTATTTACATCATATTATTTTCATTATGTTATTTATATGCATCAGTGTATATATTGATATCAATGATATCAATGAATATATTGAAGTATTGTCAAAACTAGGTGCTAAGTAGGATGTATTCGATAACCATAAATATATTATAGTTTTTATATCTTTTGGAAATCTTAACATCCAAATAATCCTAAAACTAGGGTGGTGAAACTTGGGTTTGAATTAAGTGTTATATTTAGTTAATTTAGGCTCTTGTAGGTAGTTTCTGTTCATGTTGGTTCACACTGGTTGATTCTGGTCATTAACTGAAGTATTTTATACAAGTGTTTCATTAGTACTTTGGTTATTTTTTAACGATAGTCATTTCGTTTCATTGTAGACGTTCATTGAATACAGTTGAAAAGTCATGGTTATTTTAGCGTTCATTATTATATGAATCTACCAGTTGCAGGTAGGTGTCACCACCACCTCCAGAGAGTATATATATATAAAGGCGCTACAGTTTAGGAAATTTGTCATTCTTCTTCTGTTCGCCGTGAAGGTCACTTCTATTGGCAGGTTATCGCTTATACAGTGAATAAGGCTTTGTTAAGGGGTGGGCTCGATCTCTGAACATTACGTCAATTCAGCAGCTTTTCACTGCCTTGGGTTGTTTTAGGCAACAGAGTCTGGACTTTGGACCGCCTGTAGTTTATTGGTAGCCGAATGGTGGCTCTTATTATTTTCATTGCGATAAATGGAGCCCAGTAAGTTACCAACTAGCTGCACAAGGTTCAAGTCGATGTCTGAGTCTACAGTGGACGGCGGGATTTTATTTATTTATGGTTAAGATTGAGAGCAGCTAAAGGGATATCTGAAAGCTTGCGATTTTAAGTAGGATTTCTCTGTGCTCTTCTCCATTTTATAGAAACAGGCATTTTCATACGTTGGTATTCAAAGGTATAGTTACTAGAAGTGTTTAGTTTCAACTTTTTAAATACGTTTTTTCAACATATAGGTTTTCAGTTTCGTTCAACATACGTGGCTTGTGTTCAATGAACGTTAACTTGGTTCGTGGATAAAATTGCTGCATTTACCCAGTTTATTTTGAGTATGATGTTTGAACACTGCGTTTCATCTATTGGTTTCACAGGGTTAGTTTCATATTTGAGGAATATATAGTTTATATACAAAATCTTCGGTTTGTGTATTTTTCGTATAAAGCAAGGTTGAGCCTTAGCAGTTGATCATGTAGATCATAGTTCGTCTTAGCATTAGCTGATTGTTGAAAATTCATTTATTATACGTATTCATTCTAACCGTACATAGATTTCATATAATCTTTAATTTTAGCCCCTCGGAAAGATACATTTTACTTTGATACATCTCAAAGGTAGTATTATGGCTCTGGCTTGATACTTTTAAGTAGTTATACCCTTCGGACTTCTGTTTAATTTAAAAAAAAAGTAGTGTGTTAGGGTATCTCTATCAGGAAACATATTTGGTATTATAGCCATTCTTCGGATATATTAGGTTTCAGTCATATATTTTGAAAAAGACGTAGCATAAGATTTTAGCTCGATCATCAAAGTATATTGATAATAGTTTGACCTTAGGATCTACAAGACCCAGTACACGTTACACTAGTTTACTCTAACATGATTAAAGTAGTAAAGGAAGGTAGTAAACATGGATGTAAAGTACCGTAAATCTAGTATTTCTGCTAATCATTTTCCAAAATATTCAAGCCCTGCTGCTGAGCCTTGTCCATACCACTTGAGTAATGTACCTATACTTTTCCAAACGACAATCATTACAGTTATTTTTCCAAGTACTTAAGTACAACAGCCCTCTTCAAATATTATATTGTCCTGACGTCTAAAATACCACTCATGTAATGCATATGCTCATTGTTCATTCTACTCAGAACAGTTCTGTAAATTCTCATAAGGACTACAGCAAAATATTTTCTCAAGTACTTCAGTATAGTATGTTGTCCTAACTCATCAAGTACTGCAATTGTACATAGTACAAACTACCTAAGAATGCTGTCCGAACTATTTAAGTATAGCAGCTGAATATCGACCACGCTCCTCAACAAACATTGTGTATATTATCTCATTCAAATAATGAATATATAATGTAAAAAAAGGTATGAACTCTACTCTATCAACTTTAAAAGACAAAAAAAGGTTTACTTCAATGTCACATTTTTATTATTCTTGCTTTGAATATACATCACATGTGCAAACATTAAAAAGGGGTATATTTTCAATAATGGTTATTGTATGCTCAACCTTTATCTACAATTATAAGGTATTTTATAATGTCTGTATAACCACTTCAGTCCCTGCAAATCCTATATAATGGACGTACATGTAGGTCATAAACTAGACGTAAACGAGACGTACTCTTACATTTGCATAATCACCGTATTGGAGCGACAACGGATGTTAATACTAAGCGAAACAATCAAAGTCGAGCAAAGCTTGACTAAACATCTTAATAACTTCAAAACAAAATGCACTTAAATTATTAAAAAACTTAATATTGAACAAATTTCAGTTCGTAATTCCAACATCACATAATCTCTGTAATGCTATCGGGAGGTATTTATTCGAGAAATAACTTATTAATCAATGATTTTGACAGAACTTGTTTCTGAATGATACGAACATTCCTACAATGCCAAAGTAATACAATACCGAGTGTAACAATATCAATTTGCTTTTGCCTGATCAGTTTCTACCTTGGCTGTCAATCCAAAGTCATACTGCTCGGATTCAAAGTGTGACACCACACGATATTTTTAGTTCTCTGTGTACATGTTAGATTCTTAGATTTTTGATAAAACTTGCTGAAAAAATATTTCATAGTAACTGCATCTGTTATATGAAATTAAATTGCTTACACCAGTATGATACATACATACCATTAGTACATAAATTCTATATGGATACAATTGAATTATCAAATATTAGCGAAAATTAAATAAACATGATTGTTTTCGATATCAATTAGCCATTAATTTTCAATAATTTAAAAAAAGGTTTGCTTGTTTTTTTTAACAAAGCAGTTTCATTGTTCATAATATGTAAAACAAAATCATCAGTAGTGAGTGAATTATTAAATATATTTCAGTAATTGTGACCAAGACTAATATGGTAAAGTTTGCATGTGAAATTTCATTGATATCATATTCGATGGCAAGCATTATGCAGCAGTACTTAATTATTTAGAAAATGTAACAACAATAATCAGACTCCATGGTTAGTACATTAATGGTATTGTTTTGTATTTAGCTTGGGTTTTATGTCCGTTTAACATACCTTTTGAAATCTTTCTTTTTTCACTCTTTTGAAATCTTTCTTTTTTCACTCTTATCTTATTAAAGTTCGGTTTTATTGCGATATAACAATGTTGACGATTGGGATAATACCATTTTCTATCTGACTGAACAGCCTTGGAACTATACTTTACATACAGAGCGTTGAGCAAATTTACATGGAAGTACGTTTGTATGTCATGGTCGGGGATAGAACCCATGACTTTCTGATGAGGAGCGGAAGTACTAACTACACAAAGATTAGTAGTTAAGCATTTATGCTATTCAGTGTTAATTAATGTTTCTTTAATACTGAAAGCTATAATGTCGTTGATGTGAAAACTGTGGATTGATCTAAAATAAACATACACACACAACTGGCAGAAATATCTTTCAAAGTTTTCAGATACATTTCATTAATGCTTATGATACATATGTCGAGAAAGGATACGTTTATAGCAGTTCAATGTTCTGGACGATTGAGTTTCAGAGAAATCGGACCAGGATTACAAGTTTCTAGAAAAGATGGGTGGAAAAAAAGAATCAAATCGTCGCATTGTATTAAAGGAGTATCTGGAAGCAGCCTGTAACAAAATGACCAAGAGCTGACAACTCTCTAAGGTAGAATAAATACCAAACAACTTTTCTTTAAAATTATATTTAATATAAAAATCATAAGACCAACACCCATTAAAAACTTAGAAAAAATTAAAAAAAAAAAAAAAAACTTTATTGTTGGTACAATAATAACTGCACTGAAAGTTCTGTTATCACTCTATGACCGCATATCAATCTACATAATGGCTTACTGTTATGAACACACTTCAATGTGCCACATTCAAAAAACGACTCCTAAATTCACAATACTCATAAACTATATCACGTGCTCTTATCGATGAACACTGGACCGACTTCCTGTCGTCGCTGTCCCTTCAGTAAATGTGATCTACTTAGTCCACCGTAGACACCCTGTCGTCCATATGACGCATACGTAGATTCCCCCGTCCTTGCGTCGTAGTCTACCAATGGGGTCCCGTATCGACTGTAACCATCCAGCTTAGATAGGCATCATGCCCCAACTAAATACGGCTACAAACAATAAATAGCTCTAATTTACTAACACCAAATATAAAGTGCAGACACTGTATTAATTCATAATACTAATTGCATACCAAATAACAAATCTCTGGTATTACATACGTGCATTTTGTACCATTCAACAATATCAGGGTTTTACATAAGTGCATTAACGCAGAAAACTGCCCTTGTTATCAACTATATACCAAACAGACATTCCATACATCTCCACATTTCTTAATTACATCAGTGTATTAAAAACAGAGAACCGTCCTCGTTAGCAACTATATACCAGACAGATATTCCATACAACTCCACATTTCTTAATTACAAAAATACTGTTGGACATATGCTTCCATGTATATTTATAAATGTAATATAAAAATTTAAGGACATACCTATAAACTAACATAATTATTGTCAAAATTACATCAAATATACATAATAATGCAGAGCTATGTACTTAGATTCCTCGGCCTATAGAACCAAAACTTCGAAAACTACCGATAATTAAATACGAGTGTACACTTGTTTCCATGAGAAGTAACAATACAACAATCTACAAAATAAATGTTTAAAATAAAATCTAAATTTCATATCTACCTGCAAAAATAAAATACAAAATAAAATTTTACTCACACAAGCTCCGTAGTGTAATTTGGTCAGAATACTCTAGACTGGACTAGGCATCTTCCGTAGCTCCCATCGATACTGAGGCTCCATACAAATCAACTTATATACTAAAACCCCACAATTTACTCTTAAAAAACAAATATCACGTGAATCGTGCAATAAATTGTAAATCGCCGAATCCCGTGCATCCCGAGAAACACAGACAACACTGAGGTATACTGATAAAAAGGGCTTATGTAAAGAAACTATAGGTTTAAATTTCTAAGCCTTAAACATCTCTCTTAATACACTTAAAACTTAGCAAAACAGTTGATATAACCATTTCAAACCCTAGTCATATCTCATTCTGAACAAAAGGTAATAAAAGAAACCTGTGATAAACCTTATATAACCAAAATCGGTAAGCACAGTTCCACTCTGGCCTACGTGACAAATACAACGTTCTCTAAATCTACGCTTGTTTTCAGGCCACGTCAAAATTATTTTGTGACACAACAACAGCGCAACTTGTCGTGCATGTATTTTCCGCTTCTGTCCGATATTTTCACCTATTTCGTTAAAACAACCACAGTATTTGAAAAGATTCGCGAATCTCCTTATCTATACATTTATATGTTTTAACAATACAAAAAAAAAATATAGATGTCTTATTTCGACTATATTAGCAAAAGAAAACATAAGTTTACTTACTTAACTAAAAGTAAATGCATTGACGTGGTTATCCAAAAAACGTAATACATTTTATCAGTGTAATAAACGTAATGGAAAGGAGAATACACAGTGGAAATTTATTCCCCCCCCCCCCCCCAAAAAAAAACCGACTTATTATAAGCAATGATTTAATTTTTGAATAACTAATTATTGTTTTCATATGTATAAATATTCAATATGACTCTTTTGTATTACAAAAATAACAGTTTGATACTATTACAAACAGTTTGAACTTATAAAATTTCCATTACACATATACATGTATACTGTGTATATATACCTTATTAAGCCCAAGGCTTAAGAAGGGTAGATTCGATATTTAAAACAAAGATCCAACTTTGCGTATCGTTATTTGTGATATTCATGATATATTTACCGAAAAAAGAAAGACATTTAAAGATATCATCGAAGCAAAAAGAAAAAGTTTAGTCAGTATATTTGCTTACGTCCAAATACAACAATACTGCAAATAACGAATATTATACACGAGTTGTATTAAACTTGCTGACCATGTACCCATCAACCATGTCATGAAAGCCTCACGCGTTAGACCATATGATTGTCGATTCAAAAACCACGAAATGCACGTGTGCATTTAAATCTACATGGTTATTTTCGCATTAAATGGTTGATTTTGAAAGAGTATTGTTCACATTGAAATAATCTGGAATAAAACTAGTCGTAGCTAGCACGGGACGCCGTCCTGAAATATCCATAAATGACAGAAATATCGCTTTGAACTGCTTTAAGCAGGTACACATGATGTTGACCTCATGTGGCGTTTTGGCTACCATGAGCGAACAATATATCGTCTGTAAGCGCGTTTTCCAGCCTGGTCCCATTAAAGAAAGGTCCATCTAAGGGAGACCAAGGAAAACAACATCTAGCGAAGATCGCTGTATAGTGACATCATCTCGACGTCATCGCTTTATGCCCGCTTCAAAGCCTGAAGCACACCTCCATCATGCCACAAGGACAAGAATATTCGTTTATGTTGCCAGAAACCGCATGAGAGCCTCTTGGCTGCGTGCTCAAATTTCCGTCAACAGCACGTCACTGAGACGCACGTCTGAACTGGGAAAGTTCGCACAGTTGTGGATAAGGCAGCAATGGAACAGGGTCCTTGCGGCAAACAGCATCAACGCACTCGAATGGCCAGCACCTTCCTTAGAAATCTCCACGATTAAGCACATGTATGACTACCTTTGACCTAACGTTCGTGTTCGTGAAAGGAAGGACGTCAACAGCGTTAATGATGTAAAGCGGGCCTTGCACGAGGAATGGACACAAGCGTCCATACATTTCATCAGAAGTCTCATAAACAACATGAGACGACGTTGCGTGGCTATTATTTAAGGTTATTGTGACCATACAAAATATTTATCGTTATGGTATATTTGATTTTCCTACCTTTGCAAAATCTTAATGAGAAAAACATTAGTTCATTATGAATGCGTTCGGTTGAAATTGTTGAAATCCTTTTGACATTAAATGAATTTTGCGGTGAGTATATTTTTGCCCTTAACATGGCTGTTTAAAAAAATATCTTACAAGGTGTCCGTACTGACTCAACATTTTCTTCTGTGCATATCTTATTTAATTTTTTTATTACTATCAGTGCTGATAAAAATGATTCTGTCCGCTAGATTTTTTCAAGAGACAAAATAGGAAGCAACTATACTCATATTTTTACATTTTCTATAATTAAACGTCTTATATTTTGTGATATGGCAAAACTATATTCGTGTGATAGTAATGTTGTATTTAATATTCATTTACATAATTCAGTTCCTGTTTTTTACGGATAGTTCCTTCAGATTTTATTGTTTAATTGTGACAATTCATTTCAGTTAATTTCTTTGATAAAAACCAAATACTAAAATCAGAAAAGGTGACCCATACTTTATTACACAGAAGCTTGTTTTCAATACCTATTAGAACAAGTTCATCAAATTTGGTTAAAATGTCTCCTTTAAAACTTACGTTGGCATATTTTTTAATGAATGCATGAAGTATGAATAAAATGTGATTTTTTAAGTACATGTGTAAGAAGAAAAGAAAGATTGAAGTTCATACACGTCGTATTCTTATTACAAAAACGATTTTTTCATTAACTGCGCACTGTCATAAATGATTTCCGTCCGTATCTTTTCCCTTAATTTACATAAGTGTACTATTTGTATTCTTCTGTATTTGATCGTCAGATGTCACGTGGGTTTGCTACTTAATAAACACACAATACTTCCTTATGCATTACAGTCGTGCGCGTTTATTGAGCTTGTCCAGTCATATACATCGGTTTTATTTAAAACACTCTTTTCGTAACTTTTTTTGACAGAAAACTTTGGTTTTGAAGGTAATGGATATTTACCAAAATTTCTGTATGCGTTGCCGATGTACACATTATATTCATATTGGTATTTGGCTTGTTTGATGCAAAAGAAAAAATAATTTGCATGGCATGTTATTTTCATAAAATAGTAGTTTATGTATATTTTGGAAAAAAAATCTTTATGAACAGAGTTCATATACATTGTGCAATGTTGTTTATGAAGGGATGTTTCTGCTGTATTAATTGTTAGGTTTTCGCACCTTGCAGTGCGAAAACGTATAGTTGTTCATGTTTTATATATCTTTTAGGTTTTCGCAATGCGTTGCGAAAACCTTTTGTTCTTCTGTTTTATTCATTTTTTTTCTTTTTATTATTATTTTTCTAACACTTTTGTGAACGGCAAATCTCCATGATCAGAAAAGACACATTTATGAAATTTTAACAAGTTATTACCACTTATCTGGAGATGATCCTAACGTTGAGAAAATTTCCATTTATGTCTTGCTGTTCCCACTAGGAGGCATTTTGCATGAAATTTATTAATGGCTAATAACTCAGTAATTTGAGGTCCGATTCAAATGCATTTTTTCCATTCTGTTCCTTGTTGATAGCCTATTTTAAATGTGATAGGTTTCAAGAATATGGCTTTGTGAATGATTTTAAGCTACGAATGGCTGAGAGTTCGAACCTTGCAAATAACTGTGCAAATGAGGGCAGATCTACGAAAAACCTGCCCATTTTCGTTTGCGATTAGATAGAAGAATTCTGTTTGGGGTGGCAAATTTATCGTAAGTATGGTTTGTCTACAGTATGAGGTCAAACTTAACCAATATTTTGGGAAAATAAAAAAATAAAAAACATGACTTTTTAGGTGTTTTATCGTTCCTGACTTTATTTTTTGTTCAATCTTTTTTCACTGGTAATGCAGTTTTATGATTCAAAGAGCCTCACAATTTAAAACTTAAAAAATGGAAAAGTCAAGGTCATAACGATTATTGTTTTCTTTTCTTCGACCCATAATAGCTTTACAACGACGAATATTTTATTCTATTTGTAAATTCTGTCCAGTGATATTAAGCTTTTGAAGATCGGGCTTCATTTTGGTCATTTTACGGAAGTCTAAATTTTGATCCTTTTTTGAAAAATTGAAAATCAGTTTCATGCTTTAAATTTTTATATGTATGAAATAAAATGTTCTACTCATGCGACTTGTACACAAAATTGATTAATATGCTGCATTCTATGTTCCTATTTTTTTTTATCAATTTTGCTTCTCATTGGCTCTAGGGGCGCTTTGCTTAATAACACTCATTTGCTTATAACTCAAAAAGTTTGCCCACATTTTTTAGGCTATCGCCTCTACACTACAATTGTCAAATGAGTGCGGATTGATGCGAAACGCTAAACTCTTATAATTTTAAACATGTCACATGATCTGTACTAAAGTAAGTACGTCAAGAATCTTTTTTTGCTAGAAAGTGCACTGCATGCTTAATTGCTTATGACACAAGAAGTTGAAGTCCTTTTTCAATGCGTTTTTTTTTTATTATTTGTATTCTGTTCCATATTGAAAACTGTCCTTGATTTGAAATAAAGTGTTCAAGCTGATCAGGTTAAAAGCGAAATACGATATGCCGCTTGCGGTTCTAGTTTTTTTATTCTAGGCACATTTGGTCAGCTCGATATTTGCAATTTAGAATTAAGGTACTGTCATAAAATTTTAAACACATACAGATAGTTCTGAAGATGTTCCTAAGTTAAAAATTATCAAATTATTCAATACTTTTGCCAATAGTTTTCACATTGCATCAATGTACAATTTTGCTGATAACTGAATATTTTGAAATCAAATAGAGCGGTCTTTTGCATTACATTCCTTATTGACATCCCGTTAAAATATGATGTATCCTAAGTTCAGGTATGGGAAGTTTTGCGCTAAGAGAGGTTGAATATTCGATCCTTGCAAAACAGCATGCAAGTAAGGGAAGGTCTACGAAAATCATATCCATATATTTTTTAGAAAAGATAGAAATATTTTGTTTGCGGCATAGGATTTGCAACACAGTTGCTGACAAAATATATAGTGTGAGAACTTCAGGCTAATTGGCCTCTATATAGGCGGTCAAACTTAACCAAAAAATCGAAAAATTCGAATTTTCGAAAGTTTGCCTTTTTAGGTTTTTTGAAGCAAGCTCCTGAATTTATTTTTGTTCAATTTTCATGAAATCTTCACAGATAATGTTGTTTATTGTTTAAAAAAGACTGACAGGTTCAAATAGTGAACATTTGCAAAGGTCAAGGTCATATTTTAGGTATTGTTTTTCTTTAACCTTAAATAACTCGAAAACAAACGAAAAACATTTTATCGAGAGACAATGTGTATTTTTTAGTGCTTTTAATGACCTCTCAGAAAATATTTAGTTTTTGCTGATCAGGGTTTAAATAGTTAAGAAAGTGCGGGAAACGAAAATGTTCGTGCCCTTATTGTATTCAATTGCTTATATTTCGAAAATATTGAGTTTTGCAAGTAAGATGTAGAACACGATTTGTAGAAAGTATCCTGACGGTTTTATTGGTATGCAGATTATTACGATCTGATAAAGCATTACAAAGTTATAAGGAGAAACCGAAATGAAATTGTTCATTTTTTTATTGTTTTTCCTCCATTTTCAAGAGGTTTAAGCTTCAATATCTTAACAGCTTTTCAAAATAAGTGGTTACATAAAGTGTATGAAATGTTAAATATATAAATAGCTTTTCAACTATACTTAGTTTTTAAAATTATGACGTCGTATAAGAAAGTTATGTACAAAATAAGTATTTACGTGAACCCCTCTTCGTTAGATTTTCGCCTTTACGCATAGCAAAACAAACTTATATGATTTAAAGAAAATCTTTTAAAAAACTTTTTTGATTGTTGCAAATGTTCTGTAAGGCAATTACACATGAATTATGTAATATTGTAATCAAAAATAAAATACATGGTCAGTTGTATAGATACGATTAAACTACACCAAATAATTGGAAAATAACGAACATCTTATTACCCCTATTGTATTCAATTTGTTATATTTCGAAAAATATTGATTTTTGCAAATAAGAGTAAGAAACATGATTTGTAGCCCGAATTCGGTTTCAATGGATTGCAGATTATTAAAATCATATCAGACATCATAAGGTTATAGAGAGAAAACGAAATGAACTGTTTCGTTTTTTTTTGTTTTTTTTTATTATTTTCTAGAGTTTATGCTTCAATATCTTTATAGCTTTTCTAACTAAAATGTTGTAAAATTATGGTGTCGTATAAGAAAGTTATGGGACAAAATGAGGATTTACGTGAACACCTCTTTCGTTAGATTTTCGCCTCTACGCAGAGCAAAACAAACGTATATGATATAGAGAAAAGCTTTTATAAACCTATTCTTATTATCACAAATAGTTTGCAAGACAAATACACATGTAAGGTTGTCATTCAAGAAATACATGGTCAGTTGTATAGATGCGGTCAAACTACACCTAATAATCGGAAAATTAATACAAAACATAAATTATAAGATAGGAGAGCGATGCTTACAGCTAATTTTCATATCTACTCGTACCCATATTATCGCATGATTTGTATTACAAAAATAACGTAAAAATATTTACACTTTTTACTTTTTTAAATGCATTTTTATGTTCCTTGTTGTTTATTTTGTTTAAATGATTGAATTGAAAATTGTCTCGCTGATGAGCTTTAACTATTAATTTAATTCACTTAATTAGGACTTTCTGCCTAAAGCAGAAAGTCCTATTGGGTTTGTTATGTTTATTAGGACTTTCTGCCTAAAGCAAAAAGTCCTATTGGGTTTGTTATGTTTATTATTAGGACTTTCTGCCTACTGGCAGAAAGTCCTATTGGGTTTGTATGTTTTTTTATTAGGCTTTCTGCCCTTTCGGCAGAAAGTCCTATTGGGTTTGTACTGTTTTTTTATTAGGGCTTTCTGCCTAAAGCAGAAAGTCCTATTGGGTTTGTTATGTTTTTTATTATTATTATTATTATTATTTGTCCTCCTTTTGAGGTTCAAATTAAAACAGGTTGCCAATAAGCCAGCAGCATGAAATTTTAAAAGTGATCAGAGCTACTTTGGCCCTTTTGAATGCCCTTATTTTCATCTTCATATGACGTCATGTGACGTCACAGCTAAAAATAGTGAAAAATGATGTTCGCGCTCTACAGCCGTCATTTATGATCGGATTTTCTTCAAATTTTCACAGATGGTACATCTTGAAACTAAGGTGTGCATATCCTGTCAGCTAACCGAAATTCCGAAAGACCGAAGTTCTGTGGCTTAAATAAGATTCGAACATAGGACCGAAAATTTCATTTTAGGATTAAAGAGCTTCAGGATGAGATAGAAAGTTGATTGCAGTTCTGCAGAATTTCTCAATATATTTTGAGTCGTGACGTCATATGACGTCAAGTGACGTCATAAGCATACTTCTTAATTTTCATTTTAGGGCAATGATTTCGACATGATGCCAGTTGTTCAGAATAATGAAAATTTCAGAGTTATGACAGTAAAGTATGCGCTTTTGAACTAAAGCATCTTCAGCACCCTATGACGTCACATAACGTCAGAGCTACAAATAGTGAAAAATAGTGTTCGCGCTGTACAGCCGTCATTTATGGTCGGATTTTCTTCAAATTTTCACAGATGGTACATCTTGAAACTAAGGTGTGCATATCCTGTCAACTAACCGAAATTCCGAGAGACTGAAGTTCTGTGGCTGAAATAAGATTCGAACATAGGAACGAAAATTTCATTTTAGGATTAAAGAGCATCAGGATGAGATAGAAAGTTGAAACTTTAACAGTTTGCAGTTCTGCAGAATTTCTAAATAAATTTTGAGTCGTGACGTCATTTGACGTCATAAGCATAGTTCTTAATTTTCATTTTAGGGCAATGATTTCGACATGATGCCAGTTGTTCAGAATAATGAAAATTAAGAAACAATCTGTTTCTACCGGTGCGTTGTTGTTTATTTACACACAGGTTTGGAGTTCAGGTGCGAATTATTATATCACGAGGGCGAAGCCGTGTTGTCAATCTTTTACGGCTAATATCTCAAAGCCCATTAGAAAAAAGTCCACATCTTACGCAAGTGAGATGTAGAGATTTTAAGACGATTATTTTGGTACCTAGAGTTTTAAAATTGATTAAAGTATAAGGAAGTTACATCAAAAATACGAATATAAACCCAAGTGTAAGAATTTTCGAGAAATATCCTACTTTCGCTTTCACGTTAAATTGAAGCATTTTCGGAAAATATGTAAGTTTACAGCTATGTATTAGTCATATAAATTGCAAAAAACTTTTAACTTATATCATATTGATATTACTAGCTAAACAAGCGTACCTTTTCCGGTGGCCGAGTGGTTAGAGCGTCCGCCTCGGGAGCGGAAGGTCGTGGGTTCGATTCCTGACCCGACATACCAAAGTCGTAAAAAATGGAACTGTTATAGCTCCCTTGCTTGGCGCTCAGCATATAAGGGTATTTGCAGGACTGGTTAGCGCAGTATCAGGATGATGTGACTGGGTGTGGTATCATGCCATATGTCTACGGCGTGATACTGCAGTGTGGTAGTCCTATACCCGCATGAAGCAGACATCGTGACTGGCTGAATTACTGTCGGTGGGACGTTAAACCCAACAAACAAACTGATATCATATATGGCAGTGTTTACTACACCGATCACTACACACGAGGTGTGCACACTGGCGCATGTTGACGTCTTTTGTAAACGTTTATTAAAGTTGCTTATATAACCATGTTTATAGATAAACATTTACATAAGAATGAGGAGTTTCGGAAATATTTTTTTGCAAAGGGACTCCTAAGGAAAGAAAAAGATGCTAAATTAAATACTAAAATACAAGTTTAGTTTATTAGGTTTAACGTCCCACCGACAGTATTTAAGTCTTTTTGAGACAATGTCTACTTGAGACAAATGTAGTGTTGTCACACTGCACAGTATCACGTCGTAGACAGTTGGCATGATACCACACCCAGTCATATTAACCGGACACCGGGCCATCAGTCCTGGAACTACCCTTATTAAGCTGAGCGCTAACCAAGGGAGCTATACCAGTACCTATATTTACGAATTTGGTAAATACAAGAATTGAAATAATTGATATAACGTTTTTAAACAACTTACAGATCATGTGTTATCTCGTTTGATTTGGTATTTCCGGGTATTCCTAGCCTTGGTATCATCCGCTGACACCGACTTTTTTAAATGATTATTTTTTACATATTTCGTTCTTTCCTTAATGTCAATCAGTTGATATTTTCTGATTTCTCAACTAATTAAAACAAGATAAATAAATTAAAAAAACAGCCATCACATAAATTGATTGAAATCTGAAAAAGAAATGAGCCGACGGTCAAAAAATGCGCGAAATTTATGTGTTACATCCATATTTGGAAAGCACGTGCACGTGCGTGAATACTTTAACAACACGCTGACGTAACAATTATATGGTACCATCTTCTAATATAGCAGCATAACGTAGTAATAGGGCGGGGCAAACTCTAAGTTAGTCAGTGTTAATTAAGTATAGGTTAGTGTTTTTTTTAGTAAGCATTAATGAAATTAAATCGGTGTGGCGCGGCAAAGCCGCGCGACCGATTTAATGGACTTAATGCTTACTAAATAACATTAACCTACTAAGTGTTTGGAATTATATTTTGAAATTTAACGCAGTCGCACATTCCAAATATTGTATTGATTTTTGAGACTCCGCCCTATCAACCTGTTCCCAGCGTGAATTACATCACGTGACATGTAACATGTTATGTCAAAGGTCAATGCGTCGCTCTAGCTGTGTATATCTACGCTCCAAATGAGCATTGAACCGGAAGCCGACTTTGATCTCTTCGGCAAAAAAGTGGTGATTGAAATTTGAATAAAAGATACTGTTTAGAAAGGTTCATATATCTGCACCTCTATATATTGTGTTTTGGACATTATTATTTTTTTATTTATTTAAGTAACCCTTGTTTGTTAGTGTTTTTTTCTTCTTCTCTTCTCATTATTTATATACATTTTTCAATTTGAATTTATTTAATCGGATATTTACTTAATCGCTTTGTTTAGTAATTAGTTATATATTGCCCATTCTGTGTTAACATGTGTAGACATTGAAATTACACAAGTGTCTTTAAAGCGATGACCGATACTAATGTTGTTAGAACTTGTGGTCAAACCCTCTTACTTATTTTTTTAAATCTTCAATGTTGTATCACCATTACTTAGGCAATAATACATGTTTAAACTAAACTAAGCGGAAGGACAGAGTTCTTTTGTTATTTTGGATTAATCAGAATGCTGGTGAGTAAATGTTTGTTCTCTATGGTTGCTGTGTATTATTTTTTGTCGATGTTCATGCGTTCACATCAAAAATCCCTGTAACACGTTACACATGCGTGCTGTAAGGGACATTGGCATCCAAACTTACCCTCATTAGATAGATCTATTCAAGAGAAATAATTCTGTACATTTTAAACATGGAGTCACCCGACTACTTTTTGACCTATTTAAGGCCAAATGACATGCGTATGAATTTAGTGCACCGGTCGGCCATTTCATGCCAATTTTCTCAAAAACCCCCCCCCCCCCCCCCCCCCTCGGTAATGCTAAACTATTAAGATTGTTGTGCAATAAGGCCTCCAAATTGGGCATGTTATGACTATTTTAACTGTTCTATAGAATTCAATCCTTTATTACATGTCTTTCAGTCAAAATCTCACCTTAATTCAGCATTAAATAGGGTCACTTTTTTCTGTGTAGGAACATCCGGTAACCAAGGGCAGGTAATTGTGGTCTTAATCTATTTTGGTGAACACATAAAGCTCCGCTTCTCGACACATCTTGACGCACATGCGCAGTGAAGGTGTTTGAAGCAGGTTTTAAATTGATCAGTTGATTTAGCGGAATAGTGTTTAGTGACAAGTTAATGCCGATTAAATGAATTAAATGGAGACAAAATTTTGAAAAAAAATGGAATGATTTCATTGGACAAAATATAATTTTAAACACTAAGAGAGAATTAAGCAGTTAAGAAGCCGTCACTCGCTACGCTCATTCTGGCTTCTTAACTGTTAAATTCTCTCTTAATAAACACTATAACGAATACAGTCGTCTCCATCGTATGTACAAGCATTATTGAAATTTAACTCACGAGGCTACACGCGTCGACGAATCTATTTCATAGTAGCATTTACGGTTTTATTCCCGCGACTGTACACGAAATTAAAAAAAAAAGAATTTTGATATGCAGAATTAATATGTTTAAGTTTAATTGCTTATATTTTGAAAACCTATAAAACTAGACCCAAATTCAGTTGAATTGTAGGGATTTTCAGGACATTTATTTTGGTACCTAGAATGCTAAACTTGGAATCTCTCAGCCCCTCACCGCTGTGGGTTCGAATTCCGGTAGGGACTTCGGATTTTTCATGTGAGGAAGCCTTCCAGCTGGCTTGCGGTAGGTCGGTGGTTATATCCGCGTATCTCTGTGTACTCGGGGTCTTCCTCCACCTGTAATTAGCTGGACGTCGTTATATGATTGAAATACTATCGCAGTGACGGTAAACCCCATTACAACAACAACAACAACAACAATTAAAATTGGTCAAGTTATAAGAAAGCGATATCAAAATAAAGATTTATTTATTTTCGACATATGGCTTACTTCCAAAGTTGAAATATAATATATATTCTTTCTAACGGTATTAATCTTTACATTTCAAAATGTTGCAGAAAGTCCTATCATTCGTATCAACGAATGAAATCTAGTTAGGACTTTCTGCCTACAGGCAGAAAGTCATATTGGGTTTGTACTGTTTTTTTATTATTCTTCTTCTTCTTATTCTTTTTTTCTTCCTCTTATATTTGTGTTAATTTCGAGGTGTTGCCATTGACTCAGAACAATGAAAATTTTAAGGCATATATTTCAAACCATGAGCTTTCGGATGCAATGAATTTTATATTCATACGACGTCATATAACGTCAGATTTGACGTCAGGTGAAAAAGTTTGTACGCGGTCTACAGCCATTATTTCTCGACCGATTTTCATCAAAATTTCACAGAATATGTATGTTAGGCTCTAGTTGTGCATCCCGGTGTCCGTTTTTCAAAATTCGAAAAGTCCATGGTTCTATAGCGAATCCAAGATTCGAACCAAGGTCGTAAATTTTTAAATGCTTATAAAATCTGTCCTATTTAAGATAGAAAGTTGATATTTAGTCAGTATATAGGTCTCTAGAAGTTTTAAACATTTTGTGAAAATAAATGTCATATGACGTCACGTGACGTCATTATATGATAATGTATTTCTAATATTAACAAGAATATTTCTATATGTTGAAATTGTCGAAGGGCAATGAAAATTTAATGACACATGCTTCAAAGGCTGAAATTTTGATTTCTATGATTTTCATATGCCTATGACGTCATATGACGTCACACTTGAAATATGCATCAAAAGTTTGTACGCGGTCTACAGCCATTGTTTATGAACCAATTTTCATCAAATTTTCACAGAATGTGTATATTAAGTTCTAGTTGTGCATCCCGGTGTCCGTTTTTCAAAATTCGAAAAGTCCATGGTTCTATAGCGAATCCAAGATTCGAACCAAGGTCGTAAATTTTTAAATGCTTATAAAATCTGTCCTATTTAAGATAGAAAGTTGATATTTAGTCAGTATATAGGTCTCTAGAAGTTTTAAACATTTTGTGAAAATAAATGTCATATGACGTCACGTGACGTCATTATATGATAATGTATTTCTAATATTAACAAGAATATTTCTATATGTTGAAATTGTCGAAGGGCAATGAAAATTTAATGACACATGCTTCAAAGGCTGAAATTTTGATTTCTATGATTTTCATATGCCTATGATGTCATATGACGTCACACTTGAAATATGCAACAAAAGATTGTACGCGGTCCAGAGCCATTGTTTATGAACCAATTTTCATCAAATTTTCACAGAATGTGTATATTACGTTCTTATTGTGTATACCGGTGTCCGTTTTTCAAAATTCGAAAAGTCCAAGCATATATGGCGGATCCAAGATTCGAACCAATGACGTCAATATTTAAATGCTTATAAAAACTGTCCTATTTGAGATAGAAAGTTGAAATTTTGTCAGTTAGTAGGTCTCTGGGTGTCTTAACAATTATGTGAAAATAAACGTCATATGACGTCACGTGACGTCATTTGTTTATTATTATTTTAACAAATGTAGCAGAAAGTCCTATCATTCGTATCAACGAATGAAATCTAGTTATTCTTATTCTTTTTTTCTTCCTCTTGTATTTGTGTTTATTTTGATGTGTTGCCAATGGCCCAGAACAATGAAAATTTTATGGAATATATTTCAAACCATGAGCTTTTGGATGCAATGAATTTCATATTCATATGACGTCATATAACGTCAGATTTGACGTCAGGTGAAAAAGTTTGTACGCGGTCTACAGCCATTATTTCTGGACCGATTTTCATCAAAATTTCACAGAATGTGTATGTTAGGCTCTAGTTGTGCATCCCTGTGTCCGTTTTTCAAAATTCGAAAAGTCCATGGTTCTATAGCGAATCCAAGATTCGAACCAAGGTCGTAAATTTTTAAATGCTTATAAAATCGGATTTATTTGAGATAGAAAAGTGATATTTGGTCAGTAAATAGGTCTCTGGGAGTCTTAAAAATTTTGTGAAAATAAACGTCACATGACGTCACTTGACGTCATTATATGAAAATGTATTTCTAATATTAATAAGAGTATTTCTATATGTTGAAATTGTCGAAGGGCAATGAAAATTTAATGACAAATGATTCAGACGCTGAAATTTCAATTTCAATGATTTTCAGAAGCCTATGACGTCATATGACGTCACATTTGAAATTGACTACGAAAGATTGTACACGGTACAGAGCCATTATTAATGGGCCGATTTTTATCAAATTTTCACAGAATGTGTATATTACGTTCTTATTGTGTATACCGGTGTCCGTTTTTCAAAATTCGAAAAGTCCAAGCATCTATGGCGGATCCAAGATTCGAACCAAGGACGTCAATTTTTAAATGCTTATAAAAACTGTCCTATTTGAGATAGAAAGTTGAAATTTTGTCAGTTAGTAGGTCTCTGGGAGTCTTAACAATTATGTGAAAATAAACGTCATATGACGTCACGTGACGTCATTTTTTATTATTATTATTCTTTTCCTCTTCCTAACTAAACGCTTATTTTAATATGTGGCAATAGTCCTAGGACGATGAAATTTTTATGGATTATTAGTCACGTGAGGAAATTTTGATTTCAATGATTGTCAGCACCCTATGACGTCACATGACGTCACAGCTAAAAATAGTGAAAAATGGTGTTCGCGCTCTACAGCCGTCATTTATGGTTGGATTTTCTTCAAATTTTCACAGATGGTACATCTTGAAACTAAGGTGTACATATCCTGTCAGCTAACCGAAATTCCGAAAGACTGAAGTTCTGTGGCTTAAATAAGATTCGAACATAGGACCGAAAATTTCATTTTAGGATTAAAAAGCTTCAGGATGAGATAGAAAGTTGAAACTTACACAGTTTGCAGTTCTTCAGAATTTCTTAATATATTTTGAGTCGTGACGTCATATGACGTCATGTGACGTCATAAGCATACATCTTAATTTTCATTTAAAGGCAATGATTTCGACATGATGCCAGCTGTTCAGAATAATGAAAATTTCAGAGTTATGACAGAAATGGATGCGCTTTTGAAAAAAAGCATCTTCAGCACCCTATGACGTCATGTGACGTCAGAGCAAAAAATAGTGAAAAATGGTGTTCACGCTCTACAGCCGCCATTTATGGTCGAAGTTTCTTCAAATTTTCACAGATGGTATATCTTGAAACTAAGATGTGTATATCCTTTCATCTAACCGAAATTCCGAAAGACCGAAGTTCTGTGGCTTAAATAAGATTCGAACATAGGACCGAAAATTTCATTTTAGGATTAAAGAGCTTCAGAATGAGATAGAAAGTTGAAACTTACACAGTTTGCAGTTCTGCAGAATTTCTACAAATATTTTGAGTCGTGACGTCATATGACGTCATGTGACGTCATAAGCATACTTCTTAATTTTTATTTTAGGACAATGATTTCGACATGATGCCAGTTGTTCAGAATAATGAAAATTTCAGAGTTATGACAGTAAAGTATACTCTTTTGAGAAAAAAAATTTTCAGCACCATATGACGTCGTGTGACGTTAGAGCTAAAAATAGTGAAAAATGGTGTTCACGCTCTACAGCCGCCATTTATGGTCGGATTTTCTTAAAATTTTCACAGATTTTACATCTTGAAACTAAGGTGTGCATATCCTGTCAGCTAACCGAAATTCCGAAAGACCGAAGTTCTGTGGCTGAAATAAGATTCGAATATGGGACCGAAAATTTCATTTTAGGATTAAAGAGCTTCAGAATGAGATAGAAAGTTGAAACTTACACAGTTTGCAGTTCTGCAGAATTTCTACAAATATTTTGAGTCGTGACGTCATATGACGTCATGTGACGTCATAAGCATACTTCTTAATTTTTATTTTAGGACAATGATTTCGACATGATGCCAGTTGTTCATAATAATGAAAATTTCAGAGTTATGACAGAAATGGATTCGCTTTTGAAAAAAATCATCATCAGCACCCTATGACGTCATGTGACGTTAGAGCTAAAAATATTGAAACATGGTGTTCACGCTCTACAGCCGCCATTTATGGTCGAATTTTCTTCAAATTTTCACAGATGGTATATCTTGAAACTAAGATGTGTATATCCTTTCAGCTAACCGAAATTCCGAAAGACCGAAGTTCTGTGGCTTAAATAAGATTCGAACATAGGACCGAAAATTTCATTTTAGGATTAAAGAGCTTCAGAATGAGATAGAAAGTTGAAACTTACACAGTTTGCAGTTCTGCAGAATTTCTACAAATATTTTGAGTCGTGACGTCATATGACGTCATGTGACGTCATAAGCATACTTCTTAATTTTTATTTTAGGACAATGATTTCGACATGATGCCAGTTGTTCAGAATAATGAAAATTTCAGAGTTATGACAGTAAAGTATACTCTTTTGAGGAAAAAAATTTCAGCACCATATGACGTCGTGTGACGTTAGAGCTAAAAATAGTGAAAAATGGTGTTCACGCTCTACAGCCGCCATTTATGGTCGGATTTTCTTAAAATTTTCACAGATTTTACATCTTGAAACTAAGGTGTGCATATCCTGTCAGCTAACCGAAATTCCGAAAGACCGAAGTTCTGTGGCTGAAATAAGATTCGAATATGGGACCGAAAATTTCATTTTAGGATTAAAGAGCTTCAGAATGAGATAGAAAGTTGAAACTTACACAGTTTGCAGTTCTGCAGAATTTCTACAAATATTTTGAGTCGTGACGTCATATGACGTCATGTGACGTCATAAGCATACTTCTTAATTTTTATTTTAGGACAATGATTTCGACATGATGCCAGTTGTTCATAATAATGAAAATTTCAGAGTTATGACAGAAATGGATGCGCTTTTGAAAAAAATCATCATCAGCACCCTATGACGTCATGTGACGTTAGAGCTAAAAATATTGAAACATGGTGTTCACGCTCTACAGCCGCCATTTATGGTCGAATTTTCTTCAAATTTTCACAGATGGTATATCTTGAAACTAAGATGTGTATATCCTTTCAGCTAACCGAAATTCCGAAAGACCGAAGTTCTGTGGCTGAAATAAGATTCGAACATAGGACCGAAAATTTCATTTTAGGATTAAAGAGCTTCAGAATGAGATAGAAAGTTGAAACTTACACAGTTTGCAGTTCTGCAGAATTTCTACAAATATTTTGAGTCGTGACGTCATATGACGTCATGTGACGTCATAAGCATACTTCTTAATTTTTATTTTAGGACAATGATTTCGACATGATGCCAGTTGTTCAGAATAATGAAAATTTCAGAGTTATGACAGTAAAGTATACTCTTTTGAGAAAAAAAATTTTCAGCACCATATGACGTCGTGTGACGTTAGAGCTAAAAATAGTGAAAAATGGTGTTCACGCTCTACAGCCGCATTTATGGTCGGATTTTCTTAAAATTTTCACAGATTTTACATCTTGAAACTAAGGTGTGCATATCCTGTCAGCTAACCGAAATTCCGAAAGACCGAAGTTCTGTGGCTGAAATAAGATTCGAATATGGGACCGAAAATTTCATTTTAGGATTAAAGAGCTTCAGAATGAGATAGAAAGTTGAAACTTACACAGTTTGCAGTTCTGCAGAATTTCTACAAATATTTTGAGTCGTGACGTCATATGACGTCATGTGACGTCATAAGCATACTTCTTAATTTTTATTTTAGGACAATGATTTCGACATGATGCCAGTTGTTCAGAATAATGAAAATTTCAGAGTTATGACAGAAAGATCCTTTGAAAAAATTTCAGCACCTATGACGTCGTGACGTTAGAGCTAAAAATATGAAATGGTGTTAGCTCTACAGCCGCCATTATGGTCGATTTTCTTAATTCACAGATTTCTTGAACAAGTGGATACCTTCGCTACCGAATCCGAAAGACCGAGTTCTTGGCTAAATAAGATTCGAAATGGACCGAAAATTTATTTTAGATTAAAGAGCTTAGATGAGAAGAAGTTGAAACTTACACAGTTGCAGTTCTGCAGAATTTCTACAAATATTTTGTCGTGACGTCATATGACGTCAGTGACGTCAAAGCAACTTCTAATTTTTATTTTGGACAATGATTTCGCTGATGCCAGTTGTTCAAATAATGAAAATTTCAGGTTATGACAGAAGATCCTTTGAAAAAAAAATTTCAGCACCTATGACGTCTGTGACGTTAGAGCTAAAATGAAATGTGTTCCGCCTACAGCCGCCATTTATGGTCGGATTTTCTTAATTTCACAGATTAATCTTGAAACAAGTGTGTTCCTTCAGCTAACCGAAATTCGAAAGACGAAGTTCGGGCTAAATAGATTCGAATAGGACCGAAAATTTCATTTAGATTAAAGAGCTTCAAATGAGATAGAAGTTGAAACTTACACATTTGCAGTTCTGCAGAATTTCTACAAATATTTGAGTCGTGACGTCAATGACGTCATGTGAGTCATAACATACTTCTATTTTTATTGGACAATGATTTCGACATGATGCAGTGTTCAAATAATGAAATTTCAGAGTTATGACAGAAATAACCTTTTGAAAAAATTCAGCACCATGACGTCTGTGACGTTAAGCTAAAATATGAAAATGGTGTTCCGCTCTACAGCCGCCTTTATGGTCGATTTTTAAAATTTTCACAGATTACTTGAAATAAGTGTGTATCCTCAGCAACCGAAATTCCGAAAGACCGAAGTTCTGTGGCTGAAATAAGATTCGAATGGACCGAAATTTCATTTTAGATAAAGGCTTCAGATGAATAGAAAGTTGAAACTTACACTTGCAGTTCTGCAGATTTCTACAAATATTTGAGTCGTGACGTCTATGACGTCATGGACGTCAAGCATACTTCTTAATTTTTATTTTAGGACAATGATTCGACATGATGCCAGTTGTTCATAATAATGAAAATTTCAGAGTTATGACAGAAATGGATGCGCTTTTGAAAAAAATCATCATCAGCACCCTATGACGTCATGTGACGTTAGAGCTAAAAATATTGAAACATGGTGTTCACGCTCTACAGCCGCCATTTATGGTCGAATTTTCTTCAAATTTTCACAGATGGTATATCTTGAAACTAAGATGTGTATATCCTTTCAGCTAACCGAAATTCCGAAAGACCGAAGTTCTGTGGCTGAAATAAGATTCGAACATAGGACCGAAAATTTCATTTTAGGATTAAAGAGCTTCAGAATGAGATAGAAAGTTGAAACTTACACAGTTTGCAGTTCTGCAGAATTTCTACAAATATTTTGAGTCGTGACGTCATATGACGTCATGTGACGTCATAAGCATACTTCTTAATTTTTATTTTAGGACAATGATTTCGACATGATGCCAGTTGTTCAGAATAATGAAAATTTCAGAGTTATGACAGTAAAGTATACTCTTTTGAGAAAAAAAATTTTCAGCACCATATGACGTCGTGTGACGTTAGAGCTAAAAATAGTGAAAAATGGTGTTCACGCTCTACAGCCGCCATTTATGGTCGGATTTTCTTAAAATTTTCACAGATTTTACATCTTGAAACTAAGGTGTGCATATCCTGTCAGCTAACCGAAATTCCGAAAGACCGAAGTTCTGTGGCTGAAATAAGATTCGAATATGGGACCGAAAATTTCATTTTAGGATTAAAGAGCTTCAGGATGAGATAGAAAGTTGAAACTTACACAGTTTGCAGTTCTGCATAATTTCTTAATATATTTTGAGTCGTGACGTCAAATGTCGTCATGTGACGTCATAAGCATACTTCTTAATTTTCATATTAGGGCAATGATTTCGACATGATGTCAGTTGTTCAGAATAATGAAAATTTTAGTTTTATGACAGTAAAGTATGCGCTTTTGAAGAAAAGCTTCTTCAGCACCCTATGACGTCATGTGACGTCAGAGCTAAAAATATTGAAACATGGTGTTCGCGCTCTACAGCCGCCATTTATGGTCGGATTTTCTTCAAATTTTCACAGATGGTACACCTTGAAACTAAGGTGTGCATATCCTGCCAGCTAACCGAAATTCCGAAAAACCGAAGTTCTGTGGCTGAAATAAGATTCGAACATAAGACCAAAACTTTCATTTTAGCATTGAAGAGCTTCAGGATGAGATAGAAAGTTGAAACTTACACAGTTTGCAGTTCTGCAGAATTTCTACAAATATTTTGAATCGTGACGTCATTGGACGTCATAAGCATACCACTTAATTTTAATTTGGGGCAATGATTTCGACATGGTGCCAGTTGTTCAGAATAATGAAATTTTCAGAGTTACTGCAGTAAAGTATGCGCTTTTGAGCAACAGCATTTTCAGCACCCTATGACGTCACCTGACGTCAGAGCTAAAATAGTGAAAAATGATATTCGCGCTCTACAGCCGCCATTTGTGATCAGATTTTTTTCAAATTTTTACAGATGGTACATCTTGAAACTAAGGTGTGAATATTTTGTCAGCTAACCTTAATTCCGAAAAACCGAAGTATTGTGGCTGAAGCAAGATTCAAACATAGGACCTTTAAACTAGAAATCAAGTTTGCAGTCATGTCCTGACGTCATATAACATCATGTTACGTCACAGACTAATACTAAGTTCCTATCATTTGCACTAATTTCGGAATATAATGTCAATTGTTTAGCATGAACATGAAATACTACCAGAGGTGAATCATTACATGAAACTTCTATTTCCTGCTTTTTGCATTAACACAGCTTGCAGAAAGTCCTATCATTCGTTTTCACGAATGACATCTAGTTATTCTTATTCTTCTTATTCTTTTTTTCTTCCTCTTGTATTTGTGTTAATTTCGATGTGTTGCCAATGGCCCAGAACAATGAAAATTTTATGGCATATATTTCAAACCATGAGCTTTCGAATGCAATGAATTTCATATTCATATGACGTCATATAACGTCAGATTTGACGTAAGGTAAAAAAGTTTTTACGCGGTCTACAGCCATTATTTCTGGGCCGATTTTCATCAAAATTTCACAGAATGTGTATGTTAGGCTCTAGTTGTGCCTTCCGGTGTCCGTTTTTCAAAATTCGAAATGGCAATGGTTCTATGGCGAATCCAAGATTCGAACCATTGACGTCAAATTTCAAATGCGTATAAAATCGCTTACAAATGAGCTAGAAAGATGATATTTGGACAGAATATAAGTCTCAAGGGTAACTTTACATTCTCTGAAGATGAACGTCATATCACGTCATATGACGTCATGGGGTGAAAGGTAATTTCTAATATTTACGTGTTAATTTTTATATGTTGTACAAGTCTGAGCACCTTGAAATTTAATAGCAATTTTTTTTTCATTTTACTATGACGTGCTTTGACGTCAAACTTGACGTCGTCTAAAAATGTTTGTACGCGGTCTACAGCCATTATTTCTGGGCCGATTTTCATCAAAATTTCACAGAATGCGTATGTTAGGCTCTAGTTGTGCCTTCCGGTATCCGCTTTTCAAAATTCGAAAATACAATAGTTCTATGGCGAATCCAAGATTCGAACCATTGACGTCCAATTTAAAATGCGTATAAAATCGCTTACAAATGAGCTAGAAAGATGATATTTGGACAGAATATAAATCTCGAGGGTAACTTTATATTCTCTGAAGATGAACGTCATATGACGTCATATGACGTCATGAGGTGAAAGGTAATTTCTAATTTTTATGTGTTAATTTTTATATGTTGTTTACGTCCGAGCACCTTGAAAATTTAATAGCATTTGCTTCAGATAGAACTGTTTCCATTTCAATAATTTTCATTCGACTATGACGTGTTTTGACGTCAAACTTGACGTCGTCTAAAAATGCTTGTACGCGGTCTACAGCCATTATTTCTGGGCCGATTTTCATTAATATTTCACAGAATGTGTATGTTAAAGTCTAGTTGTACATTCCGGTGTCCGTTTTTCCAAATTCGAAAATGCAAAGGTTTTATGGCGGATCCAAAATTCGAACCATTGACGTCAAATTTCAAATACGTATAAAATCGTTTCCAGATGAGTTAGAAATATAATATTATATTTGGATAGTATATAAGTCTCCATGAGTGCTTTACATTCTATGAAGATGAACGTCACATGACGTCATATGACGTCATAAGGTCAAAAATAATTTCTGATATATACGCGTTAATTTAAATATGTTGTTTACTTCTCAGGACCATGGAAATCTAATGGTATGTACATCAATCCGTGTGCTTTAGAATGCAATGTAATTCATATTAATGTGACGTTATATCACGTAAGATTTGACGTCAGGACAAAAAGGTTTTACGCGGTGTACAGCCATTATTTTTGGACCGATTTTCAACAAAATTTCACAGAATGTATATGTAACGCTCTATATGTGTATCCCGGGTCCCTTTTTACAAATTCGAAAAAGCAATGGTTCTATGGCGAATCCAAGTTTCGAACCATTGACGTCAAATTTCAAATACATATAAAATCGCTTCCAGATGATTTAGAAAGTTGATATTTGGACTGAATATTAGTCTTTGAGACTTATTCATATTCTGTGAGGATTAACGTCATTTGACGTCATTAGGTCAAAAAGAATGTTAATATATCTACGCGTTAATTTCTATATGTTGCAAAGTTGTAAGGAGCATGAAAAAATTACTTGATATATTCAAAATACTTAATATTTCATTCCATTGATTTTCTTATGCCTATGACGTCACATGACATCAAACTTGACGCTGTCTACACAAGCTTTTATGCGGTCTTCGGCAATTATTACAGGATGAAATTCGAATTGTAAGCATTTTAAATAAATTTGATTTGTAACATAGATTATAAAAATAATCCAAGTTAAATAAATCGATATAAAAAAATGATTTTCAGTTACTTTTGCCATATCCTCCAAGTTAAACGGTTATATTTTTCAAAGTTTATTTAAGTTATGGCCATACAAAAGCAAGTTAAAGGCTGGAATTTCATATCTTTTTACTTTTTTAGCTTTTAAGTGTTTAACAAATGTAGCAGAAAGTACTATCATTCGTATCAACGAATGAAATCTAGTTAGGACTTTCTGCCTAAAGCAGAAAGTCCTCTTGGGTTTGTTATGTTTATTATTATTATTCTTTTCTTCTTCCTAACTAAACGCTTATTTTTATATGTTGCAATAGTCCTAGGACGATGAAATTTTTATGGCTTATTAGTCACGTGAGGAAATTTTGATTTCAATGATTTTTAGCACCCTATGACGTCACATGACGTCACAGCTAAAAATAGTGAAAAATGGTGTTCGCGCTCTACAGCCGTCATTTATGGTCGGATTTTCTTCAAATTTTCACAGATGGTACATCTTGAATCAAAGGTGTGCATATCCTTTCAGCTAACCGAAATTCCGAAAGACCGAAGTTCTGTGGCTGAAATAAGATTCGAACATAGGACCGAAAATTTCATTTTAGGATAAAAGAGCTTCAGGATGAGATAGAAAGTTGAAACTTACACAGTTTGCAGTTCTGCAGAATTTCTATATACATTTTGAGTCCTGACGTCATATGACGTCATGTGACGTCATAGGCATACTTCTTAATTTTCATATTAGGGCAATGATTTCGACATGATGCCAGTTGTTCAGAATAATGAAAATTTCAGAGTTATGACAGAAATGTATGCGCTTTTGAACAAAAGCATCTTCAGCACCTTATGACGTCACATGACGTCACAGCTAAAAATAGTGAAAAATGGTGTTCGCGCTCTACAGCCCTCATTTATGGTCGGATTTTCTTCAAATTTTCACAGATGGTACATCTTGAATCAAAGGTGTGCATATCCTGTCAGCTAACCGAAATTCCGAAAGACCGAAGTTCTGTGGCGGAAATAAGATTCGAACAAAGGACCGAAAATTTAATATTAGGATTAAAGAGCTTCAGGATGTGATAAAAAGTTGGAACTTATACAGTTTGCAGTCCTGAAAAATTTCTACATATATTTTGAGTCCTGACGTCATATGACGTCATGTGACGTCATAAGCATACTTCTTAATTTTCATATTAGGGCAATGATTTCGACATGATGCCAGTTGTTCAGAATAATGAAAATTTCAGAGTTATGACAGTAAAGTATGCGCTTTTGAACAAAAGCATCTTCAGCACCCTATGACGTCATGTGACGTCACAGCTAAAAATAGTGAAAAATGGTGTTCGCGCTCTACAGCCGTCATTTATGGTCGGATTTTCTTCAAATTTTCACAGATGGTACATCATGAAACTAAGGTGTGCATATCCTGTCAGTTAACCGAAATTCCAAAAGACCGAAGTTCTGTGGCTGAAATAAGATTCGAACATAGGACCGAAAATTTCATTTTAGGATTAAAGAGCTTCAGGATGAGATAGAAAGTTGAAACTTACACAGATTGCAGTCCTGCAGAATTTCTACATATATTTTGAGTCGTGACGTCATATAACGTCATGTGACGTCATAAGCATACTTCTTAATTTTCATTTTAGGGCAATGATTTCGACATGATGCCAGTTGTTCAGAATAATGAAAATTTCAGAGTTATGAAAGTAACGTATACGCTTTTGAACAAAAGAATTTTCAGTACCCTATGACGTCATGTGACGTCAGAGCTAAAATTAGTGAAATACTTAGTTCTTATTATTTGCACTTATTTCGGAATATAATGTCAGTTGTTCAGCATGAACATGAAATACTACCAGAGGTGAATCATTACATGAAACTTCTATCTCCTGCTTTTTGCATTAACACAGCTTGCAGAAAGTCCTATCATTCGTTTTCACGAATGACATCTAGTTGTTATTATTATTATTATTATTCTTTTCTTCTTCCTAACTAAACGCTTATTTTTATATGTTGCAATAGTCCTAGGACGATGAAATTTTTATGGCGTATTAGTTACGTAAGGAAATTTTGATTTCAATGATTTTCAGCACACTATGACGTCACATGACGTCACAGCTAAAAATAGTGAAAAATGGTGTTCGCGCTCTACAGCCGTCATTTATGGTCGGATTTTCTTCAAATTTTCACAGATGGTACATCATGAATCAAAGGTGTGCATATCCTGTCAGATAACCGAAATTCCGAAAGACCGAAGTTCTGTGGCTGAAATAAGATTCGAACATAGGACCGAAAATTTCATTATAGGATTAAAGAGCTTCAGGATGAGATAAAAAGTTGAAACTTACACAGTTTTCAGTTCTTTAGAATTTCTACATATGTTTTGAGTGGTGACGTCATATTACGTCATGTGACGTCATAGGCATACTTCTTAATTTTCATATTAGGGCAATGATTTCGACATGATGCCAGTTGTTCAGAATAATGAAAATTTCAGAGTTATGACAATAAGGTATGCGCTTTTGAACAAAAGCATCTTCAGCAACTTATGACGTCACATGACGTCACAGCTAAAAATAGTGAAAAATGGTGTTCGCGCTCTACAGCCGTCATTTATGGTAGGATTTTCTTCAAATTTTCACAGATTGTACATTTTGAATCATAGGTGTGCATATCCTGTCAGCTAACCGAAATTCTGAAAGACCGAAGTTCTGTGGTTGAAATAAGATTCAGGATATTTTAGGATTGAAGAGCTTCAGGATATGGTAGAAAGTTGAAACTTACACAGTTTGCAGTTCTGCAGAATTCCTACATACATTTTGATTCTTGACGTCATAGGACGTCATGTGACGTCATAACCATACTTCTTATTTTTCATTTTAAGGCAATGATTTTGACATGATGCAAGTTGTTCAGAATAATGAAAATTTCAGAGTTATGACAGTAAAGTATGCGCTTTTGAAAAAAAGCATCAACACCACCCTATGACGTCACATGACGTCACAGCTAAAAATAGTGAAAAATGTTGTTTGCGCTCTACAGCCGCCATTTATGGTCGGATTTTCTTCACATTTTCACAGATGGTACATCTTGATATTAAGGTGTGCATATCCTGTCAGCTAACCGAAATTTTGAAAGACCGAAGTTCTGTGGCTGAAATAAGATTCGAACATAGGACCGAAAAATTCATTTTAGGATTAAAGAGCTTCAGGATGAGATAGAAAGTTGAAACTTACACAGTTTGCAGTTCTGCAGAATTTCTACAAATATTTTGAGTCCTTACGTCATATGACGTCATGTGACGTCATAAGCATACTTCTTGATTTTCATTTTAGGGCAATGATTTCGACATGATGCCATTTGTTCAGAATAATGAAAATTTCAGAGTTATGAGAGTAAAGTATGCGCTTTTTAAAAAAAAATAATTCAGCACCTATGACGTCATGTGACGTCAAAGTTAAAAGAAGTCCATACGAAAAAAAAGTAAAGGGTAGAGAATTTAATATATATTCTTTCTAACGGTATTAATCTTAATATTTTTCAATTTAAGCAGAAAGTCCTATCATTCGTATCAACGAATGAAATCTAGTTTCAATTGATTCTGTCCTTTAATCTGAAAGCGTATCATATGGAAATAAGTACAGTTTATAAACTGTCACTAAATGCCTGTGAGAGTGGCGGCTTCCTTGATCGAGCGAGTAAAGTCGCTAATTTAACACCACTCAGCCCCTCACCGCAGTGAGTTCAAATCCCAAAAGGGTCCCTCGGACGTTATTAGAGGACGAAGCATTTAAAGCTGACTTGCTGTAAGGCTGTGGTTCTATCCAGTTTGGAGTCTTCCTCGACGTATAGTAAGTTGCACGTCCCTTTATGACTGCAATGTTCAGTATCCTCGGCATGTCATGATCTTTTTTTTTTCATCGGCGATACATGCAAAAGTGTATCAGAACTCTTACTGGTTTTGGTGGGCTATTTTATTTTTACCCTTTAACTTTATCAAGACTGTTTGACAAGGTAACAGTATCTGTGACGCGATATCAAAGGGTATTCATCATTTTCAATGATAGTTCTTGTTAATTTTTAACAAATGCTAGGGGCACTTTGTATGCTTTATTTATTATAGCTCAAAAAATTGAAGTCCTATTTCAATGCGATTTTTTGCACACTGTTCCTTGCTGATAATTGTGCCTAAAATGAAACAAAGCGTTCGATCTGATCAAGTTAAAAACGAAAACCGAGAAACCGCTTTGCGGTTCTAGTTAGGTTTTCGCACTGCGATGTTAAAACCCTTTGTTCTTCTTCTGTTTTATTTATTTATTTATTTATTTATTATTATTATTATTATTATTATATTATTATTATTATTATTATTATTATTATTATGTTTAATCTTTTAATTAATCAGTTTTTACTACGTATTTGAAGATGATCCTAACATTGAGAAACGGTCAAACTTCACTAAAATATTGGAAAAAATTAAAATTTCAAAAACATATTTGTTTCGCACCTGACTTTATTTTTTGTACATTCTTCTTGAAATATTAACACGTTATGTATTGGTATGTTTGAAAGGACCTCACAATTAAAAAGTTTTAAAAACTGCAAGGGTCAGAGTCATATTACGATTATTGTGCTCTTATTTGGCCCCAAGACTAAATATATTTCATTGAGAGTATATGAACAAAATTTTAAGTTCCTGAAGAGCTCTTTCCAGTGGTGTATATGTTTTGAAGATCTGACTTGAATATCTACATTTTACGACAGTCCAACGTTCGATCCTTTTTTGAACAATTGTAAAAAAACGAGCGTCGGTGAATTTATGGAACGTCAGTTTTTTCCATAAACTTTTAAAAAAACTACAGTTCTTACATATATTTTTATTATTGATATTGAAAGAGCATTATTTTCCGATTCTAATTATGTCTTGTTTTTAAAAAACAAATTTATATAAGTTGAGATATCGTCCATTTTATACCTTGAAAAAAACACATTTCCGACCGGAAACAGCTGATAAACGATCGGAATCATTTAAAAATCGATCGATCTTTACCTGTCGAGAAAAGACGATCGGTAACAGCTGACCTCCTATCGGAAATAACGATCATTTTGTTTCTATCGGAAAAAGCTGAACGTACATATCCAGTCGAATAAAATCAAACATAAGACGGGTTTTATTTTGAAATTGTTTGATTTATTTGTAGTTAAAGGAAGAAACTAGTGTTTAAAATCGCACGTTTGTTTACAAAATGTATTAACGGTACATCCGTTGTTTTAGACTAGTATAATATGGCGATCTTCAACGAACCATATCCTGAACCAGATACTGAAATTGTTATTGTTGCATCTTGTAGCTGTATAAATAATTTTAGTTAGTTAAAGTTCTACATTATTTTACCTGACGGTAGTCGAGAGTTCGCTAATTTCTAGAATAAAATTTAAGTTTTGATACAAAATGCTTCAAGATTAAATGTTTATGAGTTTATGAAACAAAATAACATTAGGTCTTGGTGTGTGGTTAGTGTATTATATATATTATAACAATAATGACATCAGGGTGAGAAATATATGTGTCCAGACTGACCAGGACGCAAACCGGGGCCATTCGCTTTCAGGGCAAATTCTCTACTGACTGAGCTGGACATGTCACTTACATTTATTCCTCAATGTTTAGGGTTACTAAAAGGCCATTACAATAATTGTACTTTATATATATATATATTATTTAAATGAAAGATTGTCATTTAATTTTTGTTCTTTTCAATTGATGCAAACGTAGAACATAAATGAATTATATTTTTAATATGGGGCCTCCGTGGCCAAGACACTTTAACACTCACTCAGCCACTCACTGCATGGGTTCGAATCCCGGCAGGGCAATTCGGATTTTCATGTGAGGAAGCCTTCCAGCTGGCAGGTTGGTGGTTCTACCTGGATGCCTTAGTGCATTAGGGGTCTTCCTCCACCTGTAATTAGCTGGACTTCGCTATATGACTGAAATACTGTCGCAGCTCATCGGTAAATTAAAAAAAATCAATCAATCTATTTATAATGGTTTGTTAAAAATTAATGGTTCCTGTAGCTTGTTACAACTGCAAAGATTCAATCACGTAATTTCTTTCAATTGTGCGTTCGATTCCTCGCAGTGTCACTTTCTTCATCTAAGTAAGCCATCCAGCTCGCTTGTGGTAGGTTGGTGGTTCTTCCCGGCTGCCTATGTGTACTCATCCATGTTATTAGCTGGACATCGATTACTATATAACTGGAATACTCACAGTCGCAGTGACAGTAAACTCCAGTCAACACAGTAATTAATAGTAACTTGTCTGCAACCTGTGTTCTGCACATCATCTCAATTATATTTATATTTGAGGCAAATTTCATTAAAATCCTTCAAGGGTTATAGGAGATATGGAGCGGACATGATATTGTAAGGAAATGTGAAAAAAAAAACAAATTAAATTAATAAAGGATGAAACCGGACACTGCTCTTAAGCATGGGGAATCAATATCCATGTTGGTCACTGTAATTTGTTTAAAGAAAGATTGTTTAGACTGTTGATACGGATGTGATATGTGATGACATGACTAAAAATTATTTTCGTATCCAGCCATATTGCCTGTTTAAATCCCCTGGTCCAACATTCTTAGTGTATGAGTATTATTTGGCACCATTGAAGTTCCATTAATTACCATTGAAGGTTATGGATATTTCATTTAAAATCATTGATTCACCATTATTTTACGTAAAATGACACCATCAAAATACCATTGGCAAACCATTTTATTCCATTAAATCCCTCATTGGATACCATTGAAAATAATTTATTTTTCATTTTTTTTTAGGGAGAGCTCATTTGCATATTTCGGCTCATTTCAATAGAGTTTCAATGGTGTTTCGGTTGAATTTCAATGGTGTTTTGATGGAGTTCAATGGTTGAACTATTTAGTATATAAAGACTTTCAATGGTCCTTCAAGGGTTGTGCTACATTTGGTTCTGCAAAAAGAAATGGTAATTCAATGATGTTTCAAGCCATTTCAATTAGATAAGGGTGTTGTCGTTTTTGTTGAAAAACATGACATCCTGGATACTGAAAAATAATGGCTCACTTGGACTCAAACTAAGAGCCTTTAGCTAGCTGGTACCCTCTCGGTGTCAGAAATTTATTCAATGAGCTATCTTCCATCATTTGTTTTAAAGCTATCGTTTGTGGCTTATTTCATCCATTTAAACTTGAACTTAATCCAGCCTGATCAAATTGCACATATATATGCACCCTAACAAAATATTTTAAGTATATTCAAGTCAAACACAAACAATAAAGCTATTGGCTGCTATGCATATATAGTTTTTTTTTTATTTATTCAACTGATGTATTATAAAAGTAGTTATCCTAACCAAACGGGGCATACATTATAATTATTATATTCTGTTTCTTATTATGTGTATACCAACCTTCATGTGCATGTGTATTACATGTATATACAAGCATTTTGAAAATACATAATTATTTATCTAGATGCATTATTCATACCTATGATTTGTTCTAGTTGTTTCATTTTGAAAATATTTAATATCACTGGTATAACTGAGGTGCACCAGAACAAACTGCATTACATCCTGCATTTTGGTAATGCTTCATTTTTTTCTTAAAAATCCTTCATAAAAATCCAAACCCTTATTTAAGATATTGATCACATTTTTCAAGTTTTAGGGAAATCATCCTGGTAAAATTTAG
>CM037787.1:44034517-44084517 GCA_021229015.1 Solen grandis | reverse complement strand
GGCTAAAAAATGTGGCCTCTAGAGTGTTAACAAGGTTTTACTACTACATTTGACCTCGTGACCTACTTTTTGACCCCACATGACCCAATTTCGAACTTGTCCAAGATTTAATGGAGACAACATTCTGACCGAGTTTCATGAAAATTGGCCAAAAAATAAGGCCTCTAGAATGTTAACAAGCCAAATTGTTGACGATGAACGACGCACGATGTACGTCGCACGACGCACGACGAAAGCCGGACGAAGGGCGATCACAAAAGCTCACCTTGAGCACGTTGTGCTCAGGTGAGCTAAACATCACTGTGGAGACACTGGTTTAATGCGGTTGTTTTTTTTTTGACACTTTGGTCAGTTAGTTAGACAACTTGTCCTCTTATTTGGCACAATTTATTTCTTGTACTAGAGTTTAACCTGTGAGTAAAAACATATCTCCATATCTCTTGCAATTATGAGAGAAATGCCCGGGACACGATTTTGTTGCAAAAATATATTTTGACTCATATTCAGATAACATAAAAGGTGTGTGAAGTTAGCGCGTAGATCGTAGATCGTAAATCAACACTATAACTAATTTTCTTTGTCGACCTGGATCGTAGATCGTAGCTCGACCATTGAAATAAACGATCGAGCTCAACCATTCAAATAAACCATTATAAATGGTTGAGCTGGATCGTAGATCGTAGCTCGACCATTGAAAACTTTCATAGAATGGTTGAGCTGGATCGTAGATCGTAGCTCAACCATTCAAATAAACCAAAATAAATGGTTGAGCTGGATCGTAGATCGTAGCTCAACCATTGAAAAAGTTCACGGAATGGTTTAGCTGGGTCGTAGATCGTAGCTCGACCATTGAAAACTTTCATAGAATGGTTGAGCTGGGTCGTAGATCGTAGCTCGACCATTCAAATAAACCAAAATAAATGGTTGAGCTGGGTCGTAGATCGTAGCTCGACCATTGAAAATGTTCATAGAATGGTCGAGCTGGGTCGTAGATCGTAGCTCAACCATTGAAAATGTTCATGGAATGGTTGAGCTGGGTCGTAGATCGTAGCTCGACCATTGAAAATGAACCAAAATAAATGGTTGAGCTGGGTCGTAGATCGTAGCTCAACCATTCAAATAAACCATTATAAATGGTTGAGCTGGATCGTAGATCGTAGCTCAACCATTGAAAAAGTTCACGGAATTCATTTGTCGGAAAAAAATGCTTTCGTCGGGAAAAGGGTTTCCGTCCAAAATCTTTGTACTTGTCGGTGATATCTCATTCGTCGGAAAAGTTTCCGTCGGGAAATTTTCTGTTCGTCGGGAAAATTGTATGTCGGGAATTTAGTATTAGTTGTGAAAATTGCATTTTGTTAATATTTTTATCTTCGTCGGGATTATTGTACTCGTCGGGAAAATTGCATTTGTCGGAAAAAAATGCTTTCGTCGGGAAAAGAGTTTCCTTCGAAAATCTTTGTACTTGTCGGGAATATCTCATTCGTCGGAAAAGTTTCCGTCGGGAAATTTTCTGTTCGTCGGGAAAAATTATATGTCGAGAATTTATTATTAGTTGTGAAAATTGTATTTTGTCGGGATTATTTTACTCGTCTGGAAAATTGCATTTGTCGGAAAAAAATGCTTTCGTCGGGAAAGGAGTTTCCTTCGAAAATCTTTGTACTTGTCGGGAATATCTCATTCGTCGGAAAGGTTTCCGTCGGGAACTTTTTCAATGGTTGAGCTACGATCTACGATCCAGCTCAACCATTTATTTTGGTTTATTTGAATGGTTGAGCTACGATCTACGACCAGCTCAACCATTTATTTTAATGGTGAGCTACGATCTACGACCAGCTCAACCATTCCATAAATTTTAAATGGTTGAGCTACGATCTACGAGCCAGCTCAACCATTCTATGAAAGTTTTCAATGGTCGAGCTACGATCTACGACCCAGCTCAACCATTTATTTTGGTTTATTTGAGTGGTTGAGCTACGATCTACGACCCAGGTCGACAAAGAAAATTAGTTATAGTGTTGATTTACGATCTACGATCTACGCGCTAACTTCACACACCTTAACATAAATCGAAATTCATTTTAAATAATGATATATCAGTACATTGAATTATGTTTTTAATACACCACTATCAATTTACTACGGAATGTTATAAACTGACTTATATATCAAACTTAACATTGAACGTTTGTGTTTTGCCTTATTTTCTGATGTATGAACGGTTCAAAGATGACGTAAACTTTATATGACGTCAAGGCTATATAATCCTAAAGTAAAGCGTTGTGAAATAAACCGACTCATTTTGTTTCGCTTTTAGAACATCGAAGTCTAGTTACGGTGTTAGAGTAGAAAGGGAGTTTCGTTTTCGTGCTATATCGCAAAATAATGCACGGTGTTGCGTTCGGGTGCATTCTAAACTTAACACCGTGCATTGTAGGCCTGCCTTAGTAATTAATTACAAAGAATCCAAAGTCAAAACTGGGCACTATTCTGCGATGATACAACCTAGTATAGATGGGACATGATTTATGAACATATACCTGGGCATGGAATATGGCACATTTCTGAATCACTGTCGTCGCTGCCAGAACATAGAGACATAACTAAACAATCTCTGAATCTGAAACAGGAAACTTATTGATCAATACAAAAAATAATAATAATAAAAATAAAAAACCTGTTAAAACAGCCGCTTTATTGATTGCATTGTTTTTCATATGCACGTATGTATAGGTTAATGTTTTTTAGTAAGTATTAATGAAATTAAATCGGTCTGGCGCGACCGCTTTAATGGAATTGATGCTTACTAAATAACACTAACCTACTTTGTAGTTGAAATTTAACGCAATCGCAAATTCCAAATAGTATTGATTTTTGAGACTCCGCCCTATCCACCTGTTCCCGGCATGAATTACATCACATGACATGTAACATGTTGTGTCAAAGGTCAATGCGTCGCTCTTAGACTAGCTGTGTATAGCTGTTTAGATCTACGCTTGGGAAGGCTGGAAAAATGAGCATTGAACCGGACCCCGACTTTGATCTCTTCGGCAAAAAAAAGTGGTGATTGAAATTTGAATAAAAGAATGATACTGTTTATAAAGGTTCCTATATCTGCACCTATATATGTTATGTTGTGTTTTGGACATTGTTATTATGTTTTCGTTTTAGTAATCCTTGTTTGTTATGTGTTTTTTATGCTCACCGAAGGTGACGCATATAGTCGCCGCTTCGTCCGTCCGTTCGTCCGTCCGGACTATTTCTCAGGAACTAACGGCTTGAATTCAACGAAACTTTATGGGAAGCTTTATTACCAAGAGGAGATGCGCATATCCTCAGCATGACCCGGTTCCTAAATTTTTCAAAGAGTTATGGCCCATTGACTTTTCGGCCTATAGTACATATTGCATGATTCTTGTCCGGGCTATTTCTCAGGAACTAATGGCTTGAATTCAACGAAACTTTATGGGAAGCTTTATTACCAAGAGGAGATGCGCATATCCTCAGCATGACCCGGTTCCTAAATTTTTCAAAGAGTTATGGTCCCTTGACTTTTCGGCCTATAGTACATATTGCATGATTCTGCCCGGGCTATTTCTCAGGAACTAATGGCTTGAATTCAACGAAACTTTATGTGAAGCTTTATTACCAAAAGTAGATACGCATATCAACGGCGTGACCTGGTTCCTCAATTTTTCACAGAGTTATGGCCCCTTGACTTTTCGGCCTATAGTTCATGTTGCATGATTATTGACCGGGCTATTTCTCAGGAAATAAAAGCCTTAATTCAACGAAACTTTATGGGAAGCTTAATTACCAAGAGTAGATACGCATATCGTCGGCGTGACCTGGTTCCTCAATTTTTCACAGAGTTATGGCCCCTTGATTTTTCGGCCTATAGTACATATTGCATGAATCTTGTCAGGGCTATTTCTCAGAAAATAATGGCTTGAATTCAACGAAACTTTATGGAAAGCTTTATTACCAAGAGAAGATTTGCATATCATGGGGGTAACTTTGTCCCTCAATTTTTCACAGAGTTATGGCCCTTTGACTTTTATGCAAACGGTATATCTAGTATGATTCTTGTCTGGGCTATTTCTCAGGAACTAATAGCTTGATTTCAACAAAACTTTATGTGAAGCTTTATTACAAAGAGGAGATGCGCATATCTTCGGCTTGACCCAGTTCCTACATCCTCCCACCCATTGACCAAGGTCTTATTTGTAACAATGACGTTCTTCGGGGAGCATCTGTCAGTTCTACTGACTTTCTTGTTTTTCTTCACTTCTTATTTATTTAATCGGATATTTTCTTAATTGTTTTGTTTAGTAATTAGTTATATATTACCTATTCTATGGTAGCATGTGTAGACATTGAAATTACAAAAGTGCCTTTAAAGAGATGACCGATCTTAATGTTGTTAGAAAGTGGTCAGACCCTTTTACTGATTTTGTAAAATCTTTAATGTTGTATAATCATTATTTACGGCAATAAAACATGTTTAAACTAAACTAAGCGGAAGGGTAGAGTTCATTTGTTATTTTGGATAAATCAGATTACTGGTGAGTAAATGTATGTTCACTATGATTGTTGTGTTTTATCTTTTATCGATGTTCATGCGTCCACATCAAAAATTCCTGTAAGACTTTACACATGCGTGATATTGGTAAACACATAAAGCTCCGCTTCTCGACACAACCCGACGCACATGCGCACTGAAGGTGCTTGAGGCTGGTTTTAAATTGATCAGCTGATTTAACGGAATAGTGTTTAGTGACAAGTTTATGCCGATTAAATGAATTAAATGGAGACAAAATTTTGAAAAATGGAATGACCTTTTTGGACAAAATTTAATTTCAAACACTATTTTTTTTTTTTTTTTTTTTTTTTTTTTTTTTTTTTTTTATATTCAAAGAAAACAATATAATTTGGAGGATACGTAATCTTAACGCTTACAAAGTCAGTGTTTAAATAATTATATCTATCTAAAGACTTAATCTGTCTTCCAGAACGGTCAGATATCGCCAATGATGTCCTTCCTTTCAAAACCTTAATCAACCAGGCCTTGTAGCCGAGATCTCTGATTTAAATATGTATAGTTGATTCATATAAATATTTCCTCACTTTTTTTCTGTTTCCGTGATTGTACTTTAACATGGTTCAAAATTGTAGCAATCCATAGTGTAACTGTGCTCATGATTAGCAATGCTTTTACCATTAAATGTATATATTAATATAGCCTTTTATCTGGTATTTATTATTTTCTTATATTATTAAGCTTATGTTTATTAATTCTTACAGTGAAAACCATCAAGTAAGGTTTAAATGTTTCAACAGTTTACAATTACGGAAGTACAGCAAACAATTTATTGAGACATGTCGAAGCTTGGTACTAAAATGATAAATTTTTGCTGACATTAAATTTTGCTTGATTAACTGAAATTGAAGAGCATACATAAATAGGGGAGAACGACAAACAATTGCTTCGAAACTGAGGATTGTGGGATGTATTTTTTTCTTTCTATTTTAATTTTTTACCATTATTTCTGAATCATATCAGATTCAGGAAGATTATAAAGGCGTTTTACTTTTTATGTCCCCAAGATCTGCTATATATATATGTGTGTTACATAAGGCATATTTTTTATATATTTGAACATGTCTAGTTTTAAAAAGTATAGGTATAAATCATACTAAGTTTAATAACAAACATGGTATCTGGTATATGAAAAGTCTAGAAATATCAAAACTACTGTATGCAAGTCTGGTACAATCAACCAAATACTTATGGAAAGATTTTATTAAGTCTTGAAATATGCCTCTCGATTATAAACATGTATGGTTTGTTAGCCGAATGCTGTTATAATTATCTTACGGTCATCATTTTCGTAAAAATTTGACATTTTATTTAAAGTATCCTTAACCTTTAATATCTGAGTTTCAGAGGGTAATTTTTGGCTGTTTTATCGAAGAAGAAAGTAAAGATATTGTCATCATTCTGGAGCCGTCGTTGGTCTAGGTTTCGTGAAAAACTCTAACCTTGACCACATTCCTATCACCTAGATGAGCCTTGGCTTCCGCACGTGGTACTCTAGGGCATACAGTTCAGGAGTACCTTAAAGGAATTTCGTCCTTTTGTGAAGAACTTTAAGTGTATAAAATAAACGGTTTTCGTGGTGGATAAAGCGACGGGACATCTATGGCCCAACTTTCTTTGATGAAAGTTCTACCAACTGAGCCCCGTTTCACTAAACTTCGTACGAGTTAAATTCTTCGTGAGGGTAAAGTCATGGATACATTATAGTACTATTCGTGTGATTTTTTTTCATCACATCATAAACAAGAGGGCCATGATGGCCCTGAATCGCTCACCTGATTAAAAATGAGCAACACATGTTGGATTTTTCAAATTGACCTATTTTTTGACCCCACATGACCCACTTTCGAACTTGTCCAAGATTTTATGGAAACAGACATTCCGACTAAGTTTCATGAAGATATGGCCAAAAATGTGGCCCCTATAGTGTTAAAAATGTTTTTCTAAGAGTTTACCTCATGACCTACCCTTTGACCCCACATGACCCAAATTGGAACTTGTCCAAGATTTTATGGAAACAAACATAGTGAAAATTGGGCCAAAGATGTGGCATCTAGAGTGTTAACAAGGTTTTTTTCCTAAGATTTGACCTCGTGACCTACTTTTTGACTTCACATGACCCAAATTCGAAACTGTCCAAGATCTTATGGAGAGAAACATTCTGACCAAGTACACACCAAATATCTAAGCTCCAGGCCTTATGCGTTTTCACTAGAAGAATTTTGAAGGTTTTCATATATAACTCTATGTAAAAAGGTGACCCCTCGGGCAGGCCTAATTTGACCCTAGGGCCATAATTTTAACAATCTTGGTAATGGTTCATAAGATGATGCTACGCGCCAAATAACAACAACGAGACAGCCCCCTAGTGCGTAATGCACCCCCCCCTCAAACCCCACCCCCCAAAAAAAAACCACCCCCCCCCAAAAAAAAAAAAACAAAAAAAAAAAAAAAAAAAACAATACAACAAAAGCAACAACAAAAAAAACAACATCTAACCAAAAAAAAAAAAAAAAACACTATCCGTCATTTATAACCAAACACTTTGTTTAAAAGTATGACATTATTTGAGCAAGTGGATATTCACCTGAAGCGTACACCGGCCCCACATTGGTCACCATTTGGGTTAAGACACCTGCTCCACTCATGCCACTCATCATATATAGCTGAAAAGACGAACTTCCTCGTTACATTACCTTATTTAAATAATTATATAAAGTTTATTTAATTATATATGTATGTACTACATTTAAGTTTTGGTCCGTCGTCTTAAACGTGACACACACATGTATATCAAACGCATCTTTGCTGTAGATAAATAAACAATTACATAAATAAATAAATAAATAAATAAATAAATTTATTTTATAAAAACTGATAAAATATTGTAATATATCGGTGAAATCGAATCCACGTCATTCACTGATATTTCAAGAGTAACTTATAAAGGGGGATAATTGGAGATATATATATATATATCGTTCCCGGTGGCCGAATGTTTAGAGCGTCTGCTTCGGGAGCGGGAGGTCGTGGGCACGATCCCCGGCCGCGACACACCGTAAGTCGTGAAAATGATACTGGTACAGCTCCATTGCTTGGCGCTCAGCACATGAGAGTAGTTCAAGGACTGGTTGGCCTAGTGAAATTCCAGCCATTGATGGTAAAAAAAAATATTGATCTCCAGCATCGTCAACAGACCTTAATTCAGTTTCGATTTCCACATTGCAATTGTATTTAAAAAATATGAAGAATATTAGCACTAAGAGATAAAACAGAAAACGAAAGTCGGAATTTTATCTCCGTGAAGTAAAAAGGAGGGAAACCTAAATATATATAGATGTCTAAAGACAGTCCCGAAATATTGTGCGAAGCGTAAACGTGTGCAACTATACAACAACGTTGCAAGCAATACTGCCTTACTGAAGGCAACTGATTTGTGAGTGTGTCTCAAGTGAAAGAGGGTTTTACTTAATTTTTACCAGATACAAGTCTTAAATTCAATAACAAGACCACTTTTGAGACAGCTGTCAACTGGCCTTAATAATGTGATTACATGTATATGATGAGCGAGTTTCAATTAACAGAAAAAAGGAAAAAAGTCTTCTTTATAAAAGGTTTTACTGCAAAATAATGAATTGTTTTACTATTATAATTGTTGTAATATGTTTGCTTCCTTTTCATTTAGATATGCTAAATTATATGAATCTTATAAACTGTTGGCAAGAGAATAGGGAGAATAAGAGAGGCGATGTGCTAATTGCTAGCAGCCCATTTTAAACAAATGGCGTGCTCATCTTAGATTGTAACGACCTTGTAAAGCAGGTTTATAACATTTGGTGTATTCCCATCGCTTGAAAATTCGGTCCCCGTTTATTAAATTTATTTTGAAGAACAAAAGAAATGCGACAAGCCTGTTTGTTTTTCAGCGCTATCAGCACCTTGTTTTGATTTCAGTATCTTATCAGTATCCGGAGGCGTCATGTAAATTAGTTTTACTAACAATATTTGTAAACTAACTGAGTTACCTTCTATAAATAAAGATTATTATCATCTATTATAATTATTATTATAACCCGTCAGATGCCGAGCGCTTGTATCTAGTGACGGCACCACAGTCTCTATTTATAGATTGAAGTAAGTATGCAAAAGGTTTGCTGCGAAGGTCAGTGGCATATAACTGATTTTGTATAGTAGATATACAGGTTTTGGTCATTTTATAGTTTAACAAATAACTCCTTGAGGAATCTGAGGTCGCAAGCTTGATATGATTATTAGTATGCTACACGGATTTGTAACGGACTTCAAGCTTTCGAAATGGGTTATTGTGACACCATAAAATGTACGAAATCTGTTTAATGACTATTGAAAAATAGTTTCGAGCCACCTTTGCATCAAAACAAACTATATTCCTCCGCATGGTAAAGTGAAATTTACGTAACATTATAGAAAAAAATATTTCTTTTGTGTTTTTATGCCATAGACAATTATTGTGTCCCGTGAAAAACTTATTTTTGACACAAAATAAATATTCAACCCGTTTGCTTAATCTCCACCTACCCGTGTTATTGAGTTATGTTTAATCGTTCGATCATTTTTATAAAAATTGAGAGGTTCTTCGGTTTTCAAAGTTGAAAATCGAATGCTCAGAATGTAGGTACTAAATCGTTAAAATACACCTCATCGAAAGTTTATTTCGCTATTCGCTATACGGGCCAAACAGTAGACAACAGTACCGAAATCTACACTAAGTCTGCGATGGTAAGTCGTTTCGCAGACATAGCTGATATGATTCGTGGATTCACATATCAGTATAATTCTAAATGACTTACATGTACTTATATTCTCGCACGGTTTGTTTTGACAAGGAATAATTTGATATGAAGCTTTTGAATCAGAATCGCACTCTTCCCGTTGAACCACCTTATTTCCAAACTTGCATTGTCGGTATCTGAAAAAGGCACAATAACTCAATGGTAGAGTGTCCGCTTTCCGTTCGGGAGGTCTGGGATTCGAATCCCAGCCGAGGCACTTTCTCCGTTGACCGCGTCAAACCAAAGACATATAAAATTGGTTCCAGATGTACCCTTGCCTGGCACTCAGACAAATGGGGTTGCTATGGGAACTCGGAGTCCTCAGTACTGGTTCTGTCCAAGAACTTGAACTCCCGTGTATCGGTGCTATACACCGGGTACGTTAAAGAACCAAGGGTCCTATTCGCAAAATGAGCTAGAGCATCGCATCCAGACTCCCTTGTTTTCAACTACTGGGTAAACCTTGACCGTAAGGTCTAAAATATGGCCATTATAATCAGAAATGATTGCTTACTATTACAATAAAAGGAGAAAGAAGAAAGAAATAACAATTATCTCAGCAAGTGTAGCACTTAGATAATCATACAATATTTAACATCTTATCTGATAAATATTAATAAGAAATCAACACCAGCAACAGACAAATCTAAAATCTGTTATCGCATTTTAATCGTATTATTGATTTATCTGCCAATGTCAGGTTGCTTTTGTTTGCTTTTTATAGGGTGTTGTATCTATCGCAATCCCATAATCTTAAAATATCCGCATCAATTCCACAATTTGGTAAAAACATCATAATTTGTTATAGTAGATAAATAACAAGAGTTGTCCCAAGACAACATGCTACACTATTCGCAGTGTTGGACAGTATAATAATAGCTATTAGTATGTGTAGCTTTAGCAAGTCGGCGGAACTCGCTCATTATTTCATGATAACTCCGTTGACAGTCTCTCAGTTCCTTGGGCGCTTTGATTTGTTTCATTTTAATGCTGAGTAAAGTTCAGTTCATAAATTGCATACCTTAGGAGGTAATGACCTAGAGTACACACTCGCATCGAACTGTTACGCTACTGAGTGATAGAGTGATACAATACGGTGAAAACGGCTGTAGTGTACTGACATTGTGTTATGGCAAACACTTCTATTCATAGTGTAGACACGAACTGTAGCCTATAAATACCAACGGCAATTTTTACAACTCCCGTGGCCTTGACCTTCGAGGACGCAGGCAGTTGATATGCACGGCACATTCTTGTGTTATGAGGAACACTTCTGTGAAGTTATATTGAAATCCACCCGTAGTTGTTCAAGTTAGGAGGACACATGGCGAAGTAGTTTTTAAATACCAAAGTCAATTTCAAACAAATCCTGTGACCTTGACCTTTCAAGGACGCATATGCTAGATGCGTGCGACACACCCTTGTACTTTAAAGAACACTTCTACAAAGTTTAATTGAAATCAATCAACCGATGTCCAAGTTATGTAGCGGACACGAAGATATAGCCTAGTACCAAACACAATTTCTAACAACTCCAGCGACCTTGATCCTTTCAAGCATTCGTATGGATGATTTGCGCGACACACCCTTGTGTTATAAAGAACACTTCTGTTAAGCTTTATTGAAATCCATCCATAGATGTCCGAGTTATGAAGAGGACACGAATAGGCGGATGGAAGGACGCGCGCAAACTTATAGTTTCAACCGATCTCACCGGTGGGGAATAACTACATGTACTTGTTCGTTTGAAATATTTCCGACTTCAAAAATGATCAAGTAATCAAAACTTGAGGTGATTATGTTTGACAGTTTTTAAGAAAACTTACACAACAGAAAACTCTAAGTCGAGAAGGGTCATATCTGTACCAAAATTAATCTAAGGGCGTATGCTATAGTTACTTCAATTTTTTGATTTTCACATATGTTAAAAAATGGTCACCGTGCTCGTTTTTATACAACGTTTGTATATTCATAGTAACCATTTCTAATAAACACATAAAATATACATTTCTCGTTAAAAAGAAGTAAAAAGTAAACAAAGACACTTATACTAAGGTTAATTCATAATAGTTCTGTTTATCTGCATAAATTTTAAAAATAAAATAGGTACATTATTCTTAAAGAAATGGGCAAAAGCCCATATAAGTTTTGGAAAAGGGGGTGAAAAAAACAGATTCATTTTTAAACATTCCTTATTTTTACAGGTAACTCCTTAAATAAATTATTTTCATTTTTCTTGTTATTATTTTATCATGCCACATGTCCACTGTCCGCAGTGCGTTAAGCCCAATAAACAAACAAACAAACACAACCTGTAAAACCTTCATTATTCAATGCTCTCTCTCTATATATATATGGACTGGAAGAGGAGTTCAACTGTGGTTGAAGCTTCCTGTACAATTTCCTTTTCCGAAGTAACTGTTCCTAATGTTTGTTCTTAAAATTTGCACCCCTGGGTGTGTTTGTAATGAGAGAGAGAGAGAGAGAGAGAGAGAAAGCGGGAGACAGAGAAAGAACATCGTACCGTATTGTAAATGAGTCATCACAAGTTTTTGAACAGCCAGACCACTTGTCCCATGTAGACCAGAATGCTGTATAAATAGTGAACTAAACTTTCAGCGGAAAACTCTTGCATATGCAAATCGAGGTCAAATACAGTGTTTAAATGTTCACAGCGCCTACGACTTTTCGTTCATCTCAAGGTATAATCTTGACATATTAAAACTCACCATTTGAAAATTGAAATGAAACTGAAATATTGAAATATCATGACACATTTGCATTAATCGGACGAAGTCAACAGACTGGCCGACAAGTTCCTATATACATGTCCCCCGCCATTTTTCGGCGTAGCTGTATATAATTAATTTTTACCTACTTTTTTAACCAATCAAATGTTGGTATGCAAATGAAGCCAGAGTAAATGCAATGATATCATTGGCTTATAAAATTTATTTTTAGGATATTTAGGATATTCCAGCTTAAAATTGGAGTTTCAAGTTGTATATATCTTTTTACTTGATATAACAGGCTTCGTTTTCAGTTTAAGCATGGAAGGTAACACAGTAATGAAAAATGTACACTTCCTTATCAAGTTAGGAATGCTGCTTTGGCAAAATGATTTAAAACAACTAAATAAGAAGTAGGCGTGTGTCTATTTTTAGACCACAATTTCCCCTAATTTGTTAAAGTGGACTCGGCCTTCAGGGTAGGTAACTACTGCTGAGAAGATGCGCAGTTTATTGTGTGGATCTCGAAACAATAATCGGATAAACACATTAAATTGAATTATTTCTTATTTCAATAATTTCGCAATATGTTGACTTTCTAAAACAACAACAACAACAAAAAAAACAAAAAAAAACATGAATTTTTGCGCAAATACATGATAGAATTTAATTTTATTTGTTAAATGAACTATTTCCCTCTGAAAAATCAAATAATCGGATATACGCGATTTATGGTCTTTCGATTTCGCTTGGTAACATACGATTTGTCTTTACTTAAAAAAAACAGCAAGTGCATAATATTTAATGGAAGTTGGTAGATAAGCTTTTTGTTAGTTTGTAAATTAAATCCGTTTGGTTATAGAGTCTTCACAATACCTCTCATAATCTTGGTATTTATATATATTTTGCTAACGTTTCCAAATTTATAATAGTTTTAATCTGTTTTACAGTTATTTAGCAACGCCGAATATCTTTTTTTTTAAATATTTCTTGTTTTTATATATAAAGGTACTTACTGCTTAGCGTTGTTGAAAATGATGATACTCTTGTTAATACAAATACATTTCCACATTCATAAGGTCATTTCTTTTGTAGATTTCAAAAATGCCCCAAAATATTAGTTCATGTAGAGAAACAAACTCCACACAGTGATTTATCTTGCACACTCACGTAGCAAAAAGAATCACTGCCGTCACAAATGTCACATGATGATGGTAGGCTTACAAAATTGCGAAGATTTATTATTTATAGATCTTCATGCACAGAAAAAGTTATTTTCTTAACAGATTATTTTTACCACAAGGCGACAATCGATGTTTATTTAAGAAACTATACTTAGGAATATGCCACTCGCTGTAAAATAAAAAAGAATTCGAAAAAATAAAGAATAACTAAACGGTTATTTTCAATTTTTTAATATTTTTATTTGTTATCATTTTTTAATTATTTCTTCATATATTAATGAGGGAAAACTAAGCTGATATATAGAAACAGTTTTTTAACAATAAAAAAAAAATATATCATATATCAGAAATCTTGATAAATGCCACTCGTGGTGGCAGAGATCAATGCCGAAGAATGAAGGGGAGATAACTGCGTGGAGATTTGTAGAGAAATCAATTTCATTTTATGAAACCAATGATGGAACCGCGTATCTGTGTTATGCCCACTTCAGTCCTCTAAATATTTTTTCTTTAACAGATATATGTAAATATTGATACACTTGTTGTTGTTGTTTTTAAATTATTTCAAATTATATTTCTGTGTAAAATTGAAAAATCTATTATTTGTTTTGAGAAATAAATGACAATATAAATTATATTGATACATATTTATTAAGACTGTGTGTGCATGTATTTTTTTTACTAATGATAGTTGTTGTATTGTTAAGGTAATGTAACTTTATTTGAGATTCAATTTTCTAACGCATATCTTTTCGGAATTTTCTGTCTTGTTAGTAGCATATAATAACATATATCATTGTTTTGGGCTGAATATTGCGAGATCGCAACTTGTTTCGGAGTTTGGAGAGAGCTACAAATACACGGCGTATCCGCATAAATTCGCAATTATTTAATAATTACGAAGGATTTATTTCAAAAGCATCATACCATAGGCCGACTTAAAACTGAATTACTCGTCAGTCTGTTTAATGTGGATTCGATCCCCAGCCGCGACATATCAAAGTCGTAGATAATGGTACTGGTGTAGCTCCATGCTTTGCACTCAGCATATATACAGGGTAGTTCCAGGACCAGTTCGGGTTCGAATCCCGGCAGGGTCACTCGGTTTTTCATGTGAGGAAGCCTTCCAGGTGGCTTGCGGTAGGTGGGTGGTTCTACACGGATACCTCCGTGCATTCGGGGTCTTCCTCCACCTGTAATTAGCTGAACGTCGCTTTATGACTGAAATACTGTCGAAGCGACGGTAAACTCAAATAGTCAAGTCAAGTCCAGGAATGGTTGGGCCGGTGTCAAATTACGCTATTAAGTATTTTGGATGGATGTCAAAATACTATCATTGTTAACCATTTGCATTGGCGAGAACTTGCGAAGACAGTCTGTAATCGGAAATAATTTGAATGTCGGGTCATTATTTGTTATAATTGCTACCGTCATTAATTTATGCACTCGTGATTCGATAACGGAGACATACGGAATGTCTATGGAAAACCGACAAAGATATGCGGAATATAACCGACAAAGATATGCGGAATATATATAAATAAGTTATTTTTGTAAACAACTGAATGATCTTAAGTAAAAGATTATTTTCTGAGTATGAAGACAGGTTTAATTAAAAAAAATAAAAAAATAAGTAATAATCATAATAATTAAATAAAACCTACGTCGATTTGTATAAGTAAATTACAAAAAGTGCGATTATTTGTTTTCTTTCTTTTTCGCATCCTAGATATTTTTGAATATATTTACGATACTTTCTATGATGCCACATCCTCTTGAAACTGGAGCTTGTAGAAAAGAGAAAATGTGTTCTGTTTAAAAAAAAAGTTTATGCCTGACATGTGTTGTATTATGAAATAGTTTAAAATGAAGTGATTGAGTAATGATATTTATTAATATGTAAAAATAAAAAAATAAAATGTTCTGTCTGTCTGTCTGTCTGTCTTATTTATGCATTGTAGTAACGCTGTCAACGCGTATGAACAGATTGCATCTCGTAACAAATCTGTAGCACACACTTTGTCTTTCTGTCCGAAGAATATACACTGCTTTTGGAAGCATAATGGGCCTTTAAACCTAATAAAATATATCTAAATGTCAACAAAATGGCTTTCCAATCGAATAAGCTGAACTAATTTTGCTGTATGTATTTATATTAGCGAATTAAACAGACCTGAATTGCAATATTTCAGATGACTTACATTTCTAAAAATTGTATCACAAGAAAATGCCCCCTCTTTCCCCATTCTCTATTTGTGTAGGTATGCTTTAAGAATATAAATAACGTCAAACCAGTGTATCTATAATCATGTTATATTTTATGAAAAGAAAACATAAGTTAATCATATTTAATGGCTATTTGACATTTTTTCATTTAACGAATACTGTACATATTTTCAACATTCGAAACAACTTGAATGAGATTTTTAATTTAACACACGAAATTTGACTTGACTTGACTTGACTATTTGAGTTTACCGTCGCTTCGACAGTATTTCAGTTATATAGCGATGTCCAGCTAATTACAGGTGGAGGAAGACCCCAAATTCACGGAGGCATCTAGGTAGAACCACCGACCTACCGCAAGCCAGCTGAAAGGCTTCCACGTTATTTGAATATCAACACATATATGTAAACATATGTGTACAATACCTTGTCAAATTTAGCATGATATTCACATCCTTGAATCGGGGCTATATAAAAAATGGATCGATTAAGTCTTGGATCAAACGGAATTGCATCGCATGGGACATTTTTCCACTAATATAGCTTCCTCGTTTCTATGAGATTTAATTTTGTAATAAAAATCAAAGGCTATGTCTGTCTCAAACATGGACAGTGGGCTTGACCACTTACTTCCATGATGAGTTTCGCAAGCGATGCTGCAAGAAATATGATTAAAATTCCTCAACATAAAATCACAGTGTTAGCTCATAAAATAACAGAAAATAAACTGTGCCTGTTTCAGTAAGGATTTGGTGATGAAAACTATTAAACTATTTTGTTTTGTAACTACGACAAATGCTGCACTACAATAACTTTACAGTATTTTTAGAAATGTATCAGGTGACAGTGGTCACGCCATTAAGAGGAGAATTAAAAGAATGGATGAAAACACTTCTAACCTGTACAGTTACATGATCTGCTCTCAGTTTTGTTGCCGTCGCATGTTGAAGTCGAACAGTGTCGTGATCTTACTTGCTCGCAAGATGTACACGCGGACCAATCACTCCAATCTGTCCATCCAGTGTGCGATACAGGATTGTCTGGAAGGGTTTTAGAATTAAGAAAAATCAAAGGACTGAGAGTCCTTATGTTGCGTTAAGCATTAACTGGAACAGTAAAGGAGAAAGTGCGGCTTTTAATCTGGAACCGTTTAATTAATTTCCCTCAGCAAACATAACTTGTAGCTGTGAGAGTCGAATGACGTGATTCATTAGCCATATCCGTGTTAGATTAATAAAGGACGCATTACATGCCAGATGTGCGTGAACTGCTGCACTTTACTGGCTTACGTCACACAATTTTAATCATAGTATTTTCATTGATATTTTTCCCCGCCTACGCATAGGTGCACGTATATCTTGCCCGCTAGAGGGCATTGAATATGGATATCCGGTTCTGTCATTTTTTCAATCGGTTATAAATAATAATATAATGTAAACAACGCAATATAAAAATGCAAACACATCGCATACTTTATGAAATGTTGAGAGTAAATGTTTGGCCATAGTCCTAATAAAGTTCAAACTTTATTCATTTACATCGATTACGAAAAAAATCCCAAAAACTAATATCAATCACGCTCGATGGCTCAGATTGCGGCGTATGTGGTCATTACTGTGGAGTATATCGAAAAAAAAAAAACACGTGTCCGGACGGGCGACCACTGTACTTTCTCGCGTACGTGACCAGGTATCGAACCCGGGACGCATTGGAGAGGAGCGAAGCGCGTTAGCACTACGCTATCCATAGTCCTATAGAGATAAAATCTCTGATTCTTCTTCCATTGTAGTCTTTTGTAATTATGTCTGATTATTATGGCCATATTTTAGACCTACGGCATCGGAAGAAACAGTGGTTAAATAAAAGGGAGTCCGGGTGCGATTACCCTAGCTAATATTGCGAATAAATCTCTTGGATCTACTCACCCGGTGTGTAGAACAGATACACTGGGGACAAGTTCCTGGGTAGAACCAATTCTTAGCAACTTCATTTTTTCGTGTGCCAAGCAAGGTGCATCTTACTTTTATCAATTTTATACGTCTTTAATAAACCATTAAATTCACTCTTATTCAATATTTCGGCAACAGTTTGCCTTCCTCAAGAAAAGAAAACCCTGAATTTTGAAGTTCTACATAATAGACATTTGGATAGTCGCCATATTGTTATTGATAGCACCAAAGATAACAAAAAATGTAAACATATTCATACTGAAAAGAATAATCCATGCAGAATCACAGCAACCACACAAAAACTGTAACTGCCATCCAAATTTTAAAGGTCAGACAACTTTAATAAGTAAATTTTGACACTAGGACAATGATTTGAACAGACTTGGTTGAGGTCCACTAGTAAACATCTTAACTCAAGTCCTTGTAGACTTTGAGAAGAAGATCTTTTTGGGGTTTTCCTATACAAGTTTATGTAAAACCAAGTGACCACTAAGGCGGGGCCAATTTTGACCTCAGGACCATGATTTGAACAAACTCCTTAGAGGTTCAATAAGCAATGTTACACACCAAATATCTAAACTCTAGGCCTAGTGGTTTCTTTTCTAGGGTTTCATATATAATTAAGTCTGTGTAAAATCATGTGACCCCTAAGTCGGGGCTAATTTTGAGCCCAGGGACATGCTTTGAACAAACTGGGTTGAAGTCCACTAGGCTATGTTACAAACCAAATATCTAAACACTAGGCCTTGTGGTTTCTGACAAGAAGGTTTTCTAGTTTTTCCTATATAAGTCAATGTTAAATCAAGTGACCCCTAGGGCGGGGCCAATTTTGACCCAAGGGCCATGATTTGGACCAGTTATGTAGAAGTCTACTAGGCCATGTTACACACTAAATATCTAAACTCCAGGCCTTGTGGTTTCTGGCAAGAAGATTTTTCTAGATTTTCCTATGTAAGTATATGTAAAATCAAGTGACCCCTTAGGGCCATGATTTGAACAATCTTGGTAGAGGTCCTCAAGACAATGCCACATGCCAAATATTTAAGCTATAGGCCCTGTTGTTTCGGAGAAAATATTTAAAGATTTCACTTTTAAAAATCTTATTTTAGCTCCTGTGTCCCAGACATGCAATGGGCCGGAACCATTTGAACAACTTTGGTAGAGCTTCACCCGAGGAACATTCCTGCAAAGTTTTATCAAAATTAGCCCAGTGGTTAAGGAGGAGATGTCGCTTGAAGAAAATTGTTGACGCCGGACGGACGGACGACTACGGACGCCGGGCAAAAGAAGATCACAATATCTCACCATTAGCACGTTGTGCTTAGGTGAGCTAAAATAATGCATCAGGGTTCCACTACCCTAAGATATCGTTTTAGGATTTGCGATATAGAGAATAGTGTTTAGTTATTAGTGTTTTTTTTTTGTTGTTTTTTTTTTCATTTCCTAACATCCGCGAAAAAAACCTTTACAAAGGGAGATCAAAAACAAATAAGCGAAGGTATATTTTTTCAAAAGTTTGACCTTTAAAAACACAAATTGATTGTGTTTAATATAAGCACATTTAAGTCACTATGAATTGTTTTCTATACTCAAAGGAAAAAGAAACACAGGGAAAATTTTAGTGTCAGTTTTAAATAGGAAGTATTCGACGGTATTACAGGTTAAATTATTTTGATGAAGTTTTTTTTTTTCAAACAAAATAAATGCTTAAGAAAGAGATTATGTCTATTGTATGAGGTTTATTGCAAGGTTAGGAGGTAAGAACTTGAATCTAGCTACTACAGAATCTAGTTACCCAGCCTTCCTTTTTCCTTTGAGTATATATATATATGCATTTACCGTTGCAGGTTTTAGTTTCAAATGCTGGTCCAATGCAATTAGAATTATGTCCTGGGCTATTTCCTACAATACAAGTTCTCGTGCGTATAGCTACGTTGAGGTTATGACAAGAAGACCAGCTCTCCCATGCGTTCCAAATTCCGGCGTTTTCTGTAAAAATATTTGAACTAAAAAGTTTCAGCAGGATTAGTTCGGTTTTTCTAGAATAATGTTTACTCAATACACGATTCCGTATGAGATTATATTGCAAACTATTTCACCAATAATAAGATAAGAAAAGCATTATACATGTATATTGTGAACTTAACAAGTTTACTGTTTTGCATTTACAAGTACTCATATATTGTCTTATTGGATATTTTAATTTTTCTTTCCTTTTTAAATTTCTAATTTTTATGTTAAAAGGCTTTTTAGCGTTTTTTTCCAACTGACAGATTTTTCTAAAATTTGCATAGAAGTGCTTTAGACTTTAGCTAAAAGATATATTTATTAAAAATAGGTGGTCACCATGCTTGTTTTAGAGATAAAGCTTATGGTAGAGCATTACTTTTTGCTAAAATTTGTTGAAGAAACATGGCATTAAAAATAAGAAAGATTTCGTTTCTAAATAATGTAGCGGCATATAAATGATAATTTATTCAATGCTTTTATCACCATTTGTAACTTTTAATGTACTCTATGGTTACAGATAAAAATACTTTCAAACATGCATTGAAAATACAAAACGGGCATAAAATCTCATTTGTGCCTAGACCAAAATGTATGCAAAAACTATCCCAAAACTGTGATTCTTATATATATGTTTCTAAATAAAAAAAAATCATCAGACAGATTTCATTTTTTTTCACAGTCAATTCAATTATATAAATGTTTTCTGAAAATGTAAAAAAATACATACCTCACCAGGTTTTATTTTTAACTAAAACTGCCTTTTTACTGAAATTGCAGCCAAAATTGCATAAAAACATTAAAACGTGGCATTTTTTACCTTCACATTTTGGCAAATATACTTTAAATGATATTTTTAACAGATGGGTCTTAAAATGTTGGCTTTCTTCTATCATTCTACTTAAAATGAATGAGCAATCCATTTTTTTTACCAAAATCAATATCAGCTGTAACCCGCTGAGACGTCTTTTATGTTTCTGTACTATGTACATTGTAGTTGCAATTTAACAAGAGAAAATATATTTTCGAATATTCTGTTATGGGGAAATCTCAAACATCTGAAAAAGTCCACACCACGAAATGTCTAATAAAAGAATATGTGAAGTCCATTGTTCAGACAGGTCACTATAATTATGCTTATTTAGTGAGAAAAGTAGGCGAAGCGTTTTCAGAAATATACGGTGCAGTAAAACAACGGATGTAGCGGCAAAAGTTCGTGGACTTCTTTAATATCTTGTGATTTTAGGAAAATCAATAAATTACTGAAGTGCCCCTGTTAATCTTTTCTTGGCGTTGTTGTTAGCTTAGTACAGATTGTTGTATTGGGGTTTACCGTCGCTGCGATAGTTTTTCAATCAAATAGCGACGTCCAGCTAATTACAGGTGGAGGAAGACCCCGAGTACACAGAGGTACCCGGGTAGAACCACCGACCTAACGCAAGCCAACTGGAAGGCTTCCTGACATGAAAAATCCGAAGTCCCTCCCGGGATTCGAACCCACAGCGGTGAGGGACTGAGTGATTTGTAGTCCGCTCGGCCAGCTAAGTATAGAACGCTAAATCTACAATTTAAGATTTTGTCTTATGGTATCTTTCACGTAAACGTACATTTCTCGAAAGCTTTCGGTGATGGATTTAGTTTTGATGCATTCAGATTTATTTCATGTCATTATAATATACTGAAACCTTATTTTTTTTAGACATCTAACATTTTACAAGACCAGCACCTATTATTTCTTTAATCGAATCCGCTATTAAGTTCATTTTATAATAATTTTAAAGACAAGGATAGGCCTATACTTTTTTTTACCTAAAAACCTCTGTTCCCGACAAGTTGTTGATGAACACCATCTACTTTCGGTTTCGATATGATTGCTGACCGTTCGTCTTGACCTGGCTTGGTACCCGGTCCCACAATTACTGCTGCATTCTGACCAGTCAGTCCATGAGGTACGTATGTCTGAATACAATGAATAAACTAACAAAATACTTGATTACCAAGGTGGTCACCAGGCCCGCTTATCACAACACTTTTTATTGAGTTTTAAAAGGTCTATGCATTAGTTCATCGAACAAATTACATTAGCAGTGAACGTACATTTGTATTTGAATGTAATGAACATAACTAAAACATTTTTCGTCCAATATGTCATTTTTCCGAAGGGATGACATGTCATCGGTCAAAAACTTATGTAATTTTATTATTTATTGTTATGGTTTTTGCGTTATTACAAATTAAACAATTCACTTTCGCTTATAAAACAGTGAAAGATAGAGGATTAGTTATCATCAATGTGGAAATGTATATGTATGTATATGTATGTATATATTTATGTGTATATGTATGTGTATATGTATGTTAATGTATATGTGTATGTATATATATATGTGTGTGAGTATGTATATGTATGTAAGTGTGTATATGTATGTGTATATGTATGTATATGTGTATGTATGTGTATATATATATGTATGTATATGTGCATGCGTAAATGTATGTATGTGTATATGTATATATATGTATATTTATGTATGTGTTTGTGTATGTGTACGTACTACGTAGCAATAAATGTTCAAAACATGTGTATAAACAGTCACCGCAGTCGAGTACTGAAGAAAGAATTGAACATAACACATAACAATTGTATCCTTATAGAATAGCATAAATGTATAAATAGCGTAAACAGTGTATCAGTACATAATACATATACCAATGCGCAATAAGCAACTTTTCTTTATAAAACTATCAGAAAAATGTTCAAAGAAGTCATCAAGTTTGGATCATCAAATGTGCAAAGTAAGAATGTAATATAAATGTTGTATGTTGAAATCATATTTTACAGTGCAAAAAAGAAAGAAAAAAGAAATCCTTAACAGGATTATCAGGAGAGAACTTAGACGTCTGAAGTCTTTATAGTTTATTTTATTAGTTTAAAACCTAAACGTTAATAAGGTATACATTCAAAAGGTATTATGAATTATTCTTTTTTTTTTGTGTTATCTTCAATGGCATATGTCCAATCTATGGAATAATTTTCTTTTATTAAAACAAATTATTTATATGCCGTTTATATTTGCAAATTTAAATCTGATGTACGTCATTTTTATATAAAAAAGCGAACAAAATATAAACAACAGACTGCTTAATCTCATTTTTTTTTTCAAGAAGAATCTTCAAACAGACCTCTTTAACCAATCTTTTTACGTTTTATTCAATCCGCGATTTTCATGCTGAATTCCAACTGCTGAAATATTACTTTACCCTATTTAAGTGTATTTTTGCACTACAACAATATTTTCTTTCATCGCTCTCTGTTTTGTTAATTGTGTTAAATATCAGTCAATGAGAGTTATTGAAATGTTGACTGAATGAGCAGAAGTGTGTCATTTTATTCCATATTTCCAAAATTACTAATATTTTGTTCATGCAAATTATATTTATAAAGTTCCAAATGTATTTCACTAATTTTGTGTTTCTTGAATAAGTAAAGTATCAAGCTGTAAAATCAAAGCATAGGTAAATCTGCCATTTGTCATGGCTGATTATTGCAATTCCAGTGCCTGACACCTTAAATGGTTTTATTGGTTGTATCTCTAGTCATCCGGAGGTATGATAAGTTCGTCAGTAATTAGTAAATTTTATCTCCGCTTTAACCTCCTCTCTTTGCATAAGTATGTCAGTACAGTCCTTACGTATTTGATGTAAGATATTCAGAATACTAGTATTGTCTGTTTTTGATTTATTTCACATCTGTGCTGAAGTATAATACTTTTTCAACATAGACACTTTGTGTTTTATACACACTTAAACTGTAACTACGGCAGAAGTATTTCGGACCACAGGGACATAATTATCCTATTTCACCGGGTTACCACGTAACTTATATTTGAAACACTCTATGAACTTATTTATTGTTAAAGAGCGAGCTATAAATGTTTAAGTGTAGAACTTAGTTGTATTACCTGATTGCAGTATTATTCTATCAGGATACTCACACTGGCATACTTTCAGCTTTGTAATCTCTATGTAGTACTCCTGAAAATTATTAACACCATTTAAAATTAAGCATCAGTATAATAGTTCAGCTGGTTTCATACTATATACGGCATTTAAATTTAAACATTACTTTTTGTTCTGGTAACCCTTAAACGTATGATAGAATTTAAACCAATGCAAATTAGTCAGTAACATGTTGTGTCCGATTTTTTGACATAATTCAGCGTAAATCCTATTTTCTTAATGACATTTAAACTTCTTTCATCTATGGCGAAGAAGAGTATCAGGCTTTAATGTTACAAACATACATTTTATAGGAAGAAATCAAGAGGAAACATTTTATAGAAAAAACAAAGTAAGAACAAAACACTACGGATGACGATGCACTGAGGATGCGGCTCGCCTCGTTCCTATCCTGTCTTCTGTGTTCCCGGCTCACCCAAGCATTAAAGGGGAAATGATACATCTTCTTGAGACCGTCAAGTGTGACTCCAAAATTAACCCCCCCCCCCCCCCCCCGGGAAAGATGAAAACGTTTTGGGATTCCTGGGAGGAACTTCAGATGGGAAGAGCTTAAATAACGTCTCATCTAACGATTTCAAGTGGCATCCGATTAGGGCTCTCACGTGAACTTGAAAACGTTTAATGTTACTTCATTTGACAATGTTTTCAGGTTCCCCTATTTAACATAATATAAATTCAAATAAAATCATATAAATTAAAAACAAATAGATACATTAGTAATACTTATTTTACCCGCTAACCACACATTGTAAGTATTATAATTATAAAAGTTATTATTATAGTTATAAAAGTAATAAAATAAAAAAATAAGCTTTCTCGACTATGAATAAAAAAACAGGTGGAAGGGAGTACCTCCGGGGGAGGAGAGGCTTCACCATCCTCATTTTTACCACATATAAATTCAATTTATAAAAGCAAATACAAATAGAGATATAAATATTACAGATTATAAACATCCCCCGGTGTCAAAAAGAGGTAGTTCATTTGATAACGTTTTAAAGTATCCGGGGTAGGAAAGTCAAACCGGGGGTAGAAGGGCGGACATTTAAAACGTTATCATTTTTTATTGGGAGGGGACATTGGGAGGGGGGGGGGGGGTATAAAAACACGTTACACCGGTGAACCGTTTCCTCTCATTCAGATCTTATTTGCAACAGTCACTTACTAGTTTTTATTTCCTCTCCCTCTATTTGCAAACTATAATGATAAAGAAAGCCCCTTTTATCTTTATTTGATGCTGAATCCAAACTTTCGTGTTAGTACATAAGTACATGAAATTCACAAACTTTGCTTTTTTGGAAAGGATAATAAATATGTGACGCAAGCATATGTCAGCTGGAAATATTTGTATAAAGTACAAAAGTTTAGTGGGTACACAAGAAAAAAGATACATTTCGTCAAAATGATCACTTACAACGGTCGTTAAAATCGACGAATAAAGTAAGATGCATTGTAGCTTTGGTGTACGAGTTCCTTCCCCTTATTAACTGTGGGGTACGGAGTAACAGTGGGTGTATGTACATTTATTTGTCACTGACTGTCTAAATGTGGGTCTTGAGCATTTTTGAAATCACACAAAAATTTAACAAAAGATATATTAACAAAAAAATATGCTTACACATATACAGGGAAATCACAGGGAGTGTCTGGCAAAAATATATCACAATCACGTGACAGGTATTGATCAATCACATTTTTTGCAGGAGGTTAACTATTTGGGATATACCTTTTCATCTTTTACTGTTACCCAATCATTATTTCCGGTTCCTATAAATACTCCATCTTTATGGACGTATATAAGCGGGTGTGACGTCACGTCTGGTTTATCATACACCGGCGTGTTGTCAGTCAGGGGACAGTAGCAAGTCCTGTCAGCGGTCACGTGGTACAATAGGAAACACAGAACTATCTTTGTTAGAAATAAACGATGCATCTGAAAAAAATAAAGTCTGTGTTCACACATATAGAGATAGTAGACATATTGATAACTTTTCAATCTGCAAAATCTTTGTAAATTTCCACCTGAAAAAAACAAAAACGGTTTAGCATGAAGCTAGTGCTACGTTTATGTAAGAACACCACTTTCATACAAGGGGTTATACGGGTTATACATATTAGCAACATCTAGCTCATCATACAGACGTATGCGGAATCGGTAGTTCATTGGTTCGATCCCCGGCCGAGACACACCACAGTCGTAAGAAATGGTACTGGTATAGCTCCCTTGCTTGGCGCTCAGCAAATAAGGGTAGTTCTAGAACTTGCTGGTTCTGTGTCAGGATAATGTGACTGGGTGTGGTATCAGGCTATACCCCCCCCCCCCCCTCAACAAAACAACAACAGCAACAAAACAACAAAGCAAAAAAAACACACACACACACAAATAAAAAAATATGTAAGTTTAACCTTTCAATAACGTTATGGTACTTACCTGTACGGTATGGAGAACACAAGATTGATGTTTGTGACAATTATTTCACTGTGAGTGTTTCAATTTAAACCCTAACTCCAACCCTACAGATTGTGTTTCGTTTCTGTCGGTCGTGTTATCCTTATCTCTACCTAGGGTCCTCAACTTGACACGTTGTGTAACAGAGAGAGGTCACTATCTCTTCTTAAACAATATAGAATAATGATTCAATCAATAATTAAAGTAAATAGCAAATGTGATAAATCAAAAAAATGTATTTACATTTACAGATTAAATTCTCGTTAACAATAGTTCTGTTTTTCTTTTTGTGGACATCACGCAGACAGTATAGTACTGCATTATCCAATCGTAGATAATATATCGGAAATACACGAGTGACTCATTCTCTGTATATAGCCGGAAGACTTTTTAGTTTATGTTGAACGATCAATCATTTCAAAAACAAATATTTATTTAACACACACACACATTTAAAATGCTTGTAGATGAGGTTATTTTCACAAGTGTTTATTAGATGTTATATATCCTTTTATTTTCTTTACTTATCGCACACAGAGTGTTGCATAAGTCGGCCATGCCAGGTGTTTTCAGAGGACATGTCAGTAGAAGCATTTTAAAACAACGGAAGAGGACGTTAAAAGGACATTAAAGCTCATCTTCAACCGGAAGTGCTGATTTTATTTTAGATATACAATAGGTTTTAAAGGAGCGTTTGTTAAGGTTTTAGAACTGTAATATTCATTTTTTGCAGATATGGATTTGATTGTTTCCCTTTTCAAGGTTACTCATTCAGACATCTAAATATGATTTTTTTCCCTAATATTTACCATGTGTATCTCGAGAAATATTGAACTTTAGAAGAGACCCCTGAAATTTGAAAGAAATGAGTGCAAAATCAAACTTACAAATACCTGAAATCATCCCTATTTCTGTTAAATGTTGGTAAAATATTCTGAAAAAGTGGCTTGTATATAAATGAATTCATACTGGCACAGGAAAAATCACAATTTGTCCAGCAGTATATTTTATAAGTTTCATAAATTGATTTTTGTATATATACCCAGGCTTCGGAAATGCACATTTTTAGCGATATGAAAAATTGCAAATGTTTATCTGAGTTGTTGATAATTGTAATATGTTAAAACAATGATGTTATACATAAAAATTATCTGCAAGGTATATAGAATCATATATGAAAATCAAAAACATTATACCACCTCATTTAAATTTAATTGTCCATCTAATTATGGCCCTATGGCCCAGTCAAAGCGGTTAAAACAAAAATATGACAACACGAAAAATGGTCACAAAATGAAACAAGAGGCCCAAGGGCCATAAACGCTCACCAGTGTACATCAGCATATTCAAGATGATTTTTTCTATAAGGAAATCAAATGACAAACCAGAGATCAACTTCATTTTAGCAATCATGGCAGACATTCATGAAATCAATCCTGACCATTAATTTCATGGAAGTAAAATTCTGAAATGTATTAATTGAAAATAATATATTGTATTATCAGTTGCAGTTACACGATGTGAATGGTGTTCGAAAAATAAACTAGCAGAATTTATCATGATAGTTTGAAAGACACAGGGCTTTTTGTACGGGAAGAAAATGAAAGCAGTTGGTTAAAATGGTTGATTTAACTTTTACATAACATGATTAAACTTTTAAATAACAATCAGTAACAAAACATTTCGAAAATTCTTTAATATCGTTTCAGATTCCTTTTATTTACAAGTTGTCAAAAGAGAAAGTAAATCCGCGAAAACTGATGACATTTAGAAATGCAAAGCTTTTTTGGTTATTAATTTTATTTACATGGTCAGAGAAAGTTGTGAATCTATTTTGCAAAATACTAAAAGAACTCTCCAAATTACCTACAGTGTGTCTTTTTAGCTTTTATCCACAAAACAATGCATCTCTACATTAAAATATTTTCGTAACAAAATCGGCAATTTGCGAACGTGACATCGCCACGAATCTGGCAGAATTAAATGCAAAATAGAAAAAGTGGGAAAAAAAGAAAAAAAAAAGTTAAACAGATAAGCTCATTTCAAGTTTTTTCCTCTCTCTTTTTAGTTCTCTTTAGATTACCAGGCGGATTACCAGTTACATGAGAAAAAAAATGAGAAGGAGAAGTGTGTAAAATGCGGAGAAAAGCCAAAAATGCGAATCATTTAATGGTCTTTTATTTTTTTAATTATTATTTTATTTTATTTTTTTTGGGGGGGGGGGGGGGTTTTCACCTACAGTTGAGGAAAAATATATACTTTTACGGATGGGAATGGGGCCAAATTTCGGCCCCAAATTGGCCTTTGCACAGAAGAAGTATTTTGATGTTTTCTATATAGAGTATATAAGGGATTAGCCAATCCCCTAGGGACCTCATTTTTTTAGGAATTAACTTTATTTTAGCCATATTGGTATACATTCATGAGGTGACCATTTGGGCCAAAGGAAATAAAATTCTCACAGCTGGCTTCATAAAAAAAGTATTTTGATGTTTTCTATATAGAGTATATAAGGAAATTAGCCAACACCCTAGGGGCCTTATTTTTCAAGGGATCAACATTATTTTAGCAATTATGGTACACATTCATGAGGTGACTATTTGACTCAGCGAGGCCGGCCTGCCCCTCGCCTCCCCGTACGGGAGCGTGGACCGCGCTCTCGGCGAGGCTTACCGCCGCTGGCCTCCCGGCACGGCACGGTACGGGAGGCTAGATCGCTCTCCCCTCTCGCCGAGTTTCATAGCGAGAAAAATAAATTCTGACCATTTGTTTCAGAGGAGATGATTTTCAAAGTTTTCAATTATTTTTTCTATTTGTTGCCGTGGCAACCAGAGTTCTTCATGGATCAACTTTATTTGAGCAATTTTTGTAGAGGCCCACCCAAGGATCATACATGCCAAGTTTTATCAAATTCTGTCCAGCGGTTTCAGAGGAGATGATTTTCAAAGTTTTCAATTACTTTTTTCTATTTGTTGCCATGGCAACCAGAGTTCTTCATGGATCAACTTTATTTGAGCAAATTTTGTAGAGGCCCACCCAAGGATCATACATGCCAAGTTTTATCAAATTCTGTCCAGCGGTTTCAGAGGAGATGTCTTTTAAAGCAAATTGTTGACGACGGACGAAGGGTGATCCCAAAAGCTCACCCTGAGCATTTCGTGCTCTGGTGAGCTAAAAAAAGGCAAAAATTCATAACAGCATGCTAATCAGGCACTGATTATATGCTATAATGTCAGAATACAATACAAATTTATTATCTTTTGCATTTTAACCATGAAATTAATGAACATGCGCCTTTGATTTTGGCAAGATACATTGCCTAAACAGTATAATAAAACACTGGAGAAAATTCATGCTTTTTATTTAACCATATCTATTTTAAAAAGATTGAGAAACAAGTTCAAACTTGACTTAATTATATCTCGATTCTGCTTCCTGAAAACTACACCAGAACTCGCTCAAAATGTGCGTGCAATTGAAAAGTCACGAAAGTTACCACCCGCTTCCAGGAATCAATTGAGAAAGAAGTTTTTCTAACTTCAATTAATCTTTATCCATTCTGCTATATACCTGGAAATTACGCCATAGCTTAAACTTACACTAATTGTGTGACCAAATGAACAGTCACCAAATTTTCAGCTGCTCCAAGGAATTGAACTTGGAAACTTATGTTTTTGCAAGACGGATGCTTAACCTCACAGCCAAGGGTAAACTGAGAAAATTATGTTTAGTATTGAAATGATAACAATGCAGCTGTCTATAGAAGTAAGCATATTTTTTTCTGTATGGGGCAAAAAAAATTATTTTTCCTCGTTTTCTTTTCCCGCTCGAGTCCATGTTGGTAATTCTAAAATGACGTCTTAATATCGTGAAAAACCTTAAGATCATGCGATAGAATAAAATAAAAATAGTTACACCCGGAAATGTCCGATTCGCCGTTCGGACACCACGAATAGTGACGGTATAAGTCGATGTTTGCCGAAATTATTACACATATCCATACATTGTTTTTCATAAATTTTGACCACATTTTTGTTGGTTTATTTTATTAAATAATACCATTCATAGGCATTTGTTTACCTTAAGGACGTTTCAGCGGTTACGGCTGATTTTGATTTTTTTTTTAATTTCTCATTCATTTTAAGAAGAATGATAGAAGAAAGCCCAAATTTTAAGATTCATGTGTTAAGAATATCAACAAAAGTATATTTGCCAAATTTTGAAGGTACAAAAAGTCATATTTTAGTGTGTTTATGCTATTTTGACTAAATTTTCAATAAAAAAATCTGGTGAGGTATGTATTTTTTTTACATTTTCATAAAGTAAAGCATTTATATCAGAAATCTGACTCTGAAAAAATAAAGAAAATCTCTCCGTTGAAAAAAAAAATATATAGAAAAATTCACAGTTTGGGGATAATTTTTGTATACATTTTGGTCCGGGCACAAATGAGATTGTATGCTCGTTTTGTATTTTCAATGCATATTTGACAGTATTTTTATCTGTAACTTATAAAATACATTATAAGTTACAAATGGTGATAAAAATATCATTTAAACATGCTGTTACAGTATTTAGAAAACGAAATCATTCTTATTTTTTAATGTCATGTTTGTTTAAAAATATTTAGCAAATAGTGATGTTCTACCATAAGCTCAATCTCTAAAACAAGCATGGTGACCCCTATTTTTAATTCATATATCTTTTAGTTAAAGTCTAAAGTACCTATATGCAATTTTTAGAAAAATCTGTCCGTTAGAAAAAAAACCGCTGATACGCCTTTAATAGTATGTTTGCTATTCACTAAAGCAGTCCGATATTCATATTTACCCTTAATGTAACAGATGATAACTTTTGCCTCGAATGTGTGCCTTACTGGCTTCAATGGCAATCAGTCACTGACTAGTGACAACTAGCAGACTAAGTAGTAACCGCTGCACAATATTGATTACAAATTTACATATAATCCGCCTCATCTCGGATATTTTCGCCACAAACTTCGGCATCACTCTGGTATATTCGGGTTAGTATTTTCTTCCTTGTTTTAACTTTTGAATGAAATTGTTTTGTGATTATAAATCTTTTTTTTATCACAAGGAAAATATCATATAACAATCAGCTCTGTATCCGTGAAAACAATCCCCCCGTTATACTATTCTTTATACGCCCAAAGATTAAAACTTAAAATGGAAAATAGAAACAAATAAGTTAAAAATCTAAAATTGTATCTCTATCTTTTGGACCAAACCGATGAATATTATTGGTAAAAAGCTTTGAGTGTAAGTAAATTGTTTATATTCGGTAAGAGTCAAATATTAAGAGGAATCAGTATATCTGTTTGTTTAAATGTTTCTTGCTCATTTTGGTGTCCTAATTCTTAGAAAAAAATATATTCCCATGGATTTTAGTATTGAGGGTTGAAGCATTCCCTAGCTGTCGATCGGATACGATTTTCACAAGCAAGGTTACAACTAAAAAATATGCCTCCTCTTCTTCTAACGGAGTATATATATATATAGTGTAATGATTTTTTTTTAATACTTTATAGTCTTCAAATCTTATTTTAAATGTTTTAGAAAACGGCTGCATAATTCAATTTAAAGATACGCCCTGTAATTATTCTTTCAGTAATAATCGTTTGTCTTTACAGCATTTTGATTTTATGACAGAGACATGTTCATCTGTGAGAGTAAGATTGGTAAAGTAATAAATAATTTATTCGCGCTTTAGAGTAACGAATTAGGAAAGCAGTTTAAGCAACAGTTATCGTTTAGACCTAAAAAGCTTCTAATTTAGCTTTGTAGATATGTATTACCTCAGAGACTTCAAAGACTCTACAACACATCAATAATGGATGAAAAAGGTTAAGTTCTACTATTGTAATCAATGCATCGATATAACGATTTATTGCTATAAACAATTTACTGTGGTCTGGTGCAGTTATGAAATGCACAAAAAATACAACTGTCTCTTCCAACATCTCAAAATAAAAAAGTTACATAGACTTACTTCAAAGACTCTAAAGCACATCAATTATGGATAAAAAAATAAGTTCTACGTTTGGAATGGAAAACATACAAAAAGTGTCAGTATCTCTTTCTCTTTTGTTCATATCATTAGGATAATTTTTGTTGAGCTCCCTGACCACTACATCCGGAGACTTAGTAGAATAATATAACTTCAAAACTTTAGCTGACCATATTTGTGGCGACGCCATTTTGAAAAACAACCCTCCCCCCCATTTCTATGACGTCATCAATGACTCAATGACGTCACAACAGCTTCCATACTTTTTGCATGATAAAACTTACATTTCTCCCCATTACAATCATATATGACACTTGGAATTTTAACCAATAAACTGATTTTATAAGTGTTAAAGTAGTGTCATATATTATAGTACACCCTGTTGGTATATAATCGGACAGGAAGTAACCTAGAATTACTCGTTCGTAAAGCCGATACGACATACTTTTATACCAGTCTATCGTGTTTTTCAAACACGCATGAACATGAACACAGGTAGGGGTATTTTACATACATACTTATCCCTTCTGCAATAAACTGATCCCCCTTTAAAGAAATAGGGTCTTTCTAATTGTTCTTCCGGTTAGATAAGAACTAATTAATAAAACAAGAGATTCTGTTTCGTTTACATTGTTTTTGCATCAATCATTAGATAGGATTATTTCTGAATAGCATTTTTATATAGAAAACAAATATTTATTGTCAGTGACATCGTATAATTTTGCAGAAATAGTGTTTTTCTGAAAAAGTAAGAAAGTAAAAAATATTATATTTGTTGTGTTTTTGTTTTTTTCTTTTTAGTGAAATACACAATTTTTAATCCAATATCTAAAATCCGTGAAGCAAATTTTATCAACGGTTTCTTTATTAGTTGAATAATCAAATAGCTACAAACTTCTGGGAAAATTTAAAATTCGGAAGATGGTATTTTTTCAATTGATATCAAAAGAAAGTGCCTGTCATTTGTTGCTTATGAAAAACAAAAAATATTGAGCATAAAAATAAAATGCATTTTGTTTTGTTTCTTAATGGGACCTGTTTGGATAACAAGGGTAATTTCTTGCTCTTGTAACGTTTGTTATGCTTTGTTGTGCATGTGCTATTCAAAGAGACTCGAGGAAAATCGGGCTATTTAAAATGCAGAAAGTGTTGCCGACATACGACTCAAACAAAGTGTCTTACCAAGATGCACACGATTCGAAAAAAAAATCCCAGCTATTTATTATCAATAGTTTCCACTGTCCAAAATCCACTTTATGATTTTACCTCAATTCAACCAATGTTCAGTACTGTTATGAAGCTGATCACTGATTTCTTAACGATATCACCAAATGTAATACATGTTTGTAAGTGGCTGTCGGTCGGTGAAAATATCGTGAAATCGGCCCATTTACATGTAGCTCAGTCGGTAGATCACTCTAGTAAGCGAGGATCCCAGGTTCGAGTTCCAGTGTGACTGCACAGTCTCGTCTGATTTATCACAAACAATAACATTCTTTTGATTAAATGACTTCTATGTTATTCCTTAACTCTTTTGCATATCTTCTGGACGAGCGGGTAAATTCCCTGACTTAACATAACTCAGCCCCTTACTGCTGGAGGTTCGCATCAAAGCAGGATCATTCGGAATTTTCATGTGAGAGAGAATTTCAGCTGCGGTAGGTCGGTGGTTCGTGTGCTTTTGTGCACACGAGGTGTTCTTCCTCTTGTAATTCGCTGGGTGTAGCTATAACTGATATACTGTCGCTGCGACGGTTAAAGACGAATTCTTTAGAAAATATAATTTTCATATCATTGATCGCATGAATATGGCTTTAAATATTGTATCCGACCGACTGACCGAATTGGAAAAAGCGCTGGATTAACATATGTTTCGGTATTGAGGAATACAGGATACGGTATTTAAATTAATTTGATCGATTGGTTGTTGGGTTTAACGTCTCGCCAACAGTATTTCAGTTATTGGGAGACTATGCCTACTCGAGACAGACATAGTGCTAACACACTACAGTATCACGCAGTACACATGTGGCATATTACCACAACCAGTCACATTATCCTGACACTGAGCAAGTCAATTCTGGAACTACCAAGTATATATGCAGAGTCCCTGACCTACTTCCTCCAACCACTCGACCTCTGGAACGGATAATCAAGGTAAATGTACATTTAATAAACACACAACAATGCTTTAAGAAGAATTTAAAAAAGGGTTTTAAATTCAAGATAACGAGAAAAGATCAATTAATTTGTGGACACATCCAGTAACACATTTTTGACACAGGAGTATAAAACTTGTATCAAATAAGTGTGAATGTCTTCTGTATTACATGCCGAAATTTCATTTAAATACGATAAACCGTTGCACAATAACGTACGCACTTAAGTAAAGTTCTTCTCTGCACTTTAAATAACGTCACGACGGTAACGTGAAAAGCTAGATTTCTCCTTCTCTGTCATGGATAGAAGCCTCAACCCCCCATCTGAATTATCAAACACAAATTGGGACGATTGGTGTATTTTGACTACGACTTTATTGACCAACCCACGTACAATCAATCATCGTACATATGCTTTTGAAATATTCATTATCAAATAATTCTGAAAAAAATCGTCATAAACAAAACAATGAATGAAACACTTGACACACATCTTAAAATATTTTGATTGTTATTAAATATAAAATACTTATTACATTAAGCTCGTACATACTGTAAATGTAATTATATCACTTTTAGTCCTTGCATGGCCTATTTCATATTCTATCCAAAGAAAAGTATACAAATTTAAGAAACATTCTTAACATAGAATATAATACATTGATCAACGTCAAAGACTAAATAGTTTTCTACAATGAATTAACTGTACATATTTGGGTTTTTTTCCTGTAATATTTTTTTCTCAAAATTTCTTTATTTTTCTTTTCTCCCGCGACTTTTCCCTCCTTCTTTTTAGAATATATAAACAAAGCGCCAATAGGGCTGAGAGAACAGGGATTGTGTCAAATTTATTTTATATTTTATCATAAATTTAAAAACCGAGGATCACATATTAATCGAAGCCATTAAACTCATGCCTGTTTTAACACACGTTAGCAATGTTGTAACAAGAAAAAAAAATATATGTTAACACGGTTGTAACAAAAAAAATGCAAATTTGTTTTAATGGACGGCTTACGATAAGCATATTGCTCTCTCTCTCTCTCTCTCACGCAACAATCCATCCTATGATTGATAAGATTTACATAGATACAAACCAGAAAAAATGTAATATTTCATTACTGCATTGTTTCAAGGAAACATATCAAATACGTTTTTATTTATGTATGTTATTTTCTATTTTTATTTACTTTTTTAACTTTCATTTTGATAAGGATATATAAATCAGATAATATAATGAAATAAATCCGTCGATAATGTTAAATAATGAAAAGAAAATCCGTCGCCAGATAGTTTCGGACTCTCTATCTAACCTTGCAGCGCCTGCAAAGAAGAGTGAAGTCGGCAAGACCTTTTGATTTTATGCTCTAACTGACATAACAGTTTGCGAATGTGTCCTCATTTAGGTAAATAAAACTGTAGTGCCGATTATGATGTAAACACATTGTTGAGGAAATTGCGATTTATCGCGCAAACATTTACTTCTTTCATTACAGTTTATTTAACATGTTATCTCCAGCAACAAGTTTAAACATATTTCAATGAAGTTTCGACACCTATAATATAATCTTATCTATATTAACATATAATTTTGTTTATTGTTTTTTGTTCACTCTCACATGAACGGTGTTTTTGTGTTTATTTATATATATATATATATATATATATATATATATATATATATAACGTACTAAAGTTTTGTAATTCTAAGTAAAATTATAAATAAGTATAAAAAATGTGTATCTTTGAGTGCAAGCGTCAAAACATCCAATTTATTATATTTATATCTGTGATGTATGAGGATGAGCTTATGTATACTTAAGTCTTAATAAAATTTCTGTTCTGTTCTGTTCTGTATAATCAAATATTGAACGCCCTAGCTGCCATAACATGATACAATGTATTTTATCATGATAATTCACAATGACGGTTCATGCAAATCGTAGTAATGGATGTTCAGAAATAAATATACGTAATCACAATTTACACAATACAATGATCAGTCTACATTTTATGATGCTCACATGACAATTCATGTTGTCAATGCTATGATGGTCATCTGTTATTATGTGATTTTCATTTAGTCTTCTATGATGATCGCGGCCTGTATGATGCCCGCATTACATTACATACTGTTCATGATTAGTATACGATGATAATCTATCATTATACTATGCTACCTTAGAATTACATGATGATAAATGTCTTTACACGATGATATTTTTTCATTGCATGATGACCATTTATACTTATTTCATTGCCAGCTTACATTCTATGATGCCATTTTAATATCGTTTTATGATAGTTTAGTATCATATGATGCTTTTTAACCCTTTCCCTCATATAGACTCATTTTGACGCACTCAGTAGGTACCACATAAAGCCTGATCTGCAGAAAACCACAGTTAAACCTTACCAAATTTAATTATAAAGTCCTCATTTCCAGACCACTGAGGAGCAGCGAACAGCATAAAACCTGATCAGCCTGCGAGTTACTCGCAGGCTGATCTGGTTTTATGCTCTTCGCATAGGTCTCCCTCTATGTGTCCTCTATGAGGGAAAGGGTTAATATATTATGATGCTATTTATTTTTATATCATGTTAAGTTAGCATTATATGATGAAAATTTAGTATTATAGTAGTATGGTATGCGTTAAAATAAACAGTGTCACATTTATGATCGTGTCACAGAAATGATTCGGTCGGTAATTGACGAAGGTGCTTCGCGGGTTTTCGGAAAAGATCGCCGGGTAAACTCAAAGGTAAAGTACGCTATCGGATTTCATGAAACAAGGTATATGTAGCGACATACTTAACTTGTATTTTCACCGACCTCTAGTAGATAGTGTAGTTTCGCTGCGACGTTCTAGCAAGCTGTAAGCATTTCTGATTGGTAGACGGACATCACCGAGTATTATTGCTGAACTCGGGACAACAAAGACCTACGATTGGTCGACGGAAACTCCCGAAACGCCCGACTATCACCGAATTGTCATCAGCTACAGGTAAGCTAGAGGGTTACAGGTAAAATGTGTTATCTAAGTGTACGAAATGGTTCTGTCTTAAGCGAAATCCCTATCTCTTTTTTTCCACGATATTCGGTAGATAGGATAGTCTCACCCTGGATATATTACAACGTAGACTCGGTATATTTAGCCATAGGCTATAGACACATAATTGTTTGTTTGAAGGCTTCACGTTACAATAGTTTGTGTATTTGGTTTTACAAGTGGACACCTAACGAAGTGCACTATGATAAGTCTACGGTTTTGATTATATTATTGGTTTCGTGAGAAAAGTCGGTTTCTCCATGGCGTTGGTGATGAGAGATTGGTCTACACCCAGTTCAGTTGACCCATATATACCACTCCATAAGAAATAAGAAATATGTTTATAACAGACTCGAATATGAAAATAATTATCGTCGATAAGAACTATCGAATTAATTCAACGTCAAGCTGACCCATAAAATTTCACCTTGTAATTACTAATTCAAGTCGGGGTCTTTTTATATTATTTAATTTAAAGTAAATGCCTACATGCATCAAATAATTGCTATATTTTTTGCTTAGTCTAGAATATAAAAATGTTAATGATATAACTAATTGATAATGTGTTAGATATTAAATATTATCAGGACACAAATGAAACGGAATAGCTATAACCACGATAAATATCGTGAAAGAAAACAATTTAACGAATACCTGTGGGCATATTAATACCGTTACGGTGATAGAAGCGAATGCTGTTTCAAATATATATTAAAAAAAAATAATAAAAAAAAAACAAACTCGTACTGTTCTGATCTAAGTAAACGCACAATAGTTTTTACTAAAGAGAGGATGGGATAATGTTATAAATGCGGTAAAAGTTTCTTGAATTTAATGCTATGAACGAAAAAATATTACTAGTACTTTTAAAAGAATCAAAGCGCTCAATGCGCTGAGAGACGGCAGCCGGATTAACAGAAAAAAAGCTGTGATTCTTAATTATTGATACAATAGAGGCAAAACCCACATGACGCAAAAACTCCACGCTCTCTCCCGCAATTATAGTCGGTAATAAGACAATCGAATTCGCACTCTATTTGTTACAAAACAATCAGAATTAGGGTCATGAACCTGACTGTATGAACTTCAGAAGTAGGTCATTCCCTAGGACTCGATTTATATAGAACATAGTTTATTTCAGACTTGTACATTACATACATCGTCATAAAACAAATATTATTTTATTACATACATTGTACGTGATACTTACTATGGGAAGAATCAAATGAGTATTACATACTTGGAAGACAAAACATTATTCATTACATTTTTTATATATTAATTTAAAAAAAAGACATCACATAAGAGGATGAGTTCTTTTTTTTTTTTTTTTTTTTTTTTTTTTTTCATACTCAATCCTGGTCCATTGATAAAGAAATAATAGTTAGATTTGACCTATAGTAAGGGGACTTTATTCGATTTAGTTGTATATACCGTATATATATTCAATATTCATCCGATAAGTACTTAGAAATTGTAAAATAAACAAAAAATTAAATAAAATAAACAAAAAAGAACAACCATTATTTCAATTATTGAAATAATTTTATCTTTATACTAATGATAGACGTACAAATTTGTCCAGATTGACCAGACAAAACAAGGGGACTAACTCTAAGTGCCTCCGAAACCACGTGAGGATAATAATAAAGTGTTAAATTTCTGGGATTTATTTTAAGGAATAACATTATAAATATATGATTGTAAGTAAATATTCAATCTATTACAACGGATTGTAAATAGATATTCAATCGATTACAATGGATATTTAAGTGTTGAGATTTTTCGAGGAAAACTGGATGTGGTAGAATCTGCTTACTTAATATACACTATCTACTGTTACTTAAGTTTAAAACTTGACAAGGTACTTAATTGTTTTAGATACTTGAATGTTTGTTTCTATTTCAAAATTAAGAAATGCTCTGTGAGTAACCTAACTCGATTTCATGCAAAATTCTTCATGAACTACTTTATTTAACATTTCATTTTAATGTATGAACATACTTAACATTTCATTTTAATGTATAAATCAGAACACTTCAGTCTTCAAAGGTACACGTTCAAAGATATATCAATTTTAAAAGTACATACAATATTAGTTTAAAACATATCTTAAGAGAAAAACAAAATAATTGTCAAGTTGAATGAAAACATAAATAAATCACGTTAAAATGTTGTTAACATATTATTGTCACTGAAAATGATGTGCGGAAAGCGTGTAATCGTCAATACCATTCTCTTCATTTCGTTTTTCCACTGCTCTGTTTTCATCATTTTTTATAATGGCTGGGAAAAGTTTTGAAATGTGCATAACCTCCTCTCAAGATTGAATAATGTCCTTTTAATTTACTGCTTTCAACATATCTTCAAATTAAAAATCAATTTGATATTCTTCATCATTAGTGTTCATAATACAGTCGTGTTGGTGTTGAGAAGGATGGTTTGTATGACATCCTTAACAGTTCTTTCTTACTGTCATGCCTTTTACTTCACACAATACTTTCGCATATAGAAGGTCAAAATATGAATTCATCAACATCACATTTGCAGATGGTGAAATGCAATGATCAGTTGGTGGAGTTGTAAATTCTTCTTCATCGACATTGACTGTCATTGAATCACAGCTTTTATCATCATTCATTATATCCTCTGACAGTGTCTTGAAACAAGCAATTCTACATGTACGATGTGCTCTTTTTGTGTGGTGAAGAGGTTCTGGGTGAACGTTGAAAAATTTACAGTATTTATATTTCACACCTTTCAAATTCGAACGGTCACTTTTTGATTTTTCCTTGTTTTTGAATTCTAACGGTCACTTTTATTTTTCCGCCTATCTGACCAACACCTCCATGATAGAGGTCGCCATGATTGAACAACGGTTGTGGATCAAAAGTTTTCCAAAGGTTCCAAGATTGATCAATGCCATTTTGTGAAATATTGCTTTTTTAACTGTTCTTTGATTTTTACAAATAAACAACTTGGTGAATGCAATCTGTGTTCTATTAATGGATCATCTGATCGTCTATTTTTCCCACTTGTGTAGTCTTAAGGCACATGAAAAACACTCCACTGTGTCATTTTTACCCGTAAATTGAAATATCCAGCTGATGAAAGCTGAAACTTGTTAGGTTGCCTTTGAGGCGGCCACTAATCAAAGCTGTTTAAACGATCTTCAAAACATTTAAAGGGTGATGACTTAAAGTCCAACTCTTTTCATTGTTTTGTTGACATGATGACAGTCCGTTTAAGAATAATGACAAAAATTGTATACTCTCTTTTAAATCACACTGGTTTAAAAAAAACACAAACTGAATGTGAATTTCTTTCGTTCTTTTTTTCAAACACACTTTGATTTGATGTCGTTTTCTTTTTAACACCATCATAAAACCGGCTTCTGAAGTACATGTTATTATTTTAGTCCCCGGTAGCCATGTAATTTCTTCAAATCCCTCTTCATTCATCTCATTATTCTTTTGTAAAAGTTGTGCTTGAGCCATTTTCAATTCGCAGAAAAACAGCCACATGTATTGAATACTTTAAAGTCACTGAGTTGGTAATAAAAGAACAAAATAATATTCGTTTTGTATACACATCAAACACTTGAAAAAAAATGCAACGTACACCTCATCTCATCTCTTTATCTTATTAAAAAACAACAAAAAAAACCAAAAAACAATACCAAACGATCAATGCTATTCTCATCCTTTCTCTATAAGCACTGAAAACAATAGCATGCCGTCAATAAAAGAACAATACAACGTTCACCTTATCTGATATAAACAATAAATAATCAAGTACAATACAATATTCACTTATCTGATCAATAGGAGTCCCACCGCATCACATTCATGCACGTTTACGACACCTTAAAGACGTCAAAAGTCCGTAATTTTAATTTCTAATTGTTCAATTGCACTAACACAGTCATTGGTATGTTTGAGGTTGTCTTTGACAGTATGTGGTTGATTTACACTCCCCTCTCTTAACATTTATTACAAGCCGGTCTGCAATGCAATAGAATACTTAAGGAAATATAAGTATGCTTTTTTCAAACATTTACATTTTTGAACAGTTTAGAATCTGTATTTGCTCATTTCAAAATTGAAGATCTTTCACCTTATGCTTATCATGAATAATTTGTTAGGAAAACTAGACAGTCTTTGTTTTTCAGAGCAGATTCAGAAGAAAAATATATCCCGTCCTTTGAGGCTCTCTTACTTCACTGGAAGAGGTGTTGCTGGGTAGTCAAAGTATGGCATCAGTGTCTCTCTTCTATTGTTATATACCCAGAACAATCAAGGCTGGGCAATAAAAAACAATGAATTAGAAATTGTATGGGACACACCTGAAAATTTTGAAAGAAAAAAATTAATCCGTTTAGCTTTGAACTGTTGGATTTGAATGTGAGAAAAGTTTCTGTGCATCAAAATCATGTGGGTGTAGAAGAAAAAACAGGCATTGCAGACCAGCTTGTACTAAATGTTAAGAGAGGGGAGTGTAAATCAACCACATACTGTCAAAGACAACCTCATACATAGCAGTGACTGACTGTGTTAGTGCAATTGAACAATTAGAAATTAAAATTACGGACTATTTTGACGTCTTTAAGGTGTCGTAAACGTGCATGAATGTGATGCGGTGGAACTCCTATTGATCAGATAAGGTGAATATTGTATTGTTCTTGATTATTTATTGTTTATATGAGATGAGGTGTGCGTTGCATTTTTTTTCAAGTGTTTGATGTGTATACAAAACGAATATTGTTTTGTTCATTTATTACCAACTCAGTGACTTTAAAGTATTCAATACATGTGGCTGTTTTTCTGCGAATTGAAAATGGCTCAAGCACAACTTTTACAAAAGAATAATGAGATGAATGAAGAGGGATTTGAAGAAATAACATGGCTATCGGGGACTAAAATAATAACATGTACTTCAGAAGCCGGTTTTATGATGGTGTTAAAAAGAAAACGACATCAAATCAAAGTGTGTTTGAAAAAAAGAACGAAAGAAATTCACATTCAGTTGTTTGTTTTTTTAAACCAGTGTGATTTAAAAGAGAGTATACAATTTTTGTCATCATTCTTTAACGGACTGTCATCATGTCAACAAAACAATGAAAAGAGTTGGACTTTAAGTCATCACCTTTGATATGTTTTGAAGATCGTTTAAACAGCTTTGATTTGTGGCCGCCTCAAATGCAACCTAACAAGTTTCAGCTTTCATCAGCTGGATATTTCAATTTACGGGTAAAAATGACACAGTGGAATGTTTTTCATGTGCCTTAAGACTACACAAGTGGAAAAACAGACGATCAGATGATCCATTAATAGAACACAGATTGCATTCACCAAGTTGTTTATTTGTAAAAATCAAAGAACAGTTAAAAAAGCAATATTTCACAAAATGGCATTGATCAATCTTGGAACCTTTGGAAAACTTTTGATCCACAACCGTTGTTCAATCATGGCGACCTCTATCATGGAGGTGTTGGTCAGATAGGCGGAAAAATAAAAGTGACCGTTAGAATTCAAAAACAAGGAAAAATCAAAATGTGACCGTTCGAATTTGAAAGGTGTGAAATATAAAGACTGTAAATTTTTCAACGTTCACTCAGAACCTCTTCACCACACAAAAAGAGCACATCGTTCATGTAGAATTGCTTGTTTCAATACACTATCCGAGGATATAATGAATGATGATAAAAGCTGTGATTCAATGACAGTCAATGTCGATGAAGAAGAATTTACAACTCCACCAACTGATCATTGCATTTCACCATCTGCAAATGTGATGTTGATGAATTCATATTTTGACCTTCTATATGCGAAAGTATTGTGTGAAGTAAAAGGCATGACAGTAAGAAAGAACTGTTAAGGATGTCATACAAACCATCCTTCTCAACACCAACACGACTGTATTATGAACACTAATGATGAAGAATATCAAATTGATTTTTACTTTGAAGAGATGTTGAAAGCAGTAAATGAAAAGGACATTATTCAATCTTGAGAGGAGGTTATGCACATTTCAAAGCTTTTCCCAGCCATTATACAATTACATAAGCGTGTCATTGAAAGCAAAGACTTTCTTTGTGTGATGAAAACAGAGCAGTGGAAAAACAAAATGAAGAGAATGGTATTGACGATTTCACGCTTTCCGCACATCATTTTCAGCGACAATAATATGTTAACAACATTTTAAAGTGATTTATTTATGTTTTCATTCAACTTGACAATTATTTTGTTTTTCTCTTAAGATATGTTTTAAACTAATATTGTATGTACTTTTAAAATTGATATATCTTTGAACGTGTACCTTTGAAGACTGAAGTGTTCTGATTTATACATTAAAATGAAATGTTAAGTATGTTCATACATTAAAATGAAATGTTAAATAAAGTAGTTCACGAAGGATTTTGCATTAAAGCGAGTTAGGTGATTCCCAGAGCATTTCTTAATTTTGAAATAGAAACAAACATGCAAGTATCTAAAACAATTAAGTACCTTGTCAAGTTTTAAACTTAAGTAACAGTAGATAGTGTATATAAATCGAGTCCTAGGGAATGACCTACCTCTGAAGTTCATACAGTCAGGTTCATGACCCTAATTCTGATTGTTTTGTAACAAATAGAGTGCGAATTCGATTGTCTTATTACCGACTATAAATGCGGGAGAGAGTGTGGAGTTTTTGCGTCATGTGGGTTTTGCCTCTATTGTATCAATAATTAAGAATCACAGCTTTTTTTCTGTTAATCCGGCTGCCGTCTCTCAGCGCATTGAGCGCTTTGATTCTTTTAAAAGTACTAGTTACATTTTTTCGTTCATGGTATTAAATTCAAGAAACTTTTACCGCAATTATAACATTATCCCATCCTCTCTTTAGTAAAAACTATTGTGCGTTTACTTAGATCAGAACAGTACGAGTTTTGGGGTTTTTTTTTAACGGTATTAATATGCCCACAGCTATTCGTTAAATTGTTTTCTTTCACGATGTTTATCGTGGTTATAGCTATTCCGTTTCATTTGTGTCCTGATAATATTTAATATCTAACACATTATCAATTAGTAATATCATTAACATTTTCATATTCTAGACTAAGCAAAAAATATAGCAATTATTTGATGCATGTAGGCATTTACTTTAAATTAAATAATATAAAAAAGACCCCGACTTGAATTAGTAATTACAAGGTGACATTTTATGGGTCAGCTTGACGTTAAATTAATTCGATAGTTCTTATCGACGATAATTATTTTCATATTCGAGTCTGTTATAAACATATTTCTTATGGAGTGGTATATATGGGTCAACTGAACTGGGTGTAGACCAATCTCTCATCACCATCGCCATGGAGAAACCGACTTTTCTCACGAAACCAATAATATAATCAAAACCGTAGACTTACTAAGTGCACTTCGTTAGGTGTCCACTTGTAAAACCAAATACACAAACTATTGTAACGTGAAGCCTTCAAACAAACAATTATGTGTCTATAGCCTATGGCTAAATATACCGAGTCTACGTTGTAATATATCCAGGGTGAGACTATCCTATCTACCGAATATCGTGGAAAAAAAGAGATAGGGATTTCGCTTAAGACAGAACCATTTCATACACTAAGATAACACATTTTACCTGTAACCCTCTAGCTTACCTGTAGCTGATGACAATTCGGTGATAGTCGGGCGTTTCCGTCGACCAATCGTAGGTCTTTGTTGTCCCGAGTTCAGCAATAATACTCGGTGATGTCCGTCTACCAATCAGAAATGCTTACAGCTTGCTAGAACGTCGCAGCGAAACTACACTATCTACTAGAGGTCGGTGAAAATACAAGTTAAGTATGTCGCTATATATACCTTGTTTCATGAAATCCGATAGCGTACTTTACCTTTGAGTTTACCCGGCGATCTTTTCCGAAAACCCGCGAAGCACCTTCGTCAATTACCGACCGAATCATTTCTGTGACACGATCATAAATGTGACACTGTTTATTTTAACGCATACTATACTACTTATTATATGATGAAAATTTAGTATTATATGATTCGCATAATGATGCTCTTTTACTATAACAGGATGACTGATTGTCCCTTTTTCATGCCGATATAGAGTATACAATGCTAGTCCTTTTTAACATTGTGTTCATTTTACGTAATAATATAGCCATTCGTTATTTTATGATGCCTTTTAACACTGATGTGATGGTTGAATTCTTTGCGAGTTCACAAATGGTTGTTATACCTTGTTGAAACTAAGTTTAGACTGTGATTTCACATACTCTGGTGCTATTTTGTCTGGTGACAGTACATGATGTGTAATGGACTGTGGTTCCTCACTTTAAGTACCTGATGAGGGAATAGTTGGGACCGGATAACATGATGAGGGAAAAGTTGGGACCGGATAACATGCGGTATTTTCTATATACTGACACGACGCGCCAAAAAAAACGAAATGAACTTTAACATTTTTGTCACTGCCTGATAATGATATTTCATATTTTTTTGTTTTGTTTTGTTAATACCACATCGTATTTTGTTTGCATCATCACATGTCAAGCACACGTCGTAAGATGTATTAAGACAGGTATGGCGTTCCATACACCGTTCTTTAAACCGGCTTTAAATAGGTGGGAAGAACACATTATATTGATATTAGACACCTCAAAATGGCAAAGTTGCGTTCTATAAATTTTAAAGGGCAGTATATAATCAGGAAATACACAGACACATAAGTTTGGCAATTGTATAAATAATCGTATAACATCGTATAAAAAGAAGTAATCATCATATAGAGATAGGTGTATTTGAACATCATTTAACAACATTTGATCATCCTATAACGATATTTGAACATCATATAATGGCATTTGGACATCATATAACAATATGTAAGCATCATATAACGTGATATGTGCATAATATTACTATATTTGAACACTATGTAAGGACACATTAGCATCATATAACGTGATATGTGCATAATATTACGATATTTGAAACAATGTGACGACACATAAGCATCATTTATCGACATGGCGTTCCATAATCTAACATCACTGAGTGATGACACATAAACACAATTTGAAATTGTTTTTACATGTAGTACAAGGAAGGGGGAAAGGGACACAAAATTGTCAGACGCAAATGTTTGCTCACTGCTCTGAATGCAGGATGATCACAACAATTCTTAATAAGCATTTTGTGCAAGATAAAAAACTTATTCAAAGAATCTTCTACAGTTTCCTACGACTGATCGGGCGACTAAGTCACCGTGACTAAAGCTTGTTCATGACCCTGCCGGGATTCAAACCCACGCGATGAGGGGCTGGGTGAGTGTTAAAATCAGCGACTTTACCCTCTCGGCCACGGAGGCCCCCCATTACACACACACACACACACCACACGGAAAGGGGGTTTAGTAATCGTCATGAATTACCGTCCCGGTACAAGCAAAAATATCGGAAAGTTAAATATGACTTAACACGCCTATAGTATTTTATATTTAATAATAAAAACAAAAATATACCATAGCGTTTCGCCATGCGGCTTATCAATAGTAAAAATGACGTAACTTCGTACCGTTGTCACGTCTTGACGTTATAACGTCGTGACGTAACGTTATAATCTGGAGTTCATTTCAATATTGGTATCATCATTGAAGAGTATTTTATGCATTTAGTGCCGGTTTGAAGCATCTGTTAAAGTGTTTTTCTTTCGCTAATCTTAATGAAGGATTTTCCGAGTATATTTACATTTAAAAAAAGGAATATTTCGAAATAAATTAATTCTTTACTGCAGGTGTCTAAATCAGTACTGAGGGGAATTGTCTTGAGTTGCGACCCTTTATCAGTTGTGCATGAAATGTTCTTCTGGTTCTTAATATATCGCCAGTTTGGCCTATGTATAATTCTTGACAGCCTTAACATCCTATTACACAAATAACATTTCTTACATTACATGTCATGTCGGCATTTATATTAAATATTTTTCCATTAAAGTTGAAGGTTGATCCTTCAGGCATATATTTGAAAATACTACAGTTTGGTTACTACCGCGCCTCAATATTGGGTGATAGGAAGGCTTTACGCTGACCATATTTTTAGTTTAGGAGAGATAATAGTATGGTTATCATCGAATACCTCTGAAAACAAGTAACTGGTGTTGTATGCAACACATAAAGTCCCCTACCGGCTCCACCTTGACTCAATATGGTAATCAATCCCATTTTTGCCATATTTTCATTATTTCCGTTACCATAGCAACCACAATTTTTGTCGAAGAACAAAAATAAAATGACGTGCATAATCTACACATTGCCATCTAGTCATATACCAAGTTTTCTTTATATTTCCGTTACTAGCAACCACAATTTTGTGAAGAACAAAAATAAAATGACGTGCATAATCTACATTGCCATCTAGTCATATACCAAGTTTCATCAAGTTAGCTTGCTTAGTTATCGCAGGATCCCATTTTTTGCCATATTTTCACTATTTCCGTTACCATAGCAACCACAATTTTAGTCGAAGAACAAAAATAAAACGACGCGCATAATCTACACATTGGCATCTAGTCATAAACCAAGTTTCATCAAGTTAGCTTGCTTAGTTATTAAGTTATCGCGGGATCCAGATTTGAGCGGATAGACAGACGGACGGACAGACGGAGGGCAAACCTATAGTCCCCTCCGGTGTGAACACCGGTAGGGGACTAACCAGGCTATGTTTGAAAGAGAGAAACCAGATTTACATAAACAAATAATAAAATATTCTTCGTATTTTTTTTCTTTTAATACACATTTTTTATGTAAATATACATATAAACGAAGGACTTTATATATAACAATACATTTTTTTTTCTAATAAGAATTTTGTGCAGAAACTGTTCAATTTACTTAACATTTAAATACAACAGAATAGAATAGAATATTGAATTAGAGACACCTCAACAGTCAAAAGACGTCATGCGGTGTCTAAAAACGTTTAAAATTACAATAAGTCACAAAACTATACACGAGTAAATCCCTCACAGCAGGAGTGTAAACACGTTTAATATATCACGTAAGTAAAATCAAAGCTTGTTATATATACCAACGTCTTTAATAAAAAACGATCAAAGTATCAACAGAAACAGCATTAAAAAGGTCTAACATAGATGTCACATTAAAATAATTAGTTCTAATTAGATTTAAATCAATACAGTCGACTAAAATATGTTTGATAGTATACGGTTCCTGGCAAGGAATACGTACAGGTTGTTCTTCTCGATTTAAAAGATAGGAGTGAGTCAAACTCGTATTTTTTTTTCTTTTAATACACATTTTTTATGTAAATATACATATAAACGAAGGACTTTATATATAACAATACATTTTTATAATAATTTTGTGCAGAAACTGTTCAATTTACTTAACATTTAAATATGAAAATAAGACAATTTTCTAACATCAAACGGGGTGTCTTATTAATTAATACATATACAATGAAAAAGATATCAATGTACAAAATCGGCATTTGTTTCGCACTTCACTCTCCGTTTACATCGGATTTCAACCCAATTGCTACTTGTGCGATTATGGTCTTTTAATCATTCGCACAAGTCCGTTCGCCACTTTTATCGCTTTTATCGTTTACACAAAACTTGAATTACGAGCCAATAGCGATTAATACAACCTCTTTTATGACCTCACTTGATTACCTCATAGGTCTAAATCAGGTCACTAAGGACTCGCATATAGTTTAAGAGCTTACATAGCGAGTCTGAAGCGACCAAATTGAGACCGAGATCGATTTGCTACCGCATTGAGAATGTTATAGGCAGGCGTTGCGAACGTTAGCGATCGCCATTGACCGTAACTATATTACGGTTAATACGTGCCTTACAAGCTATTGTAATCTGAGCAACCAGCTCAAGACTTTTAAATGCGAGTTATTGTGACTTATGCGACCTGCCTAATAAAATGTATAACATGGAGTGCGAGCACTGCATATCATTATCTCGGTGTAAACGGAGTTTAAGAAACTCGTAAAATACCACCTTTATACACATATTCCCAATAGTTTGAAAAAATTGATGATTTTTTTCACACTCAACACAAATGTATATATGCAATATCCAATAATGATTAAAGTTGCAAACTCAGAAATCTAAATCCTGCCACAACGGTCTCGCTAAAGATTAAGAGCTTACACACGTCTTTAACTGAGAGTCTGAAACGACCAAAATGAGACTAACAGCATTAATTCGAAATCGGCTTGCAACCGCATCGAGAGTAGTATACGACCCCGATGACAGGCGTTAACGATCGCCATGAGTTCATACGACTGAATTGTAACCATATTAACCTAAGCAAACTTTTTAGGATTTAATATTCGAGCGTATGTGACTTCTGAGACCTACTTTACAAAGGTATAACATGGAATGCTAACATTACTAATTATCATTTCGGGTGTAATGAACAACATAAAATACCACCTATAAGCACGTATATATACACTTATTTTAATAAAGGAAAACTGATTATTGAAGATGTTTGTTCTTTTTACTATTTACACACAAAACACAATTATATATATTCAATATTAATATATCTTTATGGTTTCCGTTAATGACAACTTGAACATAGGCCGAATATATACAAATAGAAATGCTTAAGAAGACTCATTCAAATAAATATAAAATACGTGATAAAATAAGAGGACCATGATGGCCCGAAATCGCTCACTCGAGTATAACTTCTATGGTGAAATGCTTAAGTAAGAATGAAATTGCACATAGTTAAGAAGCTAAG
>CM037787.1:44005268-44034417 GCA_021229015.1 Solen grandis | reverse complement strand
AACAAGTGAACAGTATACTGTATCAGTAACATATCCACTATATAGTCATCATCATATTCATCGTCGGACACTTCTAAAGTCTTCTGTGTCGATCTTCATTAAAGGGGAAGCTGTAATATTTGACAAACCCTGACATTTTTTTACCTGTTTTCTTGGGGAATAGTCTGAGTTCTCTAAGAGATTTTCGAATGACTGCTTCATCCTTAATTGCTTTTGGAATGTGATGTCTTGTACTTCGTCTCTTTATAGTAACAGATACATCTACATTACTGCAGATGTCTGCAACTGTGTCTGCGGCTTTGGTGCTCCGACTAATGGCCTTGTCAGTTGTGTTTGCACCAAGCGCCCTTATCAAATCTTTCTGATTCCTGACTGCATGTTCTTGCACCAAGTCACACTCAATGTTTTGCTCTAAGCCAATTTTAAGACTGACAAATGCTCCTGCAAGCACTCCCATTCTCTGCACTGGACTGAGCAAAAATTATGATTTAAAAATGAAATCCAAGAACTCAACAAAATACTTAGACAGCCTTGAGTGAGAGAAGAAGACTTTAACCCTTTCCCTCATAGAGGACACCATGAAAAGACCTATGTGAACAACATAAAACCAGATCAGCCTGCGAGTTACTCGCAGGCTGATCAGGTTTTATGCTGTTCGCTGCTCCTCAGTGGTCTGGAAATAAGGACTTTCTAATTAAATATGGTAAGGTTTAACTGTGGTTTTCTGCAGATCAGGCTTTATGTGGTACCTACTGAGTGCGTCAAAATGAGTCTATATGAGGGAAAGCGTTAAAGTAGGAATGAAACGTACCACGTCCCCCTCTCTGACGACATCCTCCATTGTAATCAAATGCAGGTACCAGTGGCAAAGATTACTTGAATAAGTGTAGGCAGTGTCTTCCAATGAAACACTTCTTACTACATCACTCATCTCATGAACGCTGACCATGTCCCCATAATGATCCGTGAGTGTTTCTAGCATCTGGTGCATTACATGCTCTCATTCAACTAAACCTATTTCGACATCTGGAACATTTGTTGGCTGCGCATCCTTGGCCTCCATCCCAAAGTATTCAATAAATTGTTCTGTAACCATGTCCTTTCCAACAACTGAAATCAGATCAAAGCGAGGTTTAAATGATCCCTTGACTTTACCATTTACGTCCGTTGAAGTTTAAATTTGTAGTAAAACTGTTCCTTGCTGCCTCAGTGTTGCTGTCTTATAGAGTTCCTTGTAGTATATCTGATAAACAAAACATTCTTATATCTATAAAGGTAACAATAAAAGACAGTGAAATATAGTAAAGTGTAACTACTAACATTTTTTTTTATGTTATTAGTTTTAAAATAGCACTTTTAGATCCTCAACCAGGATGATTGAAAATGTAATAAGTACAAATTATACATCCGAGCTAATATGCATGTGCTATTAACACTATAATCATATTCCAGTCATACATATGAATTAAGGCTAAAATTTAAGATAGAATTCTTGAGATATTTTGAATCTGCTGATAAAAACTTAAATATATTTCTGTCATTATCTTATAGTATAATACTTGAGGGTGAATTTCATAATTTCTGTTTCTCTAATAAATTTGCACAAATAGTATAAAATCTTGTTAACTATTAAGGTAATTATCTGACTCAACTCAGTATTTGAAGTTTTATATGTACAGAAAAAGTGGAAAGCATCTCTAATGGATTTAAGGATTTAGGTATATGGGGGTAGATACTATGTTATCATTTTACACTTACTTTATAAATAACTATGAAAACAGATCATGTCTCCTTATATAATGAATTTGTTTTAAGAATCTTGCATTTTATTATGAAACTACATGCTCTGTAAGCAATTTTTTTCATCATTTAAAATTGTACATCAGTATATGTTTTATTTGTTTGTTGGGTTTAACGTCCCACCGACAGTATTACAGTCATTTTGAGACGATGTCCACTTGAGATAGGTATAGTGCTGCCACACTGCAGTATCACGCCGTTGACATGTGGCATGATACCACACCCGGTCACATTATCCTGACACTAGGCCAACCAGTCCTGTAACTACCCTTATAAACTGAGCGCCAAGCAAGGGAGCTATACCAGTACAATTTTACTACTTTGGTATGTCGCGGCCGGGGATCGAACCCACAACCTCCGGCTCCCTAGGCCACCAAGGACGGTTTCGAACAGATGAATGACTACACAAAATAACCATATCAATACTACATTACTTTAAATATCCAATGGATAATTTTATGTATTTCATTTCCAATCTTGTCCGGGTCTCATTGAAGACTCGTTGGACGCACGCAACTTCAGACAATCTCTATAGGCAAAGAATATGCTGCCAATCTCTGTTCATACGTCACTGATCAAACTGAGATGATTCTTTGTAGTAGAGAAATGAATATTTCATTAAATGGTTACATTTCCCCTTGTGGTTTTCCATACGTTTTTGAAAGTTTTAAATATTCAATTAATTCCTGTGCGCCTAATAAATATTTTCCACTGGCTTTTAAAGGAGTTTCCTGTCTCTGCTGAATATGTCTTTTTTATGCGCAATTCCATTATTGATAACGTATGATAATAAACTTTTTAATATCGAATATATTATACCATGTTTCTTTGTTTGTTGGGTTTAACGTCCCACAGACAGTATTTCAGTCATTTGGAGACGATGTCTACTTGAGACAGATATAATGCTGCCACACTGCAGTATCACGCCGTTGACATATGGCATGATACCATACCAAGTCACATTATCCTGACACCGGGCAAACCAGTCCTGGAACTACCATTATATGCTGAGCGCCAAGCAAGCTATGCCAGTACCATTTTTTTTGTAACAAAATAATAAAGACATCGGGCCATCCAATCTAACCATTAGGCTACCGGGGACGGTATTATACTATGTTTTTTGTTCGATGGTAGACGACTGTACATTTGTTAATGTTATTTCATCATATCGTTCAACTTGTAATTGTAATTTGCCATCCTCTTTATGTAGAAAAATGTTATTGTACAGCACACGTGGCGTCGAGGATAATGGGTTCAGACTCCTTCCGCGACATACCAAATACTTTAAGATGTTGCTGGTATGGCTCTTTAGCTTGGAGCTAAGCATATAGAGGTAGATCTAGGACTGTTGGCCCGGTGTCAGCATATAGAGGTAGATCTAGGACTGGTTGGCTCGGTGTCAGCATATAGAGGTAGGTCTAGCACTGGTTGGCCCGGTGTCAGCATATAGAGGTAGGTCTAGCACTGGTTGGCCCGGTGTCAGCAAATAGAGGTAGGTCTAGCACTGGTTGGCCCGGTGTCAGCATAAAGAGGTAGGTCTAGCACTGGTTGGCCCGGTGTCAGCATATAGAGGTAGGTCTAGCACTGATTGGCCCGGTGTCAGCATATAGAGGTAGGTCTAGCACTGGTTGGCCCGGTGTCAGCAAATAGGGGTAGGTCTAGCACTGGTTGGCCCGGTGTCAGCATATAGAGGTAGGTCTAGCACTGGTTGGCCCGGTGTCAGCATATAGAGGTAGGTCTAGCACTGATTGGCCCGGTGTCAGCAAGTAGGGGTAGGTCTAGCACTGGTTGGCCCGGTGTCAGCATATAGAGGTAGGTCTAGCATTGGTTGGCCCGGTGTCAGCATATAGAGGTAGGTCTAGCACTGGTTGGCCCAGTGTCAGCATATGGAGGTAGATCTAGGACTGGTTGGCCCGGTGCAGGGGGTTGGACTGGTGTCAGCATATAGAGGTAGATCTAGGACTGGTTGGCCCGTTGCTTTCTTGCTCATATGTCTTAAGTCGCATATGACAGCCATGAAACTTGCCTAGAAATTTAAGATATACATTCTCAACATCTGTATAGTGTTGGTACATTTGGTAAGAAATTGCGTTATGGTATGAAAGTGTATTCGATTTTTTTATGAAATGAAATGAAAAAAAAATGAAATATTCACTAGAATATTTCATAAATTATTTGACTTAAGACAAAGCGAAATAGTGTTGGTACATTTGGTAAGACATTGCGTTATGGTTTGAAAGTGTTTTCATTTTTTTTTCTTTAATTTATATTATGTTTATCTGCATCTTACAATACAACGTCATATGTTGTTTTCTTCTTTTATTTATTTCATTTATTTATTTTTCAACATAAAACCTGATTAAGCCGAAACCTTGTTCAATAACGTAAACATTTTTAACGGATATCCACCTTTATTGAAAATAATCATACTGAGTCGAATTCCACTAACAAGTTTAAGTGCTTAATAAAACTTAAATACTTTAGGACAAATTTCATAAGTCCTTTTTCAATAATGAAAATACCCCAAATTTTCATTTCTTATTAATTAGTAGTAGTAATTAAGGTAATAATACATTTCAATCTAGTCATGTACTAGAATATTTCATAAAATAGTAATGGTGGGGTGAGTATTTACATTTACGATCTGTATAGGGAGTACTATCCCACCTTCCAGTTTCTACTGGGAGTTTGTGATTTGATGTTCTGAATTTAAATAAATTTATTCCATCATGTAGTGGTAGGTTGATAAAATAAGTTTCAAAATCTGAAGTAGATTTAAATTCTCTATAATGTTTTCCTTTGTTTGATAATCTTGATTCAGTTTCCCAATATTGTTTATATTGATCGATAAGTCTTAATTTTATTATTTGGTTAGTTTTAGGGGAATATTTGGTTTTAGAAATGAGTATCCAGTTGAATTTATAATATCTTTTATGCTTTCTAACCATTTGTATTTATTATTTGATGAATTGTGTATATAATTGTACATTTTGTAAGATATTTTATTTGTTCAACCAGTTATCAATCTTATCCAGAAGCCTATTATTCTAGATTTAACTGTGATGGATATGGGGTATCTTCCTAACTCTCAATGAAGCATGTAAATAGGTGTACTTTTCCTAGCCTTTGTTAATTTACGTAAAAATTCATTATGAACAGCCTCTAGCATGTCTAAATTTTCAAAACCAAAAATTTCCGAGCCATATGTTAAAATTGGTAAAACAGTGTGGTCAAATAGTTTCAGGCTTAAGTCTATTGGTAAGTCAGTATTCCTAATTTTGGTAAGTAAAAGGTACATTGCCTTTTTGGCCTGTTGGACAGCATGTTTTCTTGCGTTTAAAAAGGAACCAGATGCAGAAAAGGTGACCCCAAGATATTGTTATGTATTAGTAAATGAAATAGGATTATTTCCAAGTTTGAAGTTGAATTTAGTTGTTGATCTGGCACCAAATACTATAATTTTTGTTTTGCTTAAATTAACATTTAGATTCCACTGAATACAGTAATTATGAAAAGCAGTTAAACAATTTTGAAAATCTGTAGGAGAGTCAGAAATAATAACTGTGTCATCAGCATAGAGTAACAGAAGTAGTTTTAGCCATAAGGTTTCATTAAGGTTGTCCTTAAGCTCTATGCCTTTGCCACCATTTGACTCAATATGAGACTGCATGTCATTAATGAAAAGTGAAAATAAAACTGGGGAGAGGTTTTCTCCTTGTCTGACTCCGTTTGAGCAAGTGAAAAATTGGGATGTTTCTCCGTTAACTGAAACACAAGATTTAATATTTTTATACATGTTATATATGATATTAAATACTTTGCCATTTATGTTATAATTTAAAAGTTTATTCCAGAGATGCACACAATCAACTCTGTCAAAGGCAGCAGAAAAATCAATGAAACCAAAGAATAGTTTCTTTTTCTTTTGTCTGAGTATGTCAATAATGGAGTATAAAGTAAGATATGGTCCTGACAGGAGAGAATTAAAATAAAATAACCATGGTTGCAGGGTTTAATATATACATTTTATACATTTTCATTTTGGGGACATATGTCCCCTCGAATATTTGATTTAGGGGTCATTTGAAATTTTAGGGGGACATGCCTGCAGCTTGGTAATAATAATAAACCATTGTTTCAGCATTTGTGATGATCCGAATGACGTTGCTATGCAACAATTCTCCATCATTGGTTGGGATTAGTTGTACAGAACGTATCGGAACATCAGACTAATTTATAAAGGGAGAATTTTTCTGTTAAAAAAAAAATTATCCAAATATATAAAAGGGCGATATATGGTGAGAAAAATCAAAGTAAGTCTAGTTTTCATAAATAAAATCATGCATCCATGCACGTAAACAGACAGCCTAATATTCGAGACGACAACGACATGAGGTCATCGTTTTATGCAATGCCGGCAGTCCGGGTTCTATTTTAAGAAACGGAAAGTCCTATATTTTGATCTGTTATTCAGAGCAAGCAGAAAAAATAAAATGAACATGCTTCTGGAACGTCAAATGTTTTTTTCCAGAATAAAGGAAACACATATAGTAGGTTTAAACTGACAGCTATTTGATATCAATCGAATGTGTCTTATATTTAGACCTGGTTTTGAAAATGCGTCATTGACGGCGCACTAGCATTCAACATGGGGGTCATTTCAGATTATTTTGCGACAAAAACGCACAATTTTGTGCGTCATCGAAAACCCTGTCATCATGGTTACATGTGTAGTTACAGACACCAACGTATTGTGGTGAAAACGTACTCAAATTATGAAAATTTTAACTTCTATTCACCTGAAAACTTCTGTTTATCTCTGAATTAACTTTTTATATTACAGTCTATCTGATATGCGTAATCACAAATATGTCATTTATTTTCGTAAAATTCGCGGATTAATCTCACAGAAACAACTCGATAAAACCTTTAACTTTATACTAGACCAAAAACAATATGACCTGTTTGATTAAAACGTTTTAAATATGATTAATGATTACATACATTTTATGAAATTAAAAAGGCAAATGACACTTGGTCTATCGATGACGTCATAGGGGTCACGTGACCCTTAAATGTAAATGCTGCTCAGCAGCTAACAAAATCGCTAACCCCCCCCCCCCCCCCCCCCCCCCCAAAAAAAAAATGTTTGTCCGTGGTTTCCCTTATGTAAATGGACATAATAGAAAAGGTTTTAGAAAAGGTAATATTTTCTTTGTTGTTCACCTTTAATCCCAATAAATGATAAACAAACAAAATTGATGTAACATTCATTGCAGAAGTAATTCACACATATGCAATTATCATGCATGCGTATATAATTATAAGGGGTAAATATTTTAGAAATGGTTAAGATTGGCAAAATAAAAAAAAATAAACTATTGTTATCTTTCAGACCTAAAACTTGTTAATAATTCAGCTTTAAACTTGTACAGTGCTTGACATGCTTCACTTTTCTTCTAATGCACATGCAATCATGCTTTAACTAAGAGGGCCAAGAATCGCTCACCTGAGGAATATTGCCTTTACAACATAGTCATACTGAATAAAAAATTCATGCAGAAGAACAGCAATATAATTTTAATTCCACACAAAAAGTTTACATTCTTTTTATGTTAGTCGCGACTGTCTTATGCATTAAAAAGGGGACCATCAAGCATTTTCACATGAGAAAGGACATTTTTTTAGTTTTCATCTTGGTATCAAAATATACTAATTTGTAATATAAAATATAAACATCCCACCAACAATATTTCAGTTATAGGAGACGATGTCTACTTGAGACAGATATAGTCCACACTGCAGTATCACGCCGCAGACATATGGCATGATACCACATCCAGTCACATTATACTGACACTGGGCCAACCAGTCCTGGAACAACCCTTATATGCTGAGCGCCAAGCAAGTACATTTGTACAAGTACCAGTCTACGTCTTTGATATGTCGCGGCAGGATACCAAACCCACGACCTTCCGCTCCCGAGGCGGACTGTATCATAGTGCATTCGCTTGTGTTTAAGATTTAGTTACTTAGTATTTCTTTCTTTTTTATTTAGAGAGAGAGAGAGAGGGGGGGGGATTTCAAATGAAAATAATTTTATACCAACAAAAATAAATAAAAACAAACACAAACAAAAAACTCATAAAACATGCACATACACTATAATATTGAATGTACAATGAATTCAGGTGTAGAAAGAAAGAGCGGGAAATTCTACAACAAAAATACGTCACCGTATTTAAACATGCACGCACTTATTTATATGAAAAAGTGAATATGTTCACACGAACATAAAAAAATCAAAAGTAAGTTATCTTAATAAGAGAGCGTTTAATTTAAAGACCACTTTATTTTTTCCCATTGGTACTCGCTTAAACCAAGTTTAGCATGTCAAACTTGCCAAACGGCCACGTCTTACAAGCGACTGTTTGTCTTAAATGACCATTCAATATGTTCTTTATCTTCTATATTCTTTACGCGACCAGCGATTTCTAATTTTAACTGCAGGCAAACTAAGTGACCAATGGTCTCACTATTTGCTGAAGGGTACGATTAAGTGATTGCTCACATTCATTACTTTATGATTGTAACTTATTAATCTGTATATATAAAGGTTACCCTTAAGTGTTGGTTTGCAGATACCCTTTTTCATTTTTTAATGATTTGATACGTGGGAGTTTTAATTCGGTGTCAGTAGTGAAGAATTCTAAAAGAATGGGAGCTAAATGACAAAATCAACATGGGTTACTTTTGAATAATTGTTGCTTTCATATACTTTATTCCCTCAAATAGAAAGGTGTTTAATCAATATAAGATTTCAAATTAATATTAAAACATTTCATCGAAGTCACACATATGAGTGGGTAAAAATATGGTAGCTGGAAATGTGACTATTTCGTATAAACATACAAGCATTCCTAATTTCACCTTCCATTTTGGACCGAGATATTTTTACAAACTAAATAGAGTGTTGATTTGTGTTGTTTTATTATGCGGATAATGTAATTCATGAGTTTTGAATTAACGTTTTGGAAAGGGTTGTATGTTGCATTTTGACACACCAAGTTCACATCATGGCATCATGATTTCTCATGTAAAGTTCTTTTACATTTTTAGTAGGTAAATATTAATAAATATAATTTATAAGTTTTGATAACTTGTTTTATAATCGATGTAAAATAAATAATAAAGTTAAAACTCTTTTTATTCATAAAAAAATGTTCCATACATTACATTGAAATAATTGATGGATTAATACGGTTTGTTTGTTTGTTGGGTTTAACGTCCCACCGACAGTATTTCAGGCATTTGGAGACGATGTCTACTTGAGGCAGTTATAGTGCTGCCACACTGCAGTGTCACGCCGTAGACATGTGGCATGATACCACTATCCTGACACCGAGCCAACCAGTCCTGCAACTACCCTTATATGCTGAGAGCCAAGCAAGGGAGCTATAACATAGGCGGACGCTCTAACCACACGGTCACCGAGGGACGGTGATTAATACTGGAGTTTCAATATTTTATCAGGACTCCTAAAATTAATAAAAAATGACTTATTGATTGGACCTTAAATCATCGAAAATGAAAGGTGTGCAAGAGGAAATCGTGCTTGAAGTCGATGTGCGTATGTATAGAATATAAACAACTGTTATTCTCGAAGATAATTGGACCATGCAAGATAGTTATGGTCTCAGCTGTCACTTTTCAAAACCGAATGTGACAGATTGGTCTAGCATTTTCATAACAATTTACATCATGCCACTTGTAAAATATATAGGCCACACAATTTTCAATTTGAAGATTGCCAGGTTCGACACTGTCCCAGTACGTCTTGGCGACGGGCAGTCCAGTGTCAGTGTATACATATGCATACACGCCCTCTGTAGTGACGCCAATGACCCCGATCAAGTAGTAATCCCAATCTGTAAAAGAATGAAATCATGTTTATAAAAAGGCAATTGCAAGGACATTATCATTTTAGTAATGATAGTAAAGACCGTTCAAAACTCTAGTCTAAATATTATCACTTTCCACACTACTGAACGGAATAATATACCCAATTTATAAATTTTAAGTTCTTTATTAATCTTATTGATTGTACAGTAATGCTATATTACGAGTCGCACGACTATGTAAGGCAGCTTGACTCCATATGCGTCACCTCCGCTGTTACCTTGTTGAGAGATTGAATTCAACTTAAAGGTCAAACTGATACAAAACTATGTACTTGCGCTCTTATATTAATCCATATTGCCTTACATGGACTCCAATAATTAGAAATAAAATGTTGCTCTAAGTTATTACTATCTGCCGGTAAGTAAGTATTCACTCATGAAACTGAAAAATATATTTAGACCTTGATCATGAAGAGTTTAAGGAATTTGCTGTTTATTATATTAAAAAAGTGGTGGGCTTAATGAACAAATATCAAGTTAATTAGACGTCAACACAGGACTTGGGGTTCGAACTCTCGACCTACAATCATGTACGCTGCTAGTGGACCATGATGTCTTTGTACATGTATGTACTTACCGGTGACAGTGTATGTTGTCAAATATTATCGTTATGTTCAGAGAAACCTTAAGTGTTTTGTATTTGGGGCACATTGGCGAGAAAGCAAAGTGTTTAACTATTAAGTTAAGTAAGCCCAAATAATGTATGTTATCATCCCAAGTTCTTTTGTACTGCATTATTGTATAATAATATTTTAACGAAACGCATCCATTTCCCGTCTATTTCATCTCTGTATTTTTTCAATACATTGGAATATGGAAATGTTGTCCATCATAAGAAACTCAAGGAAAGAAATATATGTCGTATATATGCAGACACAGAGGTCAACACTATTTTGCCACACGTCTTACCCCTCATTTTTTCAACAATCATGCTGTTCTCCTCATCATTCAGTGGATAAAACAAAGTGCCACCAATATCATTGCAGGCATTCTGTAATGTAAAAAAAGGAACATAAAAAGATACGGAATAGCGAGCCGTGTCCAAGTATTAGTCATCATTGATATTCACCCAAAATCAAACCGAGAATACTGGACATAGGCGAAGATATAAGAATAGAATATTGATTTAAAGACACCTTAACAGTCGAAAGACGTCATACGGTGTCATAAACGCTTAAAATAACGCAATCACAAAAATATACACAAGTGAATCCCGCACAGCAGGAGAGTAAATACGTTTAATTGTTAACGCATGTAAAATCAAAGCTTGTTATATGTACCAAAAAGCGATCAAGAAATCAACAGAAACAGTATTTAAAAGGTCTAACATAGATGTCACATTAGAATAATTAGTTCTAATAAGATTTAAATCAATACAGTCGACTAAAATATGTTTGATAGTATACAGTTCCTGGCAAGGAATGCATACAAATAAAAGTAACTTCTTAAATTGAGCGTTGTCCCAACTAGATAAGATATAAGACTGGATCACAACAAGCAGATTGCTGGTGTGGCCCATAGCATTGTTTTGACTGCAATGTTATAAAGTTTAAACTATTGTTTAAGTGTAAGAATAGAGAGTTGAAATAACTTTCAGACCGATGCATATGCGTGTTTTGTACTTATAGCTATTGACAAATACCAAACACGCGTCATATTCATTAAACAAGCGACGACCACACGCTAGAGAATCGTGCCTATGCATTTAGCTAAGCCAAGCTTGTTGTAATCATTCAAGTGGATGTACCGATTTCTGAAATGATCAAATCGTTTAGAACATTTGCATTATTTTAGCCACAAAGCGACTCCCAGCTATTTACAGGTCGAGGAACAGAACAATAACCCTAAATAGTTATTTATTCCAGATGAATCACGAACATTGACTAAGGTAAATGGAAAAATAATCAAAACTTTGACATTACTTGTATAAAAGAAAAAAAAACTTATATGAATAACATCTGACTGCTCGTCTTTTTTTGTTGCCATAATGAGCATTTCATCAACTATCAGCTAAAAGGTTAAAATACTTAATCCTGTTTTGACCAAGACTCAAATACTTAATCCTGGTTTGACCAAGACTCAAATACTTAATCCTGTTTTGACCAAGACTCAAATACTTAATCCTGGTTTGATCAAGACTCAAATACTTAATCCTGGTTTGACCAAGACTCAAATACTTAATCCTGTTTTGACCAAGACTCAAATACTTTAATCCAGTTTTGACGAAGACTCAAATACTAAATCCTGTTTTGACCAAGATTCAAATACTTAAATCCTGTTTTGACCAAGACTCAAATACTTAATCCTGTTTTGACCAAGACTAAAATACTTAAATCCTGTTTTGACCAAGACTCAAATACTACTCAAATACTACTATTGATGCGACTTTTCTAATGAAATATATTTATCAAGGACGCGAGTTTTATACCCACGATTCTATCAACGTACCGTAGAGAAAGAAATATAAAGCATCAACACACTAATAAACAAACATTTAAAAAGAAACATACTGAAGATTAGTTTGTGTATCAGTGTGTAATTCTCAATTAGAAACATAATATACAGAACCTGGGCATTCGTATTATTCATCGTTTCAAGTATCACATAACAACCTGTGGCGAACCGAACCCATCCTAACGGACAAGCTGAAAATAAAAAAATGCTCATATAGTTAGATCTATATAAAAAAAAATATCATAGCCACCACTTCAATAATAAGACCATCTATCTTTACATACCACTTTTTCAGGACACAGTCCTAGTGACAGTCTCATTATTGTAGTAAAAATATGTACGTTTTTCTTATTTGTCTGTTTTGGGCAGTGTTTTAATGCCATGCAACATAATGGGACCAATCGTCGGAATCACAGATATCCAAATTAAATGTCCTCTAACGAGCAAGAAATACGTGCACCTTTTTGTACCATTGTTATACAATCGATACATATGCTTGCATGCCGAGCTCCAGTTTAGACGAGTGACATTTTAATATAACAAACATGTAATCTTCTTTGTCACGGCACATAACGAACTATAACTCTGCCAAGATGCATAAGCGGGAAAAATATCAATGGATATATTGTGTGAGGTATATAAAATGCAGCAATTCACATACCTCTGACATGTAATATGTCCCTAGTTATTTCCTCGGAAGACGAGTGTTCGGTCCTCAAAGTAAAATAATAGCTACAAGATCTATTTCATGTGGAAAATCATTAAAACATTTAAAAATTTCAAGCCACTTGACTTTTTTTCATTACTGTTTAAGGTTATGCTTAATCCAACATAAGGACTTTCAGTCCTTTGATTTTATATTTAAAACAAAGAAAACAATAATACCGCATGTGTCTGTAATAAAACAGCATACATTATCGGCTTCTGCTATCATATTTCGGGCTTATTAAAATCAATTGGATTTTGACTGCATATTTTTATTTGAAAAATCCAATAACATATTATTTTAATGTGGAATATAATGGAAGACAGTTTTTAAAACTGCGAATATATTCTGTATTTTAAGAGAATGTGTATACTTCTGTGAAGGTATAATATTAAAATTATCATGGAAAAGATGACAAAAAGGTCCTATGAGAAAACCCACAAACTCCAGAAGCTGCATGTAAATGGACAAAAACTTGGAGGCAGGCAATATCATAAACTAGAGAATATATTAAAAATAATTATTTAGCTGTTAAAAATGATTGATTTATCCTCTTATAATGGTAAAAACATTGTTCTCGACCGCCAACAAAAAAAAAGGAGCGTGTCATATTGATGACTAAATATTAAGTTTTCTGGAGTGAAAAATAACACAGAGTAAACGCTTGAAAAATATATGAAACAAGATATAAATCATGTTGGTAAACATACTGTCAATGCTTATAATATAATTGTGCCTTTAAATAGAGGTGGGGTGGTAAAATCGTGTAAAGTGATAACAAAGATTGATATTACATTTCATTTAACCTGCATTCCCTTTTATTTCAGTATATATTGAATATAAGAAGGAATTGATTTGAGGCCAAAACAAGAAGAAAACGAGAGGGCCATGATTGCACTTTATCGCTCACCTGAGTACCGCTGCTCTAAAGGCAACCTTATATAGTATTATGGACTATAATTTCCATACAGGGCATACTAATCATTGGTTTATTATTATGTATACATCTGATCAAAATTGCTTTATAGATCTTGATTCTAGAATTATACCATATGACTTTTTTTTTATACTTTAAAGGCCATAAGTACCAAGTCATCATTGGCAAGATGATAGTCATTAAGCTGTACTAAAACAGTTTTAAAACTGACCAGTAGTTTTGAAAGAGAAGATTGTTTAAGTTTTCATTTTTTTCCCGCTGAAATGGCAACCAGAGTTCTACATGGATCAGATTTATTTTAACAATTTTTGTGAAGGTTCTTCCATAGATCATCCCTGCCAAGTTAATCAAATTCTGATCAGCGGTTTAAGAGGAGTCGTTTAAAGCAAATTGATAACACTGGAAGATGGGTGATCACAACATCAATATGACTTTCTGCTGTTCACTAAAATGGAAATATTTCAAAATAATTTCTGCGTCTGAAATATTGTCTGCATTTACATAATGCATTTGTAAAAGTTTTCAGGAAATTTTCTGATTTTTCTGATCGCCATATTACTTCTTATTCTATATAAAATTGTTAAAAGCAGGATTGTTATATAGTTTTTTTTTTTTTTTTTTTTTTTTTTTTTAAATTTCCATCTTTTACTCATGATCATATGACCGAGTGAAATTTCTATAGTAATATTGCGTCTCGTATTTTCGACTGAAATGAAAGTCTGTTATTTCTAAAAGTAATGGTTGTACCTCTAATAAAGCTGACACTTGTAACGTCATCAACCGACGTCGCGACCGCTCTGTTGCTATAGAAACACTTGCCGGTGACGTTGTTCCAAGTGGCTGCAAAGTAGTTTCTCTGGAAACAGCGGAAAATACACTCTATTTTAGATCGTGTCGAACCCTCGACGGCTATATCATCTATCCGATAGCTTTGATAAGTTTCAAAGTGTACAAACTGAACCGTTTTTGTCCCAGAAAACACAGTCCCAAAAAGGACAAAATATGGAAGTAAAATCATCTTCTTTGAATGTTCCGGCTTACAATGTTGTTGGTTTTTCCTTATGTGTGAACTTCTTGTGTACGATATTTCGCTTATTTTTTTATTTCTTTAGTTACCCCAAACTGGCAATTCTTCAGACGAATGATTCAAATACGCCAATTGAATACTTTGAACTTGACAAAAGAATATCACTGGATACTATTCAAACCAGCATAATGTTATATGTTATCCACAACCCCAGGAAGCACCCACACTCTTATGATTATGTGTCCTAACAAAGCAGTTTAGTCGATATGTTATAATGTAACCAGTCTCAGGCAACCAATCGGGTTGTAGTTATGAGGTACTGGAATTCATCAATCATAATGAAGTATTTAAATGAATACCACAACTATTACACTGTAAATTACCGTTTAATTTACGGTAAAAGAACGTTCTTTTACCGTATAATATTACGGCTAACATTTAATGAAGATGGGATATGCCCGTTTACATTTTACGGTATGAATTTGTATAGTAAGTAAGTATTATATTATTGTGACATGTGTATGCAATACAATAAAATAATACAAAACACATTTTAAAATTTTTATATAGCACCCGGCTCAATGGACCTTTAAGTCACCAAAGAAAACTGAATACTAAAATGAATAAGTACATAGTTATACAGTCAGCTATTTAAGTGTGAAATGAAATGTTGAATGATTATAAACCTGTTGCAAGAACAGGTATAACTTTTCCCTTCGAGAGTATAAGGATGGCTCGTTGGCAGCAACGTATAAACTTTGAACTGGTGAAGTTTTAAAAGTACCAAAAGCCAAACGCAGACCTTGGTGATGAATAGTGTCAAACAATTGAATATAGGATTTTCTGACTGAACCATTAACGAATAAGATATCTATATATATTTAAAAGAACTTTTGTATCTGCACCCCAATCAGCGTGTGCAACAACTCTCAATAAGTTTAATGCTTTTAAACATTTATTTATTAGGTATTTTAAGTGGGGAATAAACGTTAGTTTTTTGTCAAAAATTACGCCTAGAAATTTAAATTCTTCTACGACAGGTATAAGTGTTCCATCAAGTTCCATCAAGGGTTAATTGAGGGTCTATATGATGTTTTCGTTGCTGGCAAAATGAACGCATTCGGTTTTAGATTTAGAAAATTTTAAACCGTTTTCTATTGCCCATTTATGGATTCTATTTAGGCATTGTTGAAGTTGACGCTCGATTGTGTTCATACTTCTAAAGCGATAACAAATTAAAAAGTCATCAACGTAAAGAGAACAATCAACTCCCGGATTTAAGCATTAAACGATACTATTAATTTTTATGCTAAAAAGAGTAACAGAGAGAACACTTCCGTGTGGTACTCCCTGTTGTTGTTTGCAGCTATCAGACAGGGTAGATCCAGTTTTATTTCTATCAGATAAAAAACTGAATAATTTCAGGTAAATGATTTCTAAGACCAAAGTCGTGTAAGTCTTTCATGATACCTTGTTTCCACGTGGTATAATATTCTCTTTTTTTTTCAAGGTAAAAAAAAAATACACCTTTTAACAAAAGCATCACGGATAAAACTTTCTAGACGAACAAGATGTTTTGTCGTACTTCTGTGGTTTCTGAGCCATACTGAAAAATTAAATAATTCTAAAAACCAGACAAGTCGCGCATTTATCATTCTCTCACGTGTTTTACAGATGCAGTTGGGCGATAATTTGTTGGGATTGGTGCGTTGTCCCAACTAGAATGCCACTTTGAAAAATCTTTATGGAAGATTTTAAATCTGTAAATGGAATTTTTATATCAGCTTCGTCTAAATCGAGGGCTGCTTTAGCAGCACGATCAGCTTTCTCATTACCACAAATAATCCCATATGACCTGGCTTTTCGGGACGCCATGCACGGCAAACGCAGGGCTCAATATGGTGGAGTTCTACCGCTCTGCATGGATGCAGCCGGTATTTTCTAGGCCCCAGCCGGCTGACCCACATTTGCAAACAATCGAACAGCGAAGAACCTTTTTTGTGACTTAAACATGACATAATTCTTGCATCTTCAAGTAATTATCCATTCGCCAGGTTTACCTTTACAAACTTCTTACCAATATTGCACACAGAAAATGTAATTTAGGGTTATTTCTTAAAAAATACGTCTGAAACTACCCGACTAATATTTTACGATTCTGAGAAACGGAAGAATTGCATTGGGATTATACGCCCTAATATTATGACCAAAAGAAAAGAAAAATGAATCGCGATGTGGATATTAAAAATGTTATTACATCTTGTGTTTGTCTTCAGTATAGCTTCATAAAGTTTGATTTAAATAATTCTTCTATAGGCCTAGTAGAGTTAGCTCTCTGGCGTATTTGTACATGTATAAAATAACAACGCCCAATGCTGCTGAAGATATCTTTGTATAATGCACGTAGAAATACGGTATGGCCATCTAGTAGAGCCGCCCTGCCTGTAGTTGTTGTTGTTGTATTGGGGTTTACCGTCGCTGCGATAGTATTTCAATCATATAACGACGTCCAGCTAATAACAGGTGGAGGAAGAATCCGAGTACACCGAGGTACCCGGGTATAACCACCAACCCTGCTTGCAGTCTTGACCTGAAAACTAATATTATTACAAAAACACGTATCACTATACAGGTATACAGACAATGTATTAAGACGAAAACACACGAATGCTGTACAAATCTTTGTACAGAATTTCAACCAAAAGCAGTAATGTAACATCTAAAATAGAATAGAATAGGGATAAGATACACCTATTTTCTTTGCTGCATATGATTTGTAACACAATTAGTGACCAGATATAAAATGTGAGAACTTAAGGTCATGTACGGCTTGTCCTCTATACACGGCCAATCTTCATAGAAAATCGGAGATTCAAATTTTCGAAAATATTATTAGAGAATTAGAGAAAAAAAGAGGTCAACAGAAGCTTTGGACAAAAATTAAGTGTGCAAATGGTCAAATTAAAACTGATATAAGTTCAATACTCACAGAGCAGGTTATGTTTTATAAATCATTATTTACTTCAGAAGGTATTGATAATAATGCGGCAGATAGATTATTGGAAAATATTGACAAATCGATATCAAGAGAAGAATCGGTCAGGTTAGAAAGACAAATTGAGGAGAAAGAGGTCTATGACGCAATAAAGAAATTTAAGAAAAATAAATCTCCTGGGGAAGACGGGATTATAGCTGAATGGTATCAAACATTTTGGTATTTGATAAAAAATGACTTTATGCGGGTTTTAAGGGAGTGTATGAAGGAAGAAATGCTATCCAATACACAATATAAAGGAGTCCTCTCACTCATTTATAAAAGTGGTGAACGAGAAAATTTAAAAAATTGGAGACCAATAACCCTATTAAATGTTGATTACAAAATTTTGGCAAGATGTGTCTCCAATAGAATTAAGCCTATATTACCGAAAATAATAAACACGGATCAAAAAGGGTATGTTGAAGGCAGATACATTAGCGATGCAAATAGGTTTATTCAGGATGTTATCGAATATTCGGACCGAAACAATCAAGAGGGTATTATTATCTTTTTAGATCAGACAAAAGCTTTCGACAGGCAAGAATGGGAATGGATTGATAAATGTTTAAACAAGTTTGGGTTTGGGAAACTATTTAGATCATGGGTTCATATGTTCTTAAAACATTCTAAAACGGCTATTCAAACTAATGGTTTTATTTCAGACTTTTTCAAAATTACCCGCTCAATAAAACAAGGCTGTCCACTCGCGCCTCTACTATACATTATACAGGCAGAGGCTATGTCGGGCGCGATAAGGAAAAATGAAAATATAAAAGGCATTAGTTTACCCGTAGATAATGAAGAATATAGACAGGCAAAAGTAAATCAATTCGTAGATGACACTCAGCTATTTGTGGAGAATGAAAATTAATTTTTTTATATACTTAAAATATGAAAAAGCATCTGGTGCAAAAAATTAATAAACAAAAAACGACAGGTCTATTTATAGGCAAGTCAAAATATCAAAAGCCAAAATATGGGAATATTACATGGACAAAGACATTTGTTAAAACATTGGGAGTATGTCATGGTTATGGAATTGATAATGATGCAATTTGGCTGGAAAAAATAAAAAAAAAAAATATGGAAGTCACGAGATTTAACTTATATGGGAAAAGTTCTTATAATTAAAACATACATTTTGTCAAGAATAAACTATGAAATAGAGTCACGTGGAATTCCAAAAAAATACATAAAAGATATTCAAAATCTAATTTTTGATTTTCTTTGGGGAGGTAAAAAGGCACTGGTCTCGAGGGAAAAGGTCTCAATGAAAATTGAAAAGGGGGGGCTAGATGTACCAGATATAAGCAACTATGTAAAATATATGAATATTAAAACGTGCTACAAAATTATAAAGGCGGACTTAGACAATTGGAATATAATTGGAAAACATTATTTAAAACACGTGGATAATTTTTTTTCGATAGATTTCTTTTTATGCAGGTGTACGTCAATAGAAGGTTTAAACATTGAGAACATTTCAGAATTTTATAAGGATCTTATTTTCGCCTGGATAGATTTCCGTATACGAAATAATTCCAACATTGATAATATTCTAAGCTTAAATTTGTTTGGAAATCATGAAATATTATATAATGGGAAACCTGTATTTTATCATTCCTTTACAAAAAGCAAGATTTTTTATCTTAGGGACATTTGGGATGAAGTCAAAAAATCTTTCAAAAACACAGATCAAATTTTTCAAAAACTCGAAATTAAGAGGAATTGGATAGCTGAATGGAGTAGGTTAAAACACGCTATTCCGGTGAAATACGTTGACAATTTAAGATCTAGTACTATTTCTAAACAATTTAAAAACAAACTATATCTTGATGGACTTATTATTAAAAATGTAAGATAAAGAAGTGCATTTTAGCAAATTGTCTATAGGATTAATTAAATCTATGTTTGAAACTTTAAATTTGGAGAAATCAAAAACTGAAACTAAATGTGAAGAAAAAATTGGAAAAGAATTAAATTATATATCGTGGAGGAACATATGGCTAAATATTAAAATATCTCCGTCTTCTGTCAAGGCAAAACAATTTCAATGGAAAATGCTGCACAATATAGTATTTACGGAACACAAATTGCAGTTAATGAATCTGTCATGCGGACTATGTAATTTTTGCAAAAAAGAAAGAGAAACACTATATCATTTATTTTTTGGATGTTGTTCTGTAAAACCAATATTATTAGTCGCTGAAAAGATTTTAAAATTTATATTTGAACTTTGCAAAGAGATATATGAGTTAACTTTTGAAAATATTCTTTTAGGTTTTTATAAAAACTTTAAACTTGTGCAGGTATGCAATATGGTACTCTATGAAACTAAATGGGCGATTTGGAAATATAGAAATAATTTTAAGTTTGACACACAAAAACGAAGCATAAGTAGTATTAATTTTGCATTGAAATACTCTATTCTGAACAACATAGACATGATATTAAAAGATGAATTAATTTTGAATATATGTAACTTTCTGAAAGATTATTTAGATATTCATGGACAATAAGGGGGAAAAAAATAGCATTTTTTTTTTATTGCATATATAGTGTACTTATATTTTGTTATTTATTTAAAATGATATTTGCTTTGTGTTGTTGTAACACTTTCTATAATAACACTTGACATGATTTGTAAGGGTACATGGGGATGGCCCCGACCCTGTGTACTCTATTACGGGGAAAATAAACGGGGTTTCTATATAGAACCTCAAAAAAAAAAAAAAAAAAAAAAAAAAAAAAAAAAAAAAAAAAAAAAAAAAAAAAAAAAAAAAAAAAATATTATTTTTTCACCGACACGTTTTGAAATATGAAAATGCCAAACTGATATAAGATCTTTACTTTGCTATAGATAATGCTGATGAGCTACCGTTCGGACAATACAACTGACATTTTACTATAAACGATTTTGAGTGTAGAGTATAATTATGCTCTGAGGGCATCTTTTTATGGAGTATATTCGGCCTTTTTTTTTGACTGATTAACTCACTGCCTCACTACCTGTGTTTATGAATTGACCATTTTTTTAAAGGAGAACTCTATCTTTTAACTGGAATAGATACTGCATTTCTAAACCGAATTCAACATTTTTTTTTTATTTATTTATTTAAAAGGTAAGACTGTCACTTTAATGGTACAAATAGTATTTAAACACTGATAAAAACAAAACCTTGCGTAAAGAAAGGATCGAACTTGTTATTCACCAAATCTCGTCCAAATTTAAAAAACAATTATCACTAGGAGGTCTCTTCAAAGACTTCATTTTTCATGCATATATTCCCGATAAAAATATCGATCTTGAGTTATTTAAGACCAAAAGAATACCATTCACCTTTGCAGAAATATTAAAAATTTGAAACCGCGAGTACCTATGACGTATAAAGCTACATAATCTGTGAAAGTTTCATGCAAAAATCGAACAAAAAAAATAACAGAAATAAAAGCAAGAGATTCGAAGAACCGAACAAATCATATTTTTTAATTTAACTTTAACCATTTTTGGTGAAGTTTGACTGCTTTTAGTGTACAAACGGTACATTTCCAGAAGATGGCGTCCCATATTTTATGCATATATGTCGTGCAAATCATTTACGGCAAACATAATTCTTCTATTAATTCTAAAATTAATTTTGTGAGGTTCGAACATTCCACCTCTCCTAGTGCAACAGTGAACAGAATGTAAGAAACCGCAATTGAATCAGACTTCATTTTTTATTTATAGGCAAAAACGCGATTTCAAGCATAGCATAGTGGAATAATCGGAAATAAAACTGAAAATCTTCAACTATTAGGCACAGGTTCAGATGCATGTGACTGTTTGTCCAAAATTTCATAAATGTAGCTTTCTTCATCTTGCCGTTAGATCGTGTACAAAATGGGTGGAAGAAGAAAATCAAAAGAAAAATAGGTTTTGGCTCCTAGAGCAGCAAAAACCTAAAACAGCTTTATAACTACTTAAATATTAAACACACTAAATGTAGTGTGGGTTGGTATTTTAAGCATATATTTGCGGACCGGTACCATTCGTGATATAAGCATCAGTCGTCGCAGGTAAGCTCCGCTCAAAACATTCTTTGGTCATTTAGACCCTATACACTCATTTATTTTCTCTATATTAAAAACTCATTTTATTAGGTATATTTTTCAAGTTCTGAGCGAGATGCGGGCATCTGTTTGGAAGAGAAAGTAGGACAAACTGTAAATAATTTATGAACATTAATATTGATCATATTAATGACGAATTGACTTAGTACTTTTCAAATCATGCTAAGAAAGAACATATAAGTTCACGATTTTCATTTGACTTAGTGCATAATTAAAATTCCACTTATCTGGGAAAACTAGATTTGGAAAAAAAAATCGTTGACATTGCCTATTACTCATATTTAACTTGAAGGCCTTTTCAACTGGGAAAATGTAAGAATACTTTATAACCAGGGCAATGAAATTGGCCTGTTATCCAAACAAAATTGGATATAATAAGGGTCTTTTTGATTGGGTAAATGCAAATATTAACTGTAATTGGACTTCAATTAGAAATTTCCATGATTTCTACATTTCATTTAATTTCAAGCAGGATACTGGTATGACAATAATATGCACAGATATAAAATTTTAAGATGGATACTATTGATAAATCACTCAATAAATTCCTGTATTTTGATATGTTTTTACTGCAATTGGTTTAGAAATCTTGAGCAATTTATCTCATTTAAACCTAGTTTTTTATATTTTACATGAATATCATGTATGATGAAAATGGCACGCAAAAAAGTAAAGGGTACAAAACACACACCAAAAAAAGTGTAAATTTAATCTATTGCAGTGATTAAGTTAATATTTATCCTTCGTTGCAAATCATTTGGAGATTTCGTCGATAAACTTAGTTGTTGTTCTTTTTGTATTTTTGGTTTTTGTTTTTGTCCAAAAACAAAAAAATAGCTCTCTTTATGAGACAGAATTTTTTTTTGAAGCACTGCTTCCGCGCTTCTGTGTTTTTACACATTACAAGAGCAAGAGATTACCCTAGTTATCCAAACAATACTCACTAAAAACAAACCGAAATGCTTTTTATTTTATATGCTCCATATTTTTTTTTTATTTTACGTTACAATCAACAGATGACAGACACATTCTTTTGATAACAAATTAATAAATTATTAAATATCAACTTCCGTTTTTGACCTATTTTATTTCATTTTCCAGTATGATTTGTAGCTATGTGATTATTCTACTAACTAAGAAACCGTTAATAAAATTTGCACTACATATTTAAGACAATGGGTTAGAAAATTGCGTATTTTGATATACGAATAAAACAATATGATTTGTTTTTCTGTCTTACCTTTTCTGTGAAATAATTGGATATCATTATACCCCCCCGCAACGAAGTTAGGGGGGGGTATACTGGAATCAGGTTGTCCGTCCGTCCGTCCGTCCGTCTGTCCGTCCGTCCGTCTGTAGACACAAAATTCTGCGGACTACTCCTCCTAAACTTCTGGAAGGATTTTGATGAAACTTGCTGGCAATGATCCTTAGACATTGTATTAGCGCGTTATCTATATAGCATTGAGTTACCTCCCCTATTTACCAAGTTATGCCCCTTTGATGATTTTTGCATTACAAACTTCTGCGGACTACTCCGCCTAAACTACTGGAAGGATTTTAATGATACTTGCTGTCAATGATCCTTAGACATTGTAGCAGCGCGTTATCTATATAGCATTGAGTTACCTCCCCTATTCACCAAGTTATGCCCTTTGATGATTTTTGCATTACAAACTTCTGCGGACTACTCCGCCTAAACTACTGGAAGGATTTTAATGATACTTGCTGCATATCCTTAGACATTGTAAAGCGGTTATTATATATCATTTGGTTACCTCCCCTATTTTCCAAGTTATGCCCCTTTGATGATTTTTGCATTACAAACTTCTGCGGACTACTTCGCCTAAACTACTGGAAGGATTTTGATGAAACTTGCTGCCATTCATCCTTAGACATTGTAGAAGCATGTGTTAGTTATATAACATTGGATTACCTCCCTTTATTATAGTTATGCCCCTTTGATGATTTTTGCTTTACAATTTTCTGCAGACTACTCCTCCCATTGGATTACCTCCCTTTTTTATAGTTATGCCCCTTTGATGATTTTTGCTTTACAATTTTCTGCAGACTACTCCTCCTAAACTACTGGAGGGATTTCAATGAAACTTGCTGTCATTCAACCTTAGACATTGTAGTAGCGCTTTTTCTATATAACATTGGGTTACCCCCCCCCCCCCCCCCCCCCCCCCCCCCCCCCCCCCCCCCCCCCCCCCCCCTGTTTTAAAGATATGTCCCTTTGATGGTATTTGTTTTACAATTTTCTTCCATTGATAGATTTCAGTGAATCTTAATGATATTTATCCATAGACATAGGTATATCCATAGGTATGTGTTACAAAGGATCACTAGATTTCTAGGTAGTTGGCACATACGTCCTCTGTATATTAAGATGGAGTGTTGCATACAAGAATTCTGATTTCATGCTCCAAAGCCATGTTTGACAAAAACACTTGCGGGGGGGTATTAGTAAGCCCTTAGGCGACAGTTCTAGTTGACAATAAATAATTGTTTTCAATATTTAAAAAAATGCTATTCATAAAATATATTATCATTGCAAAAACATGCTGTAAAGGATTTGGAATCTACTGTTTTATGAGATGATTATAACCATTATCTAAACGGAATTAGAATAAGAAAGACCCTATTCCTTGAAATTGGAATCAGTGCAGAGGGGATAAGTGTGCGTGTAAACTGGTTCCTTTGAACTACCCCTATCTGTGTTGATACACGTATAAACAGGTATCGGCTTTGAGACCGAGTTAGTCTATGTAACTTTTTATTTTTAGATGTTGGAAGAGACAGTGGTAATTTTTGTGCGTTTCATTATTGCACCAGACGACAGTAAATTGCTTAAAACAATAAATCGTTTTAGCGATGCATCGCTTACAAAAGTATAACTTAATTTCTTTCATCCATAATTGATGTGTTGTAGAGTCTTTGAAGTCTCTGAGGTAATACATATCTTTAAAGCTAAATTAGAAACTTCTGAGGTCTTAACGATAACTATAGTTAAAACTGATTTCCTAATTCGTTACTTTAAAGTGCGAATAAATTATTTATTACTTCACCAATCTCGCTCTCACAGATGAACATGTCTCTCTCATAAAATAAAAATGTTGTAAAAACAAACGAATATTACTCAAAGAATAATTACAGGGCGTATCTTTAAAATGAATAATGCAGCCGTTTTCTAAAACATTTATAATAAGATATGAAGAATATAAAGTATTAAAAAAATCAGTTACACTATATATATACTCCGTTTGAAGAAGAGAAGGCATATATTTTAGTTGTAACCTTGCTTGTGAAAATCGTATTCGTCCGACAGCTTGGGAATGCTTCAGCCCCCAATGCTTAAATCCATGGGGATATATTTTTTTTTAATCTAGGAGAAAAAAAGGAGTAAGAAACATTTAAACAAACAGATTTACTGATTCCTCTTAATATTTGACTCTTACCGAAAATAAACGATTTACTTACACTCAAAGCTTTTTACCAATAATATTCATCGATTTGGTACAAAAGATAGATACAAGTCTAGATTTTAACTTATTTGTTTCTATTTTCAATTTCAAGTTTAAATCTTTGGGAGTATCAAATATAGTATAACGGGGGGAATTGTTTTCACGGATATACAGCTTATTGTTATATGATATTTTCCTTGTTATCAAAACAGTTGTATAATCACAGATTGCCATTGTGTACCTGGGATCTTCCTCCACCTGTAATTATTTTAGTTATACGTCGGTACATGACTAAAGTGCCGCAGCTTCGATGGTTAGCTTTAAAACAGCAATATATTTAGGTTATTGAACGCTAAAGACCTTACGTATTAGAGCTTAGACAAAGAAACACACATTTTAATTAATTAAACTAGTTAGATGGCTGCACTGTTACCCCGTATATAGCTCACACCGTTTACAGCTTACACGTGAGCTGTATACGTCTACTACAAAATCGTATACAGCTTACACCGAATATACAGCTTACCGTAAGCTTACACGTGAGCTGTATACGTCTTGTATAAAATCGTGTACAGCTTACACCGAATATACAGCCTACCGTAAGCTTACACGTGAGCTGTATACGTCTTGTATAAAATCGTGTACAGCTTACACCGAATATACAGCTTACCGTAAGCTTACACGTGAGCTGTATACGTCTTGTATAAAATCGTGTACAGCTTACACCGAATATACAGCTTACTGTAAGCTGTATACGATACTTTAATGAAATATGATATTGAACATCATCATTGTCGTTGTAAGAAACAGCATCATCATCGCCATTAACACAGAACAGTACATTTTGCATATTTATTGGCCTTTTTGGACTGAGAAAAAATGTTAAAACTTTTGTTTTGACACGGATGTCTCTCATAATCAACACATGAAATTGCATACCTGTGTTTGGGGTCAGGCTTTGTCATGAATTTTAAGAAAGTTGTGCCCCTTTTTATTTAGAATCTATGTTAAGATTTTCACACCACCTCATTTTTCACTTAACCCCTTTGATGTATTGCTTTGAAACTTTGAATACCTGTTTATGACTATCATATCTACTTGTACATGGAAAGAATACATAACTCTGTCCTGGATTTTGACATAATTATCCCCCGTTCCTGACTTAATTAATCTTTTTGTACTAACTCGCTTTTTCACTGAACTCTTTGAGATATCTTTTTTTTTAATCGTGGAGGACATGTTTATTGATCTTGTGCATATTTTGATAATACAGAGATTCTCATTTGCCTTTAATTGCAATATTAATTTTTATTGACAAACATTCGAAAAGTCGAGATAGCTGTGTTACGGACAGCTTTTGTGTTTAATACTGGTCACCATAAGAGCATAAATCAAAAAGTATTTGAGATGTCAACTTGAAACACCATAGGTTGATAGATCTCATTGAGGAAGAGTGCAGTGTACAAGAATGATAACCCTATATTTCATGTTTTGTTTTTTTTACGTTATTGCCCTTTGTTATTTGTCAGGTTTAATTTTTGTCACAGTGTCCTTGAAATTTTTCCTGTATACCTCAAAATAGGGGAATTAGAAGGTCTTCGCATGGGTTTCATATCTATAATCACTTCAAACATCAGTCTTCATTACCAAATATTTTCTGTTAATAATGAAATATTCTACTCTCCAACACCTCTTCTAAAGAGCAAGCATTCGGCGGAGGATGGCCATGTCAACATGGCTCTTGTTTAATCTTTGAATTCTCGAAACCCCTGCCAAATCATTATTCCCATCAATACATTTGGAACTCCCGGTCCCTATTTTAGCGCTGAACCTGCCATTAATAACCTGTGGTTACTCTTAAAAGATGGTGTGTAAACGAACGCAAGTTTTCATGCTAATATTTAACGGTATTCCTGAAAGAACAAGACTGCTCTAGCTTAGTTAAACATGATTTAATGAAAATAACCACAGTTTGCAATGTAACATTAGTAAGGAAAGGAAATTGTGAGAACCACCATTAGTAAGGAAAGGAAATTGTGAGAACCAAACACCACAAGCCTTGCACTTATGGAACAGCCCAATCTGCGGACAATTTAAATGCATTCAAATGTACTCGAAGAAAAAAAAATGAAAGGGCCACTGAAGCAGTTGTAAGACAAAATGAATAAATCTTCTACTGGGAGACAAAACCTGGAATAATATATATCGTTTCATCAAAATAATCACTAGGGATGCACGGTTTTACCGATATATCGGTATATCGCGATTCTGGCTCTGCAGACAACGTTTGATAATTTCTTATTCAATTTTAAAAATCAAATAAATTAAAAAACAAATAAACTAACATTTAACAATCATCTTATCTACAGGATTCAAAGAAATTACAGTACTCAGGACTACTTTTATATTATTAATTTTTCAACCTTACTTTCTCAAAATACGTACATGCACTTTGGTTAAAAAAGATGAAATACATTTATAGGCATAAAGTTTCGAGATAATATTATGTATCGCGATATGCTTGGACAATATCGCGATATATTCTTGTGATATCCATCCCTAGTAACATCGTCGAATTCCCCCAGTTGACTTATTCCGTTTCACTACATGATATCATATATATAGATGATCTATCAATCGGCCGTGGGTATTCGACGATGCCCTAGTAATTAATGTGATTAAATCACAATTTGACTATACCTGGTAGTTTTGATATTTACTTACCTTGTTGTCATAGAGCTTAAATTGGAATCATATTTATATGACATGTATTATACAAATATATATATATATATATATATATATATATATATATATATGGGGAAAAAAATCAAAACACCCGATCCCATGGGCCTATAAGTCACTGTTGGGACATACAAACATAATAAATGAAAGATAAGATGAACAATGATTTTTGTTGTTAATGTCAAAGAAACCTAGCTCAGAAAGGTGCTGCTGAGAAGGTATGCGTCTAAAATCAAATGCAGAGAACAAAAACTTGGCAGTTATTCTTGTATGTTCATCTGAAAGGAAGGCTATCTTCTCAGTTAAAGATTGCTGAATAAATGAAGGAGTATATATAAAATATTTTTAAAAAATATGTCTTATTTGTCTAAAACTATCACATTCAAGTAGAAAATGAGTCTCCCTTTCTATATCACCGTTTATACAAACGTACACAAACGATCCTCTCCCCGTTCGTTTACATAACGACCAGCGGTAAAATGCCGCAGCGAAATTGTGCAAAAGTAGATCTTTCATGTTTTGAAATGTTTACCAAAACATTTTCCCGTGATAAATGCAGTTTTGTAATGTTTATGTACGAAACACTATAAAAACGAGATCCGGAAAAACAAGGGTTACGATTCTCACTTTCGATACACAATTTTTACATTGCCCAAAACTCTTCACTAACGACGCACTATAAGGCCCGGAAAAATAAGGATTCCACACTTCTCTTACGATACACTTAACTTATGAGGTCCAGAAAACAAGGGTTATACATTTCACTCAAGATACATTATTAATACGAGGCCCGGAAAAACGAGGGAACCACACTTTAAGAGAAATGTTCAAATATGAATGCATCTGGGCTCATAAAAATGTATCCTTAATAGATACCAATAAAAAATTTGATTCGGTATTGC
>CM037787.1:43979812-44005168 GCA_021229015.1 Solen grandis | reverse complement strand
ATACAACTTAACCACCAACACTAATTTCAGCTTTATCTCAAATATGACTGCAACTGCAGGATCTTAGTTGCAAATGTATTAGATATAGCCAGACTTATATAACATATGATAATAATTATTTTATAATATGCTTACATTTTCCTCTGTGATTTTTGTCATACAATGTGTGAAAGTTTACATAATTCAATTATCTGCAGTGTGCCTAAACAATATTTTACATGGGTTTTATATGAGCTTCCTATCTCTGTTAAACAGGCATTTGATATGTCCCGGTATATAAACTTGCTACGGTTAATTCTAATAGACTATTTCACCAGTGGATCGGCAATATTTGGTTTAATTTGCTGATTTAGATACCAGTAGGTGAATGGGAAAATCCCAAATGTATGTTTATTTCCCATTGAACAATGTGTGGAATTTTACACCAGAACGTAGATAAGGTGTTCGGGAAGTGATAATTTACGTAGGTTTACATATCATTTCGGATTGAAATGGTTATATCTGTTGAGTAAAGTCTATGGGTGACGCTTTTTGGGGGGCGCCTGCTAAAGTATCTTGGGAATGTTGTCACGCGGCGAAAACGCACGTTCTCAACTAAAGGATTCAGAATACCTATTTGAGACCGCAACTGATCTCTCAGGAAAAGATCTTCATGTCTGTCGTTGATGTGTACCAGCGTCCCGCCGTGTTGATTGCAGTATGACTGGATAATACAAGAGTTGTTTAATAATAACAATAATAATAATTATAATATTGATAATAATAATGTTTTACACCAGAGGGCGCCATGGTCCAGTGGTAACATATCCGATTACGGATCCGGAGAATAGGGGTTCGAACCCCGTTGGAGCAAGAACTTTTTATGACCTTCCCGGGCGCAAAGTACTGTCCAACCCGGGAACCGTCGATAGGGATTAGTATAATTTGTAAGAACTTGTTCCCAATCGACGTAAAAGTTTTTAACTAAATACTACTACTACTACTAATAATAATAATCACCATCGCCGTCGTTAGTATCACGAAGATTTTTCCTACTTTGGATCCTCAACGCTACATTGTAAGTAAGGAAGGTTGAATCGCGGCCCAAGACAGTGGTAATCCCGGTGTTCAGATTTCTTTGTATGCTCGGCATCCTCGCACCCCCCCCCCCCCCCCCCCGCCCCGATCCCCACCATCAACAAAGTGGCTTTCTGTTTCCGAGCAGCTACGAATGTTTCCGATAGCGATTGATTGGCTTACATGGATTCGTTTTTAAATGCATACAATTTATATAAGGTAAATGAAACCATATACTGAAATAATTATTTTTTCATGATTTTTGTTCTTACCTCTGCCTCTGAGAAGGTGTACGAGTCGTGAGTGAACATGTAGCACGAATTTCCATACGAAACCGGGTAACCATGGGGACAGGCCGCGGCCTTACACGCAACTAAATAAAGAAAGCAGATTTATTACTGTATAACCGGTCAGGATGCATCTATTTCTCGCCTGGTTACATTTGGCGCCTGACTTGGGACCGTCGTGACTGTAATGTGCTCCGAGATCATGTTCACCATGTTCTCTGGACCCGTTGGAAATTCGAGGACGAATTCCAATCTGGCGGGAAAGTATGTCATGGTACCGATTACTCACAATAGGGGAGAATCATATGTAAGCGGTCGTTTAGCTCAGTCGGTAGATCAATTGCCTTGTAAGCGAAAGGCCCCGGGTTCGAGTCCCAGGCTGCATATTTTTCTCACCCAGTGACCCTGTGTGTATTAGTGCCGATCTGGTGATTCGGATGAAGCCTTGAAGCTGGCTTGCTGTCGGTCGGTGGTTCTACACTCGGGGTCTTCCTCCATCTGTTAATAAGCTAGGCGTCGCTAAATGACCAGAACTGTCAATCTTAAGAGTTTAATTGATTATAGACCCCGAATTAAGAGAGGGAAAAACACCAAAAAACAACACCAAAAAAAAAAAAAAAAATCCCTTTCGACAGTTCCTGTAATGGGCCAGTACTCTTTGTCGTAAAAGGAATTTAACTCGCAATATTTGGATTCGTAGTTAAGATTTCCAACTATGTGTTTGTATTACGTCTGTCAATACCCATCTACAGACGCATGGTCAACCTAAGCAACCATCCTTGATTGTAATAGAAATCACAGGCAATACCGTCAAGTGCTGCGAGGGGATATTTATTTCAAAGGAATTTCATGAAAGGTATAATTATATATATAAGCATAACACAGATTGTGAAAAAAATTGTATATAACTGTAATCAAAATCGCCAATTTCCATTTAACAACAAGAAGTCGTCTTCAGTTTTAAATTTATTCATATTTTCAATATTTTTATCATTGTCACGAATATGTAAATTTGTCATATGTTAAAAAACCTATAGAGGTGTCGTCACACTGTAAACAGCGACATCTGGTGGGCTAAACGACAATCGCCTGCAATTTTCTACTCTATTATACGCAGAAACCGAAGATAGTCGGAAGTTGCATACGGAAGTATGATTTATTAAGTATTTCACCACAACACACGCCAAAGTAACATAGTATTACATCCAGACGAGACCCAGTTCCGTGATAGATAACACTGCAAACGATAAGAATTGAGTTTAGTCACGCGCATTTCCCAGTTTTTGTTATTCTCTTTCGTAATAATCAATTAAATATTTTGTTTTTTTTAAAAAATATCCATGATCTTTAGATTTAATCTTTGCTCAAAACTTGTACATTAACGAAGGATACCTACATTAATGGTGTAGGACTTGGGTTACCAACTCATTCGGATTTTCATATGAGGAAGCCTTCCAGCTGGCTTGCGGTAGATCGGTGGTTCTACCCGGATGCCTCCGTGCATTCGGGATCTTCCTCCACCTGTAATTAGCTGGACGTCGCTATATGACTGAAATACTGTCGAAGCGACGGTGAACTCAAATAGTCTAGTCTAGTCGTGGGTTACCAACACGGCAACAGTACTTCCGTCATATAGCGACGTCCAGCGAAACACATATAGAAGAAGGCCTAAAGCACAAGCTACGGAACCAGTCAAATATTATTATAAAAAAAAGAGTTATCTCAGTAGAATTTCTGTTCATGGAGGTTTATTTCAACAACAATAACAACAACAACAACAACCTATCAATTCAATCATTCAAATATTTAAATGTATTATAAATACTACTAATATTTTCATTTACTTTTTCCACCATCAAAATAATAGGCAATATGCTTCAATTTCAAGCTTAATAAATTCGGTAGAGGTAAAATGCAAACAAACTCTGAATAAACTTGGTACTTGAGTAAGATTTTCATATTCAGATTCAAACTATGACCATAAGCTTCAAAAGGAATTTTGAGTCAGTATTTCCCAGAACACGGATCCCCAATTAAACACATATGGTTATTAGGTCTGCTATCAGCGATTATCAATAGTCTTGTACTTATTCCTTACACAGATCAACAGCATTCTAGCAGTATTGTTAATAGACTAGGGGTCCGAAAATCGCGAGTCCTTATCGGACAAAAAAAAAAAAAAAGAAAAAAAAAAAAGAGAAAAAAAAAGAAAAAGCAATTTCAAAGGCGTTTCAGCATTTTGTTTTTGTTTTCTAATTAACATATAGTTTTTGTAAATAAGCAGACTTTACTCAGACTTAGACTTTAATTGAAAGAAACATGAATAAAAATTGTGGGTCATATATATATATGAATCAATCCACTGATAAAAAAAGTAAAACAACATTTAAACATTGTATCCCATCGTTTTTTTTTCATTTTATAACTAAAACTGCTTTTTATTTAATTTGCACAAGATATGACTTTATGGTCCTTAAAAATGGCAAAAAATACTTGTTATTAATTCTTTAATGAACAATTCTTAAATTTGGGGTGTTAACGTTCTAATTAAAATAAATGAGCATTTCATAAAACATCAATAACTTAAATCGGTGGTAATCCTCTGAAACGTCCTTGATACTGGTCCAACCCAGAATCCTCTGAAAGGGATAAACATGAGACGTAAAAACTAATTTCACAATACCACGTTCAAGAAATAAGTTGAGTGTAAATATATTGGACAAAAATGATCATACGCATACCATGCAATCTTAACTACGCCTACAGTAAAATTGTCATAATTCGAGGACCTATGGAAAATGAAATGCTCAAATAATCGCAAGGTTCAGACTACCAAGAGTATTTTTGTTAAGTTTCTGTATGTAGTTTACACCTCGGAATATCACACCTCGGATAATCACACCTAGGATGATCGCACCTAGGAATACCGTACTTCGAAATATATGACACCTAGGAATAACGCACCTCGGATAATCACACCTAGGATGATCGCACCTAGGAATACCGTACTTCGAAATATATAACACCTAGGAATAACGCACCTCGGATAATCACACCTAGGGTGATCGCACCTAGGAATACCGTACTTCGAAATATATAACACCTAGGAATAACGCACCTCGGATAATCACACCTAGGGTGATCGCACCTAGGAATACCGTACTTCAAAATATATAACACCTCGGAATAACGCACCTCGGATAAATCGCACGTCGGATGATCTTAATTTCAATAAATTCATTCAATTTTCCCCCAACTTACCAACTAGTAGGGATCCAATGAATAAATTAAGCAGCATTTCAAGCACTAGTTAGGTATATGACTGCGTAGCTTTTTCGCGTTTCCGTCTATTTATTATGGAGTAGATAACCTTGCTGGGTCATTATGATATCGAACAGGAACAGTTCTAGTGATCTCAATGCCAAACTCAGGGCTAAATATGCTCATGATAAGACGTAACATGTTAAATGACACTTAGATGGTCCCGAAAGAACACGTATACATGCTGCTAATTAGAAAAGGTGTCCTAGTTATTGCTGGTAATAATGATTTTGCGATATTTTGGTTGATATTGCGGCAATTATCTGCATATATAAATGTTCAAATTTATGACGATTAATATCAATGTACTGAACTTTTAAATGGTATATGAATCAATGTTTTTTTTGTGTGTGAATCTGAGTTACAAAAATCGTGTATGAAAATAGGATTCTGATAATCGCATTGCAAGTCGCCATTTGTCTATGCTATACGAATATCTAAAAATTGTGACATACCGCCGAAAAAAAAAATCATCAAAAAGCAAATGGCCTTGGTGGGGTTTTCAGTTAAAATAAACAAGATTATTTCCCGTTTTGCCACCACAATATCCATCCACGAAGCGGTGCCTAGCGAATCGTTATCTATATAACGATAAGTATAAGAAAAAGTACAAGAAAAATAAGCTCGACTGGCGAGACTAAGGAAATCCATAATTTAAAAAAAAACAAAAAAACAACAACAACAACACAATAAATTTGATCTTGTCTTTATGCTAATAGTCTTCTTGTCCACATTAACATTATGCAGGCTTCAAAATGATGCCATTAAAACTTTTAAAAACATTAAGAGGAAACATTTAAAACCTTTACACATGGAAAAAAATCCTTTAAAACCTCAAATAACCTGTAAATGTCACTCCAAACCGATATCTTTTATCAGTCTGTTTACTGTGCCAGCTTAATGCAAGTAATAGTTCCTTCCCCCCTTTAATGTGCTGTTATAAGAAACAATTAAGGATAATGTAAAACTTGGCAGGCATGTGGCGAAACTTTACATATTGCGATACGGGACAAACGATACACGAATTGTTTGCGAGATATCTGTACTTATAATTCTACATGAACATCAGCATCACAATCGATTACATAACTTATATACATCATATCAATCTTCTTGTTAATGGTAAAGTTATGCCCGCGTTTCAGATGGACTGTGTTGATACAATACAATAAGCATTGAGAAGCTAGTTATTTTAATTTTAGTTAGTCTATTAAGCTTTTCGTCGGCTCATATTTTCACTTATTTGACAACTGTTTATTTTATAATTTACTTTTTAAATAATTTATAATTAAAAAAGAAATGAATCGTAGTAAACAGGTCCGAAATACCAAAGCTCTGTTTTAGAAACAAATTATGCGAAACTATTTAATACTAGCTTTATCTATTGTACAAGATGCGCTGGTGATGAAGTATGCTTTGTTAGGTGAATATTTGATAAATGCGGGTGAAAAATGCGAATTAAAACAAATAAATGTTGGAAGACTAAAAAGGAAATGGTTCTAAAAATTCACGATACAAGGGCCGGCAAATACTCGTGTCTGAATTCAAAATGATATCGCATTCTCTCGAGAGTTCGGGATTTCGTTACAGCTCTATGTAAAACCTTATGAATTACACAAATTGGTTGAAAGTATGTGTAGTGAAAATAGATATTTACATCAAATTATGTATATCATGAATGCTTAACTCATACAGTATGAGAAAATACCCAAAAGACCGTAGTCTGGTTTCTGGGATTTTAGTAAATACCTTTATATAGTCCTTTCCATACGTATAACATCCAGTTGGAATACATCCCTAAATAGACTAAAATAGACTAATGCTTTGAAACTGGGGGTTGTGGGTTAAATCACAGAAGTGTTTTCTCTTAATTTTATGATTTGTATAGGTATTTATCAATCTCATCAAAATCAGATTCAGTATGCTAACTGGATCTGACCACATCGTATAGAGGGTCGACTCAGATTGACCTTTGTATAAACCAATCAAATCGGCGCATTCGCCCTGTAAGCAAAAGGCCTCGGGTTCGAGTCCTGGTCAAGCTGCACATTTTTCTCACTCTGTGACAGATGTTTTTTTACTGAAGTCAGTTAGAAACGCGCCATTTAATTGGTTTAAAATTGAGCACTTGTTTATGCATATAATAATACAATATGAATTTGTATGTATGACTTTTGTATGTAACGAGATACTTTATGTATAAGTTACAAATTGGAAATAAAATCATATCATATCATATAGATTACTTAAAAGGTCAATCTGACGTGACCCCTAATGCGATGCTGTCAGATCCTCATCGCGGATAGTAGAGGAGTTCAAATTAGGATATGATTTTAATGAGATTGGGTATGTATTGGACAAATATGCTAAATTAAGTAACAAGCATGGCTCCTAATATATTGAAAGTCTAAAGAAATCAAAACTACCCATTAAAAGTATTATAAATTTGGCAAGATCAGACAATATACTTCTTGGAAAATTCCGGTTATCATTGAAACAAGTCTCTTAAGTTTGTATATTTTAGCAATATTTTACATTTTGCACCCTATTCTAAAGCAGAAAACGGTAAAACAGTCTATTAAATGGGTTGGGCAGGGTAACAGTTTATTGCATACGCGTCTTTCAAATAATTTGAGTCAAATCAATATTTAACATGAATGGTTTGTTTGCTGAAAGCTATTATTTGTATCTCAACAATTATCAATAGAAATTAAATCATGAAGAGGGATAAAACAAAATTAAAGTTTCCTGCTTTCTATATAGATACCTTTCAATGCTAAATGCTTTAGATAAGAAAAATGTCCATACGTCCAAAACCGGAGAGAAAATTTTGTTTATATTTTGCAAACATGTGTCTTTTTATACATACAGCACAAGTATAATGTTTATTTTTCAATTTTCCATAGTCCTCGTCAGAGTTCCAAGACTTTAATATGATGTGTTTTCGACAAGTATTTCAGCAAAATTAGCCTTTTGACAAAATACATTTAAAAGCCTTCATTTCGAAAGATTGGCGCCTTTGTAAAAACCTTTATGTTTGTTCAAGTCTACTAGGAGGCCTGCATTATGGTAATTCTGTGAAATAGTGAAAAAGTAAATAAGAATGGAACTAAAAGGTTTCACTTAAGGCGTGCAATACCCCTGCACACAATCTGGCCTTAATGTAAAGTTAGTGTATAGGACGGGACCAAACTACACACAGTAATTTCCCTTGCATGCTCACTTGGACTAAGACCACAATTATCCGGATGTGTCTACATAGAAAATAGTGACCCTATTTAATGCTGAATTATGGTTAGTTTCTGACTGAAAGACATGCAATAAAGGATTAAATCCTATAGAATACAGTTAAAATAGTCAGAAAATGCCCAATTTTGAAGCATTATTGCACAAAAAACTTAAAAGTTGAGCATTGCTGAGAGAGGAAGTTTTGAAAAAATTCGTGTGAAATGGCCGACCTGTGCATTAAATTTATACTTATGTTATTTAGCCTTAAATAGGTCAAAAAGAAGTCGGGTTATCCCATGTTTAAAATGGACAGAATTATTTCTCTTGAATAGATCTATCTAATGAGGGTAAGTTTTGATGTCAATTTTCTTTACAGAAATTGTCATTTGTATATATGCTTATATAGAACATATAGTAAAATTAATTGTGGTCTTAGTCCACGTGCCGAAGAATGAAAGGGAGATAACTGCGTGGAGATTGAGTCGGGACGTCACGGGAGCGACTAGCGTGGTTTCTTACAGTCCCAACATCTGTGAAGCGAGGGTATAATGACACTGCAGGTAAAATTGGGGGTGTATGCAGGAATATACAGTTTAACATGTATTAGCGGCAACCTGTATTAAGCGACCAATCTGTATTTAGCGGACAGTTTCAATATTACCAACATAAGCTATTTGGTATGTTAACCTTCATTTAGCAACCACCTCTGTTAAGCGATCAATTTCTATTGTTCCATTGACTGGCCGCTTAAGACAGGTTTGATTGTAGTTTTAGTCAAATTTTAGTTCAAGTAAACTTAATTATACTATGATTTTAATTAAATCTACAACATCAGATGATTTATCCACTATATATATTTTAGACGATAATATACACTGTACAATTAAAATTGTTACGGAGCTGACATTTTGACGAAATTTTATTGCGTTTCATAAAACCATATAAGCCATGTACGTAGATTCGTTATTAAATGTACTTGGTAATATATCTAGTAAAATGTGCTGTAGTTAAAGCATCTAAAGTTTGGAAAACAGTCATGTCTAATGGACAAATCATGTATATGTTACGGAGGTGATAACCTGTTTCGGAGGAGACAAAATACTTAAAAAAAAGGAGTGTGTATATTGATAGTTGGTTAAGAACATTTCTTTATTTGAACGTGCACATGTCTCTGGTTTTACACAAAATTTGAGCTAATTAGTGTGAAATTACTTACAATGTATTATATTTTATTTACTTACCAGATTGTGAGTTGTTTTTTTTTCTTCACAGAACGTGCCTTTTCAAGCTGAGAGACTACGGTGATTGCGGGAGAACAAAAGAGAAAGAACCAAAAAAAAAAAACAAAAAAAAAAAACACACACACACAGAAGGAAAGAAAGAGACAGAAAAAGAAAGGTCTATGTCCCTCATAGTAAAATGTCCAATGATGCAATGATGAACGTATGGCAACTCATGCTACCAAGACAGAGAGAAAAGTAGAAAAAAATTAAGAAAGGGCAGAGACGCTCTTGGGAGTAAATTATCTCTTAAAAGGATGAATCTTCCACACAATTGATTAAGACACAACATAGATTTGCATTTTTTTTATGTTGACATTTGTGTTTTATTTGTGATGACAATTGCCAATTTTTGACATTGTTTGGTGTTGTTTTTTTAACAATGCAAAAAATAATCAGAATTGCTTGTTGGCATTAATGTCTGTATTATTTACTTTCTGTCTATCATAGTACATTTTCTTTTTCTTAGCATCGCAATAATAGATTATGTTTTGATGTTTTTGAAAGACTGAATGTATTTGTTATTTAAAGTTAACATATACATCAAAAGACAGTTTGTTTTACATGTATGAAATTATTCACCTCCATAACGTTAATGGCAGTGTCATCAGATGTAGGTTACCCAACCAAGACATAGAATTAAAAGAGAAATTTTGTCTTTCACTCATCATTACATGTCAATAACATTAAATTTTAAAAAATTTTCTATGTTAAAAAAATGAATGGAAAAATAGTATTTTTTTAATTCATAAAAAAAATGTTTTGTTTTATATTCCATGATTTTAACAGTACAGTCATGCCTTTAGTAGAAAACATTTTTTTTAGTTATAAAAGTTCAATTGTTATTCATGTAATGTTCAGATTAAAGTATATTAAAAGCATTATATCCGCTTTAAAGTGTCATTTTCTTCAGTTACATACCTCAACTGGTAAATTCTAACCTCCGTAACCATGAATTTCACCCCCTGCAATTGTTGTCATGTCCTAAAATATGTGTTGCATCTGTGGAGGAAACTTTGGAAAACTTACCAAGGCATATAGAACTGGCAAACTATATGTATTATGCTTGCATTCGCTAACACCAATTTCCTGATATTTCCATTTCGTAAGTTTACCCTTACTTTGGGAATCGCTGATTGACGATAGTCCTATTGTTTTGACGCATTGTGTATCATCTTCAGGATTATTTTCAATGTAGTCAAATGAAGGCCAACTCATAGTTTCATGATATCTTTTTAAGCAAATTTAATAAACACCCATTAGAATAAAGTCTCCGGTCTTGCGCGCTTGTGTTGCTACTTACCGGTATGTTGCCTTAGAGGGTATGTCTTATCGCCACATGCAGGAGAATTGTCTCACATTCTACTCTACATACAATACTATGTATATTATTAATATATGATATAGCACTAATCTCTGAAATACATCCTCTTTTGTATCTTGTACTAACTTTTGTGTGTGTATATATATATATATATATATATATATATATATATATATTTGTTTTTAATCTTTTCTGAATGGAAGTTAATAAATTTATTCATTTTATTTTCTAATTCATGAATACATGTTCGTATTTTTGCCCCATAGCGTGATACGTATCAATGTATGGTCTCAGCCATACTGCTATAAAGCTAAAGTCAACTTCTGTATCGGTAGAAATCACCTCCGGCTGAGAGAAATCTACGGGTATCGCAGAATTTTCAGCTGATGCTTTCGAGCCAGACAGTTGGGCAAACTCGCTTATATATATATTGGGCGACCATCTGCAGAGAATAAGTCGGCGTTCTGTGATTTTTTTCTTTTAATCATCTGTTACAGTACGTTTTCAGACATTCGGTCAGTTGAGACCTGGGCTGGGTATCTCCAGCATCAGAAGATAAAAGACCGACTTGTAGAGGTTCTCCCGAGTGTAAGATGGACGTTGCTTGAGCATTTGACGAATGTAAATGATTTCTAATTTGTCGAAGTAATCTGCCGAGCATTCGAAAGCCAGGCAGACGATGCAGCGACATAGAAGACATAGGTAGAAGGAGACGCTTCCCTGATGTACCCGAAAATCCTCTGAAAAAAAATCTTAGAAAGGCCTCAGGCTAACGTCTCCGTGAAACTATAGCATACAGGTAAACACATGCAATGTATGTCGTCTTGGCAAACAGACCAAGATCGTTGCTCATACACAATTATTACTAAGATTTTTCGAGTCTACACGTCTACACGGCAAAGAAAATCCATTGTTTCACATTCCAAATAAATATCCATCAAGTCATAAATTTGTCCATGAATATTCATGAGGTAATGGGCTAATTAAGTGGCCGTTTACACGGAGTAAGAAAACGCGGTCGCAGAGGCAACTCCTGCGCATAAGAAAGAAAAGATTATACGAGAAAACATCCAGAGAAAATGTATTGAATACTACGGAAGAAAAAGTGTCAAGTCAAGGTGGTATTACAAAATGTTTAATTTTAGTTATTCAAATACATTTATTTTTGCGAACATACTTTGCTAACATATTCAGCCGATAATCGAATGACCGTTTTCTCTGAAATGATACCATACAAAAATTATAATAATCAAATTAGTCAATAAATACCAGTCGAATATCGCATCTGATGACACCTCATATTTAAATTGATTAAACGAACAAGAAAATTTTAAATCATAGAATGACTGCCATTGTAAACATCTTCTGGTTTACAGACATACGTCTGGAGACATGGAGTGAAATACACATCATCATTTTCAATAAACGCTTGGGCGACACAGACATCGTTATCCTTCCCAGATATTGAGAATTGACATGTCTTCAACCCAAAATTGGAATACATGCCGTTTCTCTATGTATAGGATGGATTCTAATAAGACATTTCTACAGACAATTCATGTTGAAGCCGAAATGAGCGCATGCTTCTATTGTCTGGAAAAATGTTTTATATTCTATTCGACTTAGCAATCACCCTAAAGTTGTAAAAATCACCGGATTATGCCAAATAGATCGGTCCATTTTGTACATGGTAAATCAGAAAACAGAAAGGTGTTCTTTGAAAATAAATCACTGGTAAATTTGAATGTTGAGTGATTCTGATTGGGCATACACCTGGATGGCTTCTAATGGTGTAGAGTCTGTGCGATGATTCGAGTGATGAATCTAACAATCTAAAATTTATTTACCTGATTTCACAAAGGGCGTGCCGTTTATAGAACTCGCAGTGAATATCGTTCCACTGGTAGTCGTAAGCGTACATCATCTCCACACAGTCCTCGTGGCCATGCTGGTCATTTGGTTCTCCTCTGGCCCAGTCTGATGTGAAAATAAAACTTTCGTCATGGACTGTCACGCGCATTTAACATCAAATATGACCATCATTAAGCAATGCTTTCCCTGTTACAATCTACCTCAATACGTTGACCTGACCTACTATATAGCAATTGACATACACATATGCCATATAACACACGCATTTAACAAATATCAAAATACATACACACATCAAACGTCGCGTTTATCATACATGACAACCGTCATACATGACAATCATCATACATGACAATCATCATACATGATAATCATCATACATGACAACCCTCATACATGACAACTCATACATGACAAAAATAATACATGACAATAATCATACATGATAATCATCATACATGACAATAATAATATATGACAATAACAATACATGACAATAATAATACATGACAATCATCATACATGATAATCATCATACATGATAATCATCATACATGACAATCATCATACATGACAACCGTCATACATGACAACCGTCACACATGACAATCATCATACATGACAATCATCATACATGACAATCATCATACATGACAATCATCATACATGATAATCGTCATACATGACAATCATCTTACATGACAATCATCATACATGATAATCATCATACATGACAACCATCATACATGACAATCATCATACATGACAATCATCATACATGTCAATCATCATACATGACAATCATCACACATGACAACCGTCATACATGACAATCTATCATCATGACAATCTCATACATGACAATCATACATGCAATCATCATACATGACAATCGATCATCACATGACAATCATCATACATGACAATCATCATACATGACAATCATCATACATGACAACCAGTCATACATGACAATCATCATACATGACAATCATCATACATGACAATCATCATACATGACAACAGTCATACATGACAATCATCATACATGACAATCATCATACATGACAATCATCATACATGACAATCATCATACATGACAATCATCATACATGACAATCATCATACATGACAATCATCATACATGACAATCATCATACATGACAATCATCATACATGACAATCATCATACATGACAATCATCATACATGACAATCATCATACATGACAATCATCATACATGACAATCATCATACATGACAACCATCATACATGACAATCATCATACATGACAATCATCATACATGATAATCATCATACATGACAATCATCATACATGACAATCATCACATCATACATGACAACCGTCATACATGACAATCATCATACATGATAATCATCATACATGACAATAATAATACATAACAATAATCATACATGACAACCGTAATACATGACAATCATCATACATGACAATCATCATACATGACAATCATCATACATGATAATCATCATACATGACAATCATCATACATGACAACCATCATACATGACAATCATCATACATGACAATCATCATACATGACAATCATCATACATGACAATCATCATACATGACAATCATCATGCACGACAATCATCATACATGGCACTTATAATACATGTCAATCAACAATCATCATACATGATAATTATCATACATGACAATCATCATGCATGACAATCATCATACATGACAATAATCATACATGACAATCATCATACATGACAATCATCATACATGACAATCATCATACATGATAATCATCATACATGACAATCATCATACATGATAATCATCATACATGACAATCATCATACATGACAATCATCATACATGACAATCATCATACTTGAAATCATCATACATGATAATCATCATACATGACAATCATCATACATGGCACTCATTAGAAAAACAACCTTTGTATATAGCATTAATCATCAAACATAAAAAAAAACAATGCTCAAGTAGGGCAAAATCCACATATTACAATAATCGGACTTACACCGTCACAAATCCCTTTCCATCAAGGAAAAATACCACGAGGTAAACAGTCTTTGAAACATAATGTACTTTGTAAGTCAGTAGGGGAGAGAAGCAAGAATACCGTCAGACCCACCTGTGTATTTCGCCTCTATACCTGATCCGTACCATTCGAAAATGCCTTCTATATACTCGTCTGTGAGCCCGATCCAGAAATCATAGCCTACAAGCATAGGAAGTAAAGACCTTTAATTATATGGGTTTATTATAGAGCTACTCCTTTTATAGAAACTATCAACTTTCTGCATCATGAAAATGTCGGTTCATACGCGACCTAATTGCATATTCTACTCCGTACAGGCTTGTCTTCAAACTTGTAAGCTTCCTTTTATGCCGAAATATTCTTGCTTGAACGGGTACCCGGCACCCCGTCCAGTGGTTACATACCCGACTGCGAATCCGACAGTTGTGGGTTCGAACCGTATTGGGACAAGGATTTTCCATGACCTTCTCAATCGCAAAATACTGGTCCAACCCAGGAACTGTCGAGAAGAATTAGTATAGCTTGTAAGATTATGTTTCCCAGTCGCGGTAAAATAAACTAAACTATATTGATAGGAAACAATATATACATGTATTTATTGATGGTAACGAGAGACACCTGGTGATGCCTGTGAATCGAATTAGGAATCGGAAGGACCGGGTACTTTCACAGATGCATGAAATCGTCCCCGGTGGCCGTGTTGATGGTTGTGGGTTCGATCAATGGATGCGATATACCATTAAAGAATGGCACTGCCTGGCGTTCTGCGCAAACGAAAAGGGTTGGTCATGCCACATGTCTACCGCGTGACACTACAATATACATGTAGCAGCATTTATTTTGTTTTTATTTTTCTAGAAATTGCAGAGATAATAAATTCAGATATTAACTGGACCTGTTATAGAGTATAAATAAATTGTCCGCCATACGGTAGAAGAACTGTTGGTCGGACAAAGAATGCAGAAAAATTGAAGATAATTTAAGAACAGTTACCTGTGTTTTGTCGCAGCTGATCCTTCAGGAAATACTCCTCGTGCAAGTTTGTGATGTGTGCGAGATTACCGTGATGTTGCTGGCAGTACCCCTGTATAGAGAAACACCCAACATTCTACCATGAACTAATCAAGGGATCATTACACATAGCCCAGTCAATGCACATGTCTCTTAGGATTCAATATCCGCCAAAGACTATAAACAACCTTCATGGACACCATGATCCTACTTGTTCGTTATCGATTATTTGAAATGCCGCGCCGCTATTCGCATCCCCATTAAGTATTTGGGATATTTGGACCAATAGAAACTCTCGTTCTTACGGCACTTCGACAAACTTTTACCGATTTACAGGGGCGAGTTGCACACACAATGTGTTCCAATAAGTTTTGTAGTCTGGTTCTTAGTTGAAGTACCTTTCCCTTACACTATGTTATCTGAAATCTTGACCGACCGGGAACCAGACTATTAAACTTATAGGAACTATTTGTCTGAGCAACTCGGCCCTGATTCCAGATCTCCTACTGAAGAGCAGCAGCATTTTGATTGGTCGATGTAGTACAGTACCCCTTATGAAATCCTTATAAAATGCTAGTCAAGTATCCCACGGCTGAAAAAAATGTAATTGACAGCCGTGAGTTTCTGACGCTGATAGAGAGAGAGAGAGAGAGAGAGAGAGAGATATTTAAGTCTTACCTCTGCCTCTGAGAACGTGTATTGATCATGGCTGAACATATAGCACGAGCCTTGGTATGTGATTGAGTAACCATGGGGACATGCCGCCCTGCACGTAGCTATCGTGTTAAGAAAAGAAGTATATGACTGTATAAAGGAATTTGATATATATATCAAGCTCCTTTTTTGAAAATGCGAACGCCGTACAAAAACATTTTCAAAAGGTTTTAAACAAAACGGATAAATGGATAAAATATTGTTCATTTTTGACATTTTTGTACTTTTTGTTTAAGCAGTAAAATGACATGCAATATTGCATTGGTTGAAAATGATGCTATGTTCTTGTTGTTTTTGAGTTTACCGTCTCTTAATTTGACAATATTTCAATCTCGTAATGACGGTTATAAAGGCAATGAATGGCCCCGTGTAGGCTAAACAAGTTCCCAAACACAATGGAACATTGGAAAAACCCTACTAGGAGAACCTTAAATAGTCACAGATTGAACAAGAATGAAGACAGATAGTTATCTTTCAGAGTTGTGTGTTTATCTAAGAAATGTTCCCTATATCACAATATCTGAAATGCAGAAATAGAAGAAGCGTGCAGCTAACTATCATGAAACTCGTAAATTCACCGTATGTAGGGCGGAAAGGTAGAGTGAATATATGAAAATTGTCGTACGTTAGGAAGAAGGGGTAGTGTGGGCGTTCATAACTCCTGACTTTTTATATATTTTCCTCTTCTTCTTTTACGATTTACAGGGGTGTGTGGGATCCAATGGCTTTGTCAACGGGGAGGGGGTGGGGAATGTTTGGGGGTAGTATATAATAGCCAAATCCTAGGGGGTTCATGACCCCCAAACCCCCCTCTGGATTCTCGCATGATATTTGGGCCTTATGTGTTATTCTGGACAACCCATTGGCACTGAATAAATAATTCTAAACGTTTCGAGAAAGGAGTCATAGTTGGAGAATAAATTAAGGCCCTGTTCACACCAGCCGTACGATTTGTTGTTCGCACGATTTCGCAGCCGCAGTTGTACACAATTCGCAACATGATCAAACAGGTCCGCATCTGTCGCAGGCAGCAATACGATGCTTGTAGGTGACCTTACGGATCGTACGGAGTTCGCAGTTTGAGCGTAGGAAAACGAAACGCATGTATTTGCACGGCTTCCGCTTGATGGCCGTGCAACTGCCCTGCAAATTCGTGCGATTGTCATACATTTCGCGGCAGCCTTATACCAGCTTTGCAACAACACACAAAGCTGCTGCAAGGTACTCGTATTTCAGTCATTTGGAGACGATGTCTACTTGAGACAGATATAGTTCTGCAACACTACAGTATCACGCCGTAGACATGTGGCATGATACCACACCCAGTCACATTATCCTGACACCGGACCAACCAGTCCTGCAACTATCCTTATATGCTGAGCGCCAAGCCATTTTACGAACCCACGACCTCCCGCTCCCGAGGCGGATACTCTAACCACTCGGCCACAGGGGACGGTCAGGTGGTTGTAGACAGGTGTACGGCTGCCGTAAGGCTAATGTGAACAGCGCCTAAAACAAACTTTTATAAGGTATTCGATAACTGGTTGTTGGCCAATACTAGGAAACTTTCAGCTGGATCGTAATCATGTTGTGTTACACGAATTGTTTTGATATTACATATTCTGTCATATTCTAGTCTTGTATTTTGACACTGAGTAAGCTTCAAGTACGTAAAGAATAATTGTTTGTTTCAGTTGAATGGCTTTTTTAATTCATCGATGTAATGCTTTTGAAGTAATTTTGGGCTCTGCAAGTATAAGGAGAAAACGTTTTTAATACACCGGTATTTCCCTAAAATCCACCGAAAATCGTTAAATAAAATTATTTTATATTTAATTACAGTTTTATTAAGGAAATTATTTATGAAACGAATACAATGTATTCAGTATAGCCACTCCAAATATTTATCAAACCTTAATAAGGGGATTTGAGACTCTTTCTGCTAATGCAACTACACAGAAATATGTTCATTATATCTTTATCAGTTTTTTCTGTAGATATTCACCTAGCCTAAAAAATGCTTCATAAACATAGATCGGAGTAAGAGGATCGGGATGCTGAATAAGATTCTTGACACATTAGAGTTCGAACCCCCAACTGTTGGACCAAATGTCAAGTACGCTACCACTACGGTACCTTTTGCGATCCAGTATACGGAACAGCACAAAACTAATTTGATACGATAAACGGTATTTTGGTCTGTTTGTGGTCTACATGGTCTGAAGCTATGGATCTGAATACATGTATTTCATTATGGATGTTCTAATTGCTCTTGACCTTTCTAAGGATAAAGCTATGGTATGGTTCCGTGAAGGAACCATCATGTGTATTAAATACGTTTGTTTGATTGTTTATTTGGTTTAACGTGCTGCTGACAGTATTTCACCCATTTGAAGACTATGTCTTCTTCTTCCGTCTTCTACTGTAATGGCTAGCAATCATTTCTGATTATTATGACTGTATTTTAGACCTTGCGGTCAAGGATTACCAACGTGTTGGTCCTACCTTTTGCTAGAGACAACGTGGTATCACACCGTAGACATGTAGCATGGTATCTCACCCTGTCACAATATCCTAACACCGGGCCAACCAGCCCTTGAACTACCCTTATAATAAAAATTATGTTGAGCGCTAAGCAAGGGAGATATACCAGTACCATGTTTACAACTTTGGTACGTCGCGGCCGGATTAGTTAAGTTGTAACAAGCTCTTTCCAAATCAACAAAAAGGTAGATACATATTAACAATAATATGTTGATAGTCTTATGTGCACAATCTTTACGAAAACAGCCATCCTTAGTTATACTTCCTGATATGTATTCCTATATTTTTAAATGTCGAGATGCCGGATGTTTGAACAGAACGACCAAGATTTAAAGCTAAGAAACACCAGAAACTATGCAACATTTCATTTGAAAAAAAAAAAAAAAAAAATTCCTTCTGAAATATTCGATAAGTTCCTTTCTTCCTTCCTTAAAATAGGCATTAACAAAGTCGTATGTGTAACCAATTCATTTACATACCGCAGATTAAAGCTCCGACAACTAATAACATCAGCATGGTACAGGGTTGTATGTTGTTTCAAATCGAGAAAAGTCGTGTTAAAATTGTTGGATTTTAGGCCAGATGAAAGGTCAAGGCGGAAGAAGATAAGTAAATTCTATACGGCGTATTCCAATATAGAAAGATAACGATGAGAAAATCTACCATGTTGACATTAGTTTCGTTTAATTATCAGTAACAAGTGAATACTCCTGTAGATCGCATAAAAATACATTGCTTAATTTACAATGAACTAGTTTTTACCTATATATGAAATTGTAGGTTGTAGTTAACACAATTATAGGTGGAAAGAGATTCATTTATACTGAGGCACTTCTGGGCAGACCCTGCAACCTACCAAAAGCCAAATGGGAGGCTTCCCCACACGAAAAATATGAGTGATCCTGTCGAGTCTCGAACCCACAACGATGAGAGGCTGAGTGATTGTTGAGTCGAGGACTATAACAGTGGAGGTCATCGTAGATTTGAAGAAACGCTCCCAACGTAACTTTTAATTCTCAATTTCTATGTTACATCGACTTCATGATAATCTTAACCTAGACTTTATCGGTGGAATTCATTTGACCGTTGCCCGGGGTGAAAAAACTAGAACTGAGGTCTGCGGAAGCGCGATGAAAATAGAACCGGATTGAAATGTCTTACCAGGAAGTTACAAGCTGTAACTACAAAGAATCTGTCCGGTGTCACTATACTAGGTCAACACTATCTATTTCATGTAGATAATAAGGCCCTAAATAATTAAAAAAAATATTACGTCGATAGGGATCCTTGGAAACAAGTATTATTAATTTGTATACAAGTTCAAACACACTCCGACAGTCCCTTTGGTTAAACCAGAGCCGAGTTGCTTACACATAGTTACATTGTGTTTTGTAGTCTGGTTCCCGGTCGTCCTTGTAATTATAGACAACGTAGTGTAAAGGGAGGGTACCACAGCCAAGAACCAGACTAAACCTATTGTGATCACGTGTTTGAAACCCGCCTCAGTAGTTTATGCCTTTAGGTCTTTTAGGTCACTGGCATAAACAGGAAGTCACCACTTTATATATCATAAATATTATCGTGAATTTTGAAATATTTATATATTTGGGTATTGCTTAAAACAAAAATGGTTTTCATGAAGATCTGTCAGAATTTGTAGATATTTGGATAGCGCATTCGAGTATTTCAAATTTATATCACTAAGGCTGCGCTCAGTTAACCATGTTACGGTTTGGTCCCCAACGCTGTGATTCAACAGGGATACAAACGCTGAAAGGGTAACTGAACGCGGGGTTGCTTTTACCATCTTTAATTAGGCTAATCACTATAATTCAGAACTGGTATTGTGATAAAGATTTCTACGCATGATGTAGTACAAGATTTTAAGGACCAAAATCTCTTTTTTTTTCCTTTTTTTTTTAATTTAAAAGTGTCCAATAGACACTTGGAGAATATTGCTTATATCTCACTCTCCATATATAGCATAGTTTCCGTGTGATGTTATAGGCACTGGTAAGACACATTTTGGCAGCCATCTTTAAAGGCTTTATTTAACGCAGGCCAAAAGTTGAGGAAACTTACTATTTTAAAATTACTACTGTGTTTTTATTTTCTAGTCTATCTTACTGAAACTTATGTCAAATTGAAAATTAATTTTAAATATGAAAATATTTTGATTAATTTGAAGAAAAAGATTTACACCCCCCTCAAAAATAAAAAAGAAAGAAAGAAAATGTTAATTTTGTTGAAGGATGAACCCATACTTTAAATTTTTTCTTTGTGCTTATATACATATAGGAAATAGTTTATCGTAAAAATATGAATTTCAAGAGCTTTTTAATGGTGTATGAATTTTGATGATTTGATTTGATTTTTGATGAAGCAGACATAATATAAGAAAATGAAATATTCATAAAATCCCTTGAATTTGCACCCAAAGAGTAGGGATATTCACTAAAACTATAGGACCACCTTACTATTGATATTAGAATCCTTTACCTCATGAATATTCATGTGTGTGAATGACCCAAGAAATATAAACTTACATAACTTTGAAATGGTAAATGAAATAGAACTTAGAATCGGAGTTACAATATTTCATAAGCATAGAGAAACCGACTTGGAGGTGCCGTCTGACAGTTGGTTCGCTATGTTTGCCATAACGTCCTACGGGTAATGCCCCTACCTTTATCACGTTTACCCCATACTGGATATTCAGGCAAATTTAAGGTAATCCATCTATTAAATTATAATAATAATTTTTCTTGAAATGCTTTAAAAGACTTCAGTGCAGATGCAAGCAGCTATCGTTTTGGATTTATATGCTATAAAAGCTTGAATTTGCTATACAATACCCATGATTACTTGAAGTACCACGATCCCAATTTAATGATGAATAGACTACCTTAATTAGCAAAATTGTTGCCTAGCAATAGTAAAGTGTAGGAGATCATCGAGACTTAATATTGTTCTTATCTACTTGTGACTACAGCTCTCGCTTTTAAAGAATTGCTCAATAGTTGCGAGATTTGGAATGCCAACCTATTCTGTATTATGATCGGTATGATGAGGTCTTGTAAAAAGGGACGCTTAATGACGAGTAATAACATAGCGACATGTTACAATATATTTATTCTATTCATTTCAGACTTAACGGAGCATCAACAATATTTAATAACAAATAACAACCATCGGACGATTGTCTATTCATACTCATCAATAATTCGTGCAAAATACTCCCTCGCTAGATCTACAGCCGTTTCCGGGGTGTTTCGGAAGGGAACTATACTCTCGTACTGCATCGTTCCAGACGGGAATCTCGCCCAGACGAGGATTGGATTCCCCTCATCGTTCGATTCGGCTTCGGAATAGTAGGCAATCTAGAAAATTATGTAAGCATCATCAAGCCAAAATTCAACTAATCTCTCTGTTCACTTCTGTCTCTCCTTGTGTGTTATTATATAGAACAAGTGTTGAATATTGTGTTATATGCATTTATGCATTTGGATTATCATCTGAGTGCTTCGAATGGTTCATTACTGCTTAGAAATTGTACATAAGCAGATGGCATGTCGTATAAAAAAACAACAAAAAACAACAACAACAACAACAACAACAACAAAAAAAAAACAGTCGAAAAGCCAGCACTTTAAAAGTAGACAGAGTAGACAAAAGTTGCTAAAATAAACCTGATCCATACAGAACTGTGATTACCATGGCAACCAACATTATTTTATTTAAAATGTATTTCTTCTATAGCCATTAGATTTTTATGTCATTCGGCATAAATGGTCACCTCTTAGTCATTTACTATAATTGCTAAAATGAAGTTAATCCATAACAAACGAGGCCCACGGGATTTTCTAGTTTCCTTATATACTCGATATAGAAAATTTCGAAAATCATCTCTGAAACCAATGGTCAGAATTTAATTTCATTTGTCGCATACCATATTTGCTAAAATGATGTTGATTTCTTAAAAAATGAGGCACCCACAGCGTTAGGTTTAGTTTCCCAAGGGAGATAATCAATTCTATCTTTATACTCTACCTTTACCTCCCTTTAACGAATTTATTGTTGTATAATTGTCGTAATTATCATGGGTATTGTTTCAAAGTGTTTGATTTAATTGATATATGATGTAACTTTCTTTGAATACACTGTAAATTATAGCGAAACCAGCAGTGTTGTGTTAGATATATATATATATATATATATATATATATATTAAAAAAAAACACAAAAAAAAACATTTAAGTATATACTACTTTGTTGGGTGATTATGTTTTGTCACAGTCATTTTTGGCCGTTTTTCAAGGAATTTTCCTTGCTAGCTAATTAGCTATCAAAATTCAAATTCAAAATTGAACTGTTTCAAGATCTTTTCCACACATTTACATTTTTGGCTTATACTTCTGCAGTTAGGGGATTTTTTTTTTCATTATTGAAATTTATCATTTCAAGATCTTAATTTTTTTTTCATATGAAATTCCAAATGAAGGACCCACACAATGCCTAGCCTAAAAGGGCTATACTGGCTGTGGGTTTTTAAATTAGGGGAAAAAAGCTTATGCTTTGAAGTAATTTATGCAATGATTGACATAAAATTTTCTTCCCCTCTCAAACCGTTCCACAAAATTAAACTTTTTTGAACATATAACGAACGCATGGTCCTATACTGTCCCCTAAAAATAAATATTGCTGATGCTCGGTTAGTTTTCATATTTATTGTCTGTATTGAAATTTTGAAAATGTTTTTGTTTTTTTAATCTGAAATTGAATTGAATTGTTTAATAAAGCTGATGGTACTCTGGTAATGATGGCTCTCTTGTTAACTTATATCCCATCATTTGTTTATAACCCATTTTCATAGGAGCAGCCTGTGGGATAAGGGATCCTGGTATCATGGGTTGTGTTCTGATGTTACGTATGACTTGAAAATGGCAGTGTTATTGAAATGGAGATAAACTCTTGTCAAAGTGCTTAAAGGACCGATCCCTGTGGTTTTGTGGTTAGAGCATTCGCCTTGGGATGAAGGTCTTGGGTTAGATCCCCACTTGCGGCGTACTTAAGTTATAATACCAGGCTCGAATTCCACCAACAATACTAAGTTCTATGTAATACTTAAATTCTTTAACTAGGTAGATACACATTCAACCATTACTATTTTATAAAATATTTAAGTATATGACAAAGCGGACATGAATTATTACCTAAATAACTATCAATAATTGTAAAGAAATTAATTATTTAGGTATTTTGATTAGAGAAACGCGATTCATGAATTTCGCCCTTACGTATTGAAGTCTTACTTAGCGCTAAGATTTGTTGATGGAATATGACCCTGGCTTCACACAGTGATAACGTCTCGTCCTACACTCACAAATCTGTTTGCTGAAATGCAGGATTCTGATAAATATACATGACTGTGTTCCAATACAAACTGAATGATATAAGGGTTTTGTGCCAAAACCTGCAAAAATATTTTAGATATGCGCCGGTTTTTGCTTTGTTGATAAACTGTTTTACGTTAACTTTGTAACTTCCTTCTTCTTATATTATATTTATTGTTTGAGGCATATTTTACAAGATTCTGTGTTTCTGCTGTTTATACTCTTTTGAAACAGCCCCGTTTTATCCAGTTTCTATCATTTTACGTGTATAGTTAGTTACCGGTAAAATTTATTAAGTGTTATTTTAATATGTAAATATTTATCTCTTGTAAATCCATACGAAACGGCATTGTGTAACAGGTGGTGAAAAAATCAATGGCTCGGCCGGGACTCGAACACAGGGCCTCAGGATCACCGTTTCTGCCCTCTACTAACTGAGCAACCAAACCACATGTCTTCTTGCCTATTGATTTATCACCAAATACCTGTACCCGGCTACATATATGCCCTCCAGTTTTAGAATTCGTCCCGAATTCTTAGAGACAAAGAACATCGTGAAAACGTTCTTGAGGTGCCAAAGTCAGTTACCATATCAAACAGTAAGTTATTTACGTTTGGCGCTAAATGTAACAGGTGGTGAAAAAATCAGTGACTCGACCGGGACTCGAACACCGGGCCTCCGGAATACCAGTCCTTCATTCTACCAGCTGAGCAACCAAACCACATGTCTTCTTGCCTATTGTTTTATCACCAAATACCTGTACCGGACTACATTTGCATTATGTATTTTAAACTGTGTTTTGCATTGTATTTGTTTGTGCAATGAAGTGACGTAAATAGAGATACTACTGTACTGCTCACATTCCATGAATTTTGTTTGCAGACAAGTGCAGATAACTGTGTCAAGAGATTTATTGCCCTTCTGTGTTAAAACATTATGCGGGGCTATTCTAAATCATAGTTCTTGTTCAAAATGGCACTGGTGCATGGCGCTCAGCACATGAGAGAAATTCCAAGACTTGTGCCTGGGGCCCTTGTTAAGGGTGGGATATCGCACTGAGGCGTTGGCGGGATCTAAAACCGCCAACACAAAATTTCAAAGAAGAAATAAACACTTTTCGAAAGAACGAAACATTTATTAGATAATATTGAAAATTTAAAATTATGTTAAGCATAAAAATAAGGCAAATGAAAAGGAGGAAAACATAGTCAAACGGAAGCAGTTTTATTAAACATCTGAGTAAATCATGTATGGTG
>CM037787.1:43929712-43979712 GCA_021229015.1 Solen grandis | reverse complement strand
ACGAGGCCTTTTTAAGATCATTCTTAAGTGCCTTTTTTCAAAGCCTGACCTAGTTTAACTAACCTGGGACTGGACAGGTGAAAACGCCGGTCATTGGATCGTAGCCATTATTTTGATCCACAAAGACTTTGTCGTAGTACACAGTTTCTCCATTGCTGAAGTACTGAGTGTTTGTCAATCCAACGGAAAACGCGACGTCGTTGTTGATTCCCGTCGGCGCCCCATCAACTGATGGTAAAAACACTTTATTTTGTTAAACTAAACAAATTTGAAAAAAAAACCCCAAAAAACACCAACAGATTAAATAGAAAGATAAATCTAAAATTTGCGAAAGGTATTCCTTCAACGCACCGTGTTCATTTGAAATATGTTTGTGATAACATGTAATGCAATTTATTGTAATTTAACTCTACTCACAGAATATTTCTGATAAGTTGTTAAATGCAATTGAAATGTGAGATTGATTTCTGTATCTACATAATTTTTTTTTACAAAACATAATTATTTCATAACAATGCTACCACAAGAGATGCTCGCCAAAACTGTATGCTTTTTCATATTAACATATTAACACTCGTACTATTTATTTATGAATTACAGTGTCCTCGCAAAACGTTTTATCTATTCTGTCATGCATTATACAGTAATATCAAAGTGGGAATGCCGTCAAGTTTTACCGGACTCTCCGTATCTGCTGTTCATAAATGTTTGGTATTTTTTAAAAATGCGGCGCTCAAATAATAGCACCAAATCAAGGTTCAATTTGCTGGATACTTACTCTGGTACAAAACTAAAAGCGCGAGAACAGCACTCAGTGTGGATGATGCGGCTGCCATTTTCTGCAACAGTAACGATAATAATTATTATAAATTGAGTCAACATTTCCATTTCTGTTATCTACTAGGGGTTTTCCTATACCTGTAATAAACAGGGCGTCGTTTTGAAGCACGTAAAGACAGTCACATAGACGCACAATTTCTGTTAGACGTGATTCATTTTGCATTTTGAACTTGGTGAAATAGAAACGGGATCTTTATTTGATAAAAATAAGAATGATAAGAAAAACAACAACAACAACAAAAAACCCCAGTAAATTTGACATTATTTAAGTTTAGTAGTGATCTGTTATCGGTGAAATAAAGCTGCATCATGCTATATAATATATATTTAAAAAGATGAGATATACATGTACACCTGGTAATGTACTGACACTGTTTTTATAAGCTGTACAAAAAGACTTAGGATATCTGTATTGATTTTGTTTAATGGTTTATAAGCTGTTTGCTCTTATTGTACATTATAATGAATAATGTATATTTTTAACGTCTGACTCAGTTTTAATGACAAAAAATGAGGAATTTGTAAGGTATTTTTGTTTTACAGAAAGTAAAGCCTTTCTTAAGATTGAGTTATGTCCCTTACTCCAAATCATCGACAGTGTTAACAAACCAGCAAAAACAGAAAAAACAACAAAAACCCTAAAAATACACGAAGAAGAAGGGAATCAGAAAATGTGTATATTATTTTATCTCAATCTGTTTAACAAGCATTTGGTGTCACAGATGCCTACCCTCTCCATTTCTGATAAAACAAGTGCTCGTTGTGTAGAAATATTGAGCTTCATATTGAAATAAGCCAAAACATGACAATAATGAAATTTATTTTGTATGGAAACAGTTACATGTAACAGCTGATGACATTAATGTGGACTTTAAGAGCTTTATTTTCTTCATTTATTAAGAGGCATATCGCTGTTTGCTTTATTTTTTCTAAACCAGACAAAATTTCTGGTTATAATTAATTAATTTTCGGGAGCTGTCTGATCAATGCCTTCTCTGTCTGCTAATATAATATTGAAGCTCAGATTAAGGCATGGCAAAGAAAAATCTATGCCCTTAAAATTTCAGTCCATTTATATTGTTTCTTATTACTAAGTCATAAATGTGTACATAAATATATATGATCTAAAGGGATAAAAACGGTTTCTTTAATCATTGCAATTAACTGAGTTCAGCTGTCTCCAAAATAAACTGACATTGTTTTTTCACAAATTACTGTTAGATTAAAAAGTCAACAGATAAACTCAAAACACAAATCTAATCTCTACAACCTAAAACCAATTATATAAATAGGACGCTTGCATTTAAAAAGTTTTATTTTTATTTTATATTCGAATATATGTTTGGTATCAGATACACTGAGAAAAACAGGTCAGACATCGTCAAATATTAAATACAACCCTTAACTACTTCCGTCCCGTATATAGGGGCTAAAAAGATAAACTAGCTTGCGATATCATCATGCAAAATGTTAGTTTATCAGGTTGGTTTTACATTAACTTTTTTTCCTTGCTTGTATCTATATCATATGCAACAAATATATATATCATATGCAACATATTTTATCAAATTTATTTGAATTAAGTCAATAGACACCTTAAATAAGATATCAAAGTATTGACAATACAGCTATAAAATATACCGTGGATTAATAAATACTGATAATTTCATATATCAAGCAGAATGGTTATATGCAAATATAAATACTTAGCTCGAGTTCCACCAACAATATTAAGCGCAAAGTTATACTTAAAAGCTTACATGTGGTAGAAAAAAAATCACCATCTTAATTTTACAAAAGATTTTAGTAACTGACTAAACTGATGTAAATAGTTTAACTTTCCATACTAGCTAGCAATATTTGTTATGAAATGATATATTTTGTATTTTTATCTGGGAAAAACAAGTACATTGTGTATTTAAGTTGGTGGAATTGAAACAAAATATGTGCTATAATCTTATATTAATGTTTCATACTATCGTATGCTTTTATTACATGTCATTATTATATAAATGTTATATAATATCATATGATTTTATTACATGCCATTATTTTATTTGTGTAACGAAAGGCAACTATTGTATCTAACACAGAATTATAAAGATAATTTCAACAAGAGGATTACCAAAACTTTCATCTTACAGTCGCAAATTAGTTTTAAAAACAACAACAACAACACCTTAATGACTTTAGACATTAAACGATAAAAAAATTTCAATAAACGTAAATAATAATTTTACCTGAAGCTCGGACGAAATTCCAGTCTTTACTGATTTGGATACGGCGTGCTAGCCAAATATATACACTGAGGCGATGGTATGAGTGCGCGCGCATTTTTTTTTCCCGGACCTGATTGCAAAACACTCTTGACCCTCCTCTTCTGTTGCAAGCGACACGCCTCGAAAATCAAACCGTGTGACGTATGTAAAAGGAACTACGTGGCCCCCAACCGTTTGAAGGGCATGAATTGTTGGTGATCTAGTTGTTAATATCGTTTGCTAAAACACATTAGGATCCGGAGCCGTTTATAGACTATACACTTTGTTGGACGGGTTCTGTGTTTGAGCACAATTTAAATCATTTGGACAGTTTGTTTGTCACGTAAAAGTGTCGCCGCGATACAGTATCATACCGTTGAAGGGAAACATGTAGTATGTATCACATACTCCAGAACAAGTAGCCTTGACGCCACAATGAACCATTGCGCCAAAGGAAAAAAATGATAATATCAACATTTTCGTACTTACCAAGAAAAAAGAGGTATGGTACCATGGTAAGGTAAATGATTGGGGCTCAAATCGGCATTAAACATAAAACACAATATTTTTAACGTCTGACTAAAAATGTACCATTCTGAGACATGTGATTTCATTTTATATTCGAAATCACAATTAATAGCACTTAATTGGCTCAGTGAATAAGATGGGATATTGTTATTTAAGGACTTCAGATAGTTGGGGAATGAGATGTCATAATTTTCCAGTTTTAAAAAGAACATCATAGGTTTCTTGCAGATTCTTTGTCTCTGAACCGGTTAACAAAAAAACAACAACAATAAAACAACAACAAAAACAACAGGGGACTATAGTATATGGACTCAATTTGAATGGGCGCCGTGGTCCAGTGGTAGAGTACATCACTACGGATTAGAAGGATTTGAGTTCGAAATCAGTATCGGTAGTTGGGGCGGAGGGTGTCATTAATGACATTCACAGGCGCATAGTACTGGTCCAACCAAGGAACCGCCGAGACCTCATTTCCCAAAACGACGTAAAAAAGCCATAATATGAAAAATATATTTTATAGGTGTAAAGTCTCTTCATAATTTATTTTGTAGGTATTATTTTTTTAATATTATGTCTCTGTGCTGTTGTTTTTACATGTATCTTTACTTGCTCCTCCTTCTTGAGTTATTTTTTATATTTGTTGGACTTTCTTGTTTTTTCTTGTACATCGATATAACCAAGAACAACACGTTAAAGATCTAATTCTTATTTATGTTTCAATGCGATCATGGGGGCCTCACCGACCGAGTAGTTCGGACTTACCAAGCCCTTCACAGCTTAAGTTCGAGTCCAGGCTTGGCACTAGGATTGTTAACACGGCGGTTCTAACCGGGTGACTTAGTTCACCCGAGTTTTTCATCCAACTGTTTGTTAAGTTTCCTTGGCGCTTACGCCCCACCTGTAATCAGCTGGACCGAAATACCTCAAAACAACGCAAACAAAATAATGCACAAGATAAAACCTGTAAACAATAACTTAAATGCCAGATGTGACACCTTAAATGCTAAAGATTTATTTTGTTTAAGCTTAGTTAACTTCAACCTTTCCGTGTATCACATTAACTGCACAGAAAGAAAAGACGAAATCCTAACGGCTCTCGCTTTATTTCAATGATTCCACTTAATGGACGATGTTTCTATATAGAAATAAACTTGTTTCAGAAAGAGTTGTTAATTTTCAAACCGAGGAAGAAATTAACAAAAGGTTACTAACGTAATGACGTATTTTTTTTTCACTTTTAAGTCCAGGGGGTATTCGTCTTTAGAAGCACAATGTATTGAGTGAGACTCTTTTCATTCCAAAAGGTGAACCTGACTTGATAACACATTCACCAAAAACAGAGTTGTTTCCTAATGTACAATGTGTGTCAATTTGATATCGTGTTATTCAAAGGTTAATGCAATTTTGTCCATCGATTTACCATTGAACTGTTAAGGTAAAGTCCCTGTAATGGTTCCGGTACATTTCGGACCTCGTAACCTTTCACGAAGATAACCAAGATTTCCTAATGTTTCATTAAGGTACTTGGTTATCTTGTTATAAGTTAAGTGGTCCAAGAAGTAGCGGAAGCATTACAGTGACATAACCTTAAGGTTTAATCTTTTCTAAATTAAACATCTATTCATGGTGTATACTGTCTTAGGAAACCACGTGACGTACTTTTGCATCATGTTACAATGATCAGGTCAGAAATCAGCTCAAAAATGAATTCGAGGCTCTAAATGCTCTTCGGCATAAAATTATGTATAGACCAATGTTAGTGTTGGGATTCAGTCCGAAAATAATCGTCGATTATTTAGCTCGTCTGTCTGACTGATTAATCAGTGACTTTAATATCAATACTTGTATACTTCACATACAGACTGTACTAAGAATTTAAGACTTGTGTAACTTATGATGATATCAAAACATAACAATAAAATGTAATTTGTTTTTATTTGTATCATATGATCATTTTCTCTGTTGACACTGGAGCAATATAGACCAAAAACGCAGTGACTGACGATATTGATCTATAAAATCAAAGACATATTTATAGTTACGTTATTACCAACCAAAAACACTTCTCTGTCTAAAATCATAAAATGCAAAATTCGTTGACGGAGTGATTAATCTGTTCAAGACAACCAAAAGCTACCACCAAAATGGACGGAAAAATCTAACAAATCAAAGCTCTGCAGCACTAGGTATATTCAGTGTTTTTGTAAAGGACATATACTGATGAATTCATTTTTGATAAAATCATCATATCAAGAGTAATTCGAGGGGGGCCAAATTGGCTCTAGATTGCTTAACAGACATCGTCGAAACCCCACGGTATACAATCCGTTATCACTTCTGTATATGTTAAAAAGCGTATTGAGCGACCGATACTTACCAGATTACATTATTTAAAACTATTCAATTCACTTGATTTTACCGTGTTACCTTCGTCAGCAACCAGATTCAATTTTCAAGTTACAAAATTGGTCATTCATCTGGACGTCTCATTTTTCAATGGGTCAAAATCCCCTTAAGTAATCATGGTATGGGACCCTGTGGTTATGATAAGTGAAAAACAAGAATTATTCTGAACACAAGTTTCAGAGGATAACTATAAAGAGTGCCTTGCTATCCCCTGGATGCTTCATATTTCAAGGGATCTTTTTTTTTTTAATTTTGTGCTACACACCTTGTAGCTCATTTACTGGTATCGTCAATAACTTAAGATATTATGATAAGGGCCATAAGGTGACCATTTGTGCCAAATTAATTTTAATTCTGACAGTTCGTTTTAAATAGTTGGGTATTACGTGCATACCTCTTCCCTTGCATCACATTCAGCATATGGTGATATTTTATGGACTGGACGACCCGGTGTTAAGATATGTGAGTGGGCGTGGCACCATATCATTTGCCTACGGCGTGATATTAAAGAGTTATTGCATTGTATCATGATTGAACTGGTGTCGACGGGACAAAACAAACAGACACAATTACACTTTGGCCGATCAGCATATAAATAGATCATTTGTTTTACTATCGAATCGAGTTCACATTTGATATACGTTACAGATGTCCACCCTTATTTTTCTGCATGACTACAGCATGTGGTGAACATTTATTAATAAATTACTAAAAAACAAGAGGACCATATGACCCTAGATCGCCCACCAGAATACACAAGCTTATTAAAACCATTCTTTTTACGAGGTTACCTTCAGGAGCAACCATAATGAAGTTTCAGAATTTAGAAATTATGGCAGAGAGCCATGAGGTGACAAATATCCCAAATGAAATTTAATTCTGACCATTGGTTTCAGAGAAGATTTTTGAAGCTTCAAAGTATTATATTGTTGGTTGCCATGGCAAACAGAGTTCTGTATGGATCAAGTTCACTTTTGCGAAGGTCCACCCAAGGATCATTCATACCAAGATTCATCACATCAATTTCTACCCAGTGGTTTCAGAGGAAATGTATAAATCAAATTGTTGACGAGACGGATGACACAAGACGACGGATGATCACAACGGCTGACCTTGAGCACGTTGCACATTTGACCATTAAGGTAGCGGGATCCTAATGCATTATCCCAATTAATGAGCATCCAAAAATGCTTTGAAACTGGGGTTGTGGGTCCAAGTCCCAGTATACGGGCCATTCATTCTTTTTTCTTCTATTTTTCTCCTTTGACCATTATTTCTGTATCATTCAAATCAGAAAAAAACAGAGTTCTTTGGAACATATGCGTTACCTTCTGTAGCGTGACGGAAAAAGGGGTGACGGACAGACAGATGGACAGACGATAGAAAAATGATCCCTATGTGTCACCTCTGCTTACAGCAGGTGATAAATCATGCCCAGTTAACAAATATGGTACCAGTATTAAAACAAAATCAAAACTACACATAACTTTGAAATATGTCTCTCAATTGTGTAGATTTAATTTGAAATCGAACTCTAAGCAGAAACATTACAAAACTAGTCTGTATAGTTGGTTCGGTAGGGTAAAAATTATTACATATTTTAAACAATATTTTGAGTATACACAATCATTGATTTTAACATGTATGATTTGTTTGCTAAAGTTATCATTGGTTTCTAAACGGTAATCAGTGGCAAAATAGTTTTCGTATAAACGATATGAAATGATATTTAGAGTTCATTATTTCTGAATTAGAGACGTTTTAGGTACGTAACAATTTTATTTAAATGGATACAAATGCCTCGTTAGGCGTACACTTTATTTATTTTTCAATTCTACATAGTGTTCATTAGATCCCACTACCTTTAATATAACCTTGCTTTTGAAAATACATTCATTACGTGAACAGAGATTAGTTTTTATTATACAGTACAATGTATACATTTAAGCTTCTTACTATAAAGACTTTCATAAACACCATGCAGATGCAGTTTTGTTTATTTGACCGGTTTTACATTCAGTGTAGACTATGCCTACTTTAGACCAGCTTCGGAAACCCACGAGCGCTCAATCCGTTACTCCATACATCGCCCATGAGCTTATTAGTTAGCAATTGCTCGTTATCGATTTTTTGAAAAGCCGCGTTACTATTCGCAGCCCCACGAGGTAGTGGAGATTTTTGGACCAATAGAAATTCTGGTACTAACGGCACTTAGACAAACCTTTGCCGACTTACAGATTTTAGATATCCAACTGAAGAGTACTCATTTGTGTAAGCAGCATTTTGATTAGTCGATGCACCTCTTATGAATATCTTTATAACGCTGAAGTGCTACTTAAGTATCCCACAGCTGACAGATGCAATAGGCTGCCATGGTGTTACCCGACGCTGACTTTAGACAGGTATATTGTGATAAGTCTATCCATCCAAATTATCTTAAAGCCGGGTACTACTTTGCAAGAATTTCAAAAAATTGTGCCCGGGGTCAAACCCGCAAACCTCCCGATTCCGAAGCGGACGCTCTAACAACTTAACAACTACCAGAGTCAGCCATCAGTAAAACTGTAAGAACGTGTTACTTACTGTTCATAAAAGAAATCGGGCCAAATAAGTGTCAGTTCAATACATTAAAAATTTGCACCTGAATAAGACAAACACAGACGAAATGACGGACAGAGAAATTATGTTATAGGCATTCTCTTCTTCTGACGGCGCAGGTTAACCTGTAAACAATGTCAGTCAATAATTAATCAAACAGGCGCGGTCGGCAGCTCATTCCTCCCACTCAATATTTCGTTCCAACTCGGTTTCCGATAGACACTGATGTAATTTAACATGCAAAAAAGCTCAACATGATATAAAACTATGTCCCGACATTTAAATCCAAAGCGTTTGTGAAGCTTGCCATCATGCCAACGTGACAAGACCCGCGGTATTTCGCTTTATCATTGCAAACACACCTGTACGCTTGAATCTTGACGTTTTCTGAATTATCAACGCATATATATCTTTCTAGTGTTGATAAATAGTTATAATCGATGCAGTCGTCTGCTGATGTGCACCATCAAAAAGTATTAAAAGGCGCGTGACTATTCAAAATTGTATCAAAATAATAACCAAATTTAAAAAACAACAACAACAAAACACACACACGCACGCACGCACACACACGCACACACACACACACACACACACACAAGAACATTGATCTATAGAATTATTCACGTTCTTCACGTTTAGTAAATATAAAATATTTGATAACATGTTAATAAGGAAAAAGAAGATAAAACGTTTTTGTTCATTTTATTGTTGTGATTTATCTAATAAACAGGAAGTCTAAATTGTACTTTGTGGCATCATGTTATGACGTCATTTTCTAAATTTGGCGTAGTATATTAAAACTTTTCTACAGCCAATAGAAGACCGAAACGAGCTTCTGGTGAAATGTCTTAATAGATTGAAGTCAACCTAAATTTGTGACAAACACTTGATTTTGCCAAATTGATCGATATATTTTGCACATGGTAACTTTGAAAATAGAAAGGTGTTCTACTGATATAAATCGCTGATAAATTTGAATTTTCAGAGCTTCTGACTGGCCACAAATTTAGGATAACTTGTAATTATACTTAGAGCACATTGACTGACTTTTAATTTAAAACATGGATGCGATTTTTTTACGAAAATATAAGTGATAAGATCTTATCTCCTATGATTATCATTCATGAATATATCCCTATCTTTTCACTGAAAACATGGAATAAATTTCCTTCTCTAATATATATATATATATATATTTCATTTCTTCATGTACAAAAATTGATATTTGTAAATGTATTTTTGTGTAATTTGGTACACATCCCCCTATAAGGCTAAAGCTATCAAGAAAAGTGACTGTGTCTTGACTCACTGAATGAAAAATCAAGCTAAATACCTATCTAATGTATGTATGTATGTATGTATGTATCAAGAGGGCCAAGATGGGCCTATATCGCTTACCCGAGTATTCATGATTTTCATTAAGATTCTCATTAGTTTAAACGTATTTATTCTAAGTCAATTGGGAAACAAGTGTAAACAATTTATACTAATCACTCTCGACGGTTCCTTATTTGGAAATGACTTTGCACCTGGGATGTTCATGAAAAAACCTTGTCCCCAAAAGGGGTTTGAACCCACAACCTTCGGATCAGTAGTCGGGTATGTTACCAATGGACCAGGGTGCCCTTAAGATACTCATTTAGTTGGTAACTTCTTCCGTTTACTGCCCACATTCAACATATTGAATATACTGGCAAAGACGCGCATGGTTAAAAACAGGGTAAAAACAATGATTAGTGATTTAGTGTGTGGGTTTTGAATATCTCGAGTGACTCAAATGAGGCTATATCCGGCGGCAGTTTATTTCAGTCTTTGGTGGTGTTTACGAAAAATGACCATTTTCTACAATCTTTAGTAGCGGTTTGTTGTGCGTAAGCATGGCTGTTAGTATGTTTTGAATGTCTATTTGGCCTAATAATTTTCTTTTTTAATCGCACCATTTTGTTAGCTATTTTATAAAACATTATTAGTCTAGCTTCTTTTTGTCTGGTTTGGAGACTTTTCCATCCTAATTCTTGTAACATTTCACTTACGCTTGACTAAGTTTTACCGATGTAAAATGGTGAATCTGGTACTTGTCATATTTCAAGGCCCATAACTCCTGATCAACTGGTCTGACATAAGCCATAATCGACCGCAATTAAGAAATTTTGACCATTAACATAGAATGATAGTGTAAACATAGAAATATGTTTAATAGTTCGATATTTCTGAGGCTGGAAATAAAGATTCACCAAAACCGGCCTGAAATAACAATGTGTACAAGTTTGATAAAGAATGCTTCATAAATGTAAGTAAAGTCAAGTCTGATATTTTTAGAATTCAAGTCCGATACCAGCCACAATTGACATTTTCCGAAAGGTTCATGCCAAAAAAAGTTTGAGAAAGACTGCATGCAAAATGAAGGTGCTTGTATGTAAAAATAGCATTTGTTGATCTATCGGTCCAATATAAACATAATCGACCGTGTCGGAGATATTAAGGTCATAAACATTGTGGCTTAGTTTGAACATAATTTCTTTATATAGACAGATGCTAGAAAGCTAGCATTTATCGATAATTCGAAATTAGAAGATTTCTTCAGAAAATGATGCTGGAGTGTTAACATGACAAACTAATTTAATTTTTGATATTTAAAGGGCCAAAACTCTAAAAATATCAGTTCAGTATAGGTCATAATAGAGCTTAGCTGTGATATAGACATTGCGTACAAATTTTGATCAAGATTGCCGCTGCTAGAGTGTAAACAATTTTCGATAATTCAAGGGTCATATTTCCTGACCTACAGTGTCAATATCAGCCATACTCAAATTTGACAGAGGGATTATGACCATAAACAATGTGAATACGTTTAAGTATAATTGCTAAGAATAAAGTTGCCAGATTGGACGACGAACATTCAAAGATCCTAGTAGTTCATCATGACCACTTCGTGCTCATGTAAACTAAAAAGTCTAAAAATGATATTATTAAGACCACAAGATATATATATATATACAATAACATTATTGTTCATTGAAGACTAACCGGGATATTGTTCCAACTCCTTCTACGAGTTATTTCTATATGCACTTAGAATATTTTCACGGTCAGCCCTCTACATATCATAAACATCAAACCAAAGACACATATAACAAGAGGACCAATATGGCTTCGAAAACGCTCACCTGAGAAGCCTGTACAAGTTATTATAGTTGTAGTTGTACTGAAGCAGAAATACAACAATATCATTTTAATTCTACAAACCAAACAGCTTGTTTGTTGGGTTTAACGCCCCATCGAAAGTATTTCAGTCATTTGGAGACGATGTCTACTTGAGACAGATATAGTGCTGTCACACTGCAGTATCAGTGCCGTAGAAATGTGACATGATACCACAACCAGTCAAACAAGTAACTGGTGTTGTATGCAACACCCTACCGGCTCCACCTTGACTCAATATGGTAATCAATCCCATTTTTTGCCATATTTTCACTATTTCCGTTACCATAGCAACCACAATTTTAGTCGAAGAACAAAAATAAAATGATGTGCATAATCTACACATTGCCATCTAGTCATATACCAAGTTTCATCAAGTTTGCTTGCTTAGTTATCGTGGGATCCCATTTTTTGCCATATTTTCACTATTTCCGTTACCATAGCAACCACAATTTTAGTCGAAGAACAAAAATAAAATGACGTGCATAATCTACACATTGCCATCTAGTCATATAGCAAGTTTCATCAAGTTTGCTTGCTTAGTTATCGTGGGATCCCATTTTTTGCCATATTTTCACTATTTCCGTTACCATAGCAACCACAATTTTAGTCGAAGAACAAAAATAAAATGACGTCATAATCTACACATGGCCATCTAGTCATATAGCAAGTTTCATCAAGTTAGCTTGCTTAGTTATCGCGGGATCCCATTTTTGCCATATTTTCACTATTTCCGTTACCATAGCAACCACAATTTTAGTCGAAGAACAAAAATAAAATGACGTGCATAATCTACACATTGCCATCTAGTCATATAGCAAGTTTCATCAAGTTAGCTTGCTTAGTTATCGCGGGATCCCATTTTTTGCCATATTTTCACTATTTCCGTTACCATAGCAACCACAATTTTAGTCGAAGAACAAAAATAAAATGATGTGCATAATCTACACATTGCCATCTAGTCATATAGCAAGTTTCATCAAGTTAGCTTGCTTAGTTATCGCGGGATCCCATTTTTGCCATAAACCAATTTTTTGACACCATTTGGACTAATTATCCTGACACTGGGCTAACCAGTGCTGTAACTACCCTTATATGCTGAGCGCCAAGCAAGGGAGCTATAACAGTACCATTTCTTACGAATTTGGTATGTCACGGCCGGGGATTGACCCCACGACCTCCCGCACCCAATACGAACGCTCTAACCACTTGGCCACCGGGGACGGTACAAACTAAACAGTACCTGTGGTCCAAATTCGAAGTCCGTAACTTAAAAATTCAAAAGAAGGTCACTGGCTCATGATCAAGGTCATCCGAGGTCAATATTTAAATACACACACACGTATCAAAATTTAAGTCACAACTCCCTCATATAAATCTATGTAAAAACAAGTGAACATCGGGCGTTGCCAATTTTGACCCCTAGGCTATAATTTCATCAAACTTGGTAGAGGACTGATTAAAAATTGCAGATGCTAGAGTTCAAACAATGTAAAATCTGGCATTTTTTTTTTATAATTCAAGGGCCAAATTGACCTATATCGGCCATAATCCAACCTGGCAAAGAGATTTTTCATGACGTTTGAATATGACTGCTTAAGAAATAAAAATGCAAGAGTATAAACCATGTTAATAATTCAGCATTTTTTATAATAAAAGTGTCATAACTCCTGACATAAAGGCCGATAGCAGACTTGGACCCGAGATTATTGTCATCAACATTATCATAATGTTTGAAGATGATTGCCTAAGAAATGATGATGCTAGAGTGAAAACAAAGTGAAATCCGAAATGCTAATTAGCTGATATAAGTCATAATCGAACATGCCGAGAAATTATGACTATAAACATTGTTATAAAAATTGAATACGATTGATTAAGAAATGAAAATGCCAGAGTTTTGAAAAAAAAAACCCCAACTAATTGTGGAAAACAGACGGACGATGGACTTTCATCGATCCCCAGGAGACCTAAACAGAATGACAAAGATGTCATACAGCGCTTACATGTTACTGATTCTTACCCAGAAGGCAAAGTTGGTCCTGAAATCGCTTATCTGAGAGATATTGCCTCCATTGCCTATTATAGCATAGTCGTACTGAATACATAATCCGTGCAGAAATACTGCAAGATGATCTAAATTCCACACGAAAAAAAGTACAAAGTGTACCTGCCGTTCTAATTTTGAAAGTCAGAGCCCTATATGAGTCTATAAAGTAGGTGACACCTAGGGCAGGGCCAGTTTTGACATCTGGTCCATGATTTGAACAAACTTGGTTGAGGTCCACTAGACCGTAGTACACATGAAATATCTAAAGTCCTGGCCTTGTGGTCTCTGACAAGAAGATTTTTTTCTATGTTTAGCTATGTAGAATCAAGTGACGCCTTGCGGGGGCCAATTTTAACTCCTGTGACCTAATTTCTCAACCAATTTTTGAAGTATTTTGAAAAAGGACCTTATAAAGATCAATCCTGTGAAGTTTGGTCAAAACCTATTCAGCAGTTTTGGAGACGTTATTGTTTAAAGAAAATTGTTGACGAAGGACGGACGAAGGCACGGACAACGGACACATGGCCATCCTTGTTCTCAGGTGAACTAAAAATAAGGCTAGATTCATTAGAAATTAACAAGCAATGCAGTACGACGCTTTAATATAAAATCATACATATAGTTATTATTATACTTTGTATAACACAAAATAGTGACTTTTAACTCATCTCAGCAGGACCACACTGCAATAAAACGAAAAAAGCCAGTAAAAAATATAAACAAAAAGGGGGAGTGGCCCCATCGCTCACCCGGATTTAGGAGTACCAAGGACCCCTGGGGGGAACCAATTTTACCCCGGGCTTATTTGAAAAGTTAAGTCATAACTTTTTTCACACCAACCTAAGGTAAGGGTTTTTTGCCCTGTTTTTACCAAATATTCTCCAGACCTTGAAGTTTTTTAGGTTTTTTTTTTCCCAAAATAACTTTGGAAAAAAAGGCCCTGGGCGGGGGCCCAAATTTTACCCCCTTGGATATTTAAAAACTTGGTTAAGACAATAGAAATGTAACCAAATTTAATTTAAATCTTGCGTGGGGGTTTGAGAAAAAGAATTTTTTTTTCTTTTTCCTTTTTTGCCCCCCGGGGGGGCCCCAATTTTGGGCCCCGGGGTTAAATTTTAAAAAAACTTGGTAAGGACCCAAGGGTCATGCAATTTTAAAAATTCTGGCCTTGGGTTTTTTGGAGAAGATTTTTAAGTTTTTTTTTTTAAACATTAAAACCCTGACCCCGGGGGGCCCTTTTTTCCCAGGATATTTTACAAATTGGTTGGTTACAGAAAAATTTAAACCCAAATATTAAAAGGCCTTTTTTTTGGGAAAAGATTTTTAAGTTTTTTTTTCCTTTTTGTGCCCCCCGGGGGGGGGCCCCAATTTTTGACCCCGGGGTTTTTTTAACAACTTTGTGAGTCAAGATCATCCCCCAAAAATAAATTCCTTTTTTTTTTGGGGAATTTTTTAAGTTTTTCCATATTTCCTAGGAAATAAGGCCCCCCCGGGGGGGGGCCAATTTTACCCAGGGATAATTTTACAATTTGGGAGAGTAACGCAAGACACACCAAAATTTAACCCGCCGTTGTTTTGAAAGATTTTTTTAAATTTTTTTTTTTCCCTTTTTTAAATTGCCCCGGGGCCAAAACCCGGGCATGGGCAACAGAGGTTTAAAGTAGTAATACCCAAAAATAAAAGGAGGGCCCAAGGATTTTTAAATTTTTTTTTTTCCCTTTTTTTTTTTCCCCCCCCCCAAATTTTTAAAAACAAAATTCTGTTTCCCAAAAAAGGTTTCAAAAAAGAAAAAAAATTTTTTTTTGGGTTTTTAAAAAGGTTTTTTCTCTATTTTTAAAAAACAAATTTTTAAAATTTTAAAAAAAGGCAAAAATAAAAACCCGGGGGGGGCCCCAAAGCCCCGGGCCATTTTTTTTTTTTTTTAAAAAAAGGATTTTGAAAATTAATTTTTAGGCAACCTTGGGTTTTGAGGCTGGGGGGGGCCCCCAGGGAAACAAAATTTTTTTTACCATTTTTATTTAAAAAATCTGGCCCGAAAGTTTTTTGAAAAAGGAAAAATGATTTTTAAAAGTTTTCATTTTTGGTTGTTGTTTCCCAAAATTTGGCCAATTTGGGGAAAAAAAAAATTTTTTTTTTTAAAAAAAGGGGGGGATTTTTCAAAGGGGAAAAGGGATTGTTTAAAAAACCAAAAAATTTTTGGGGAAGGAAAAAAAGGCCCCCAATTCAGGGAAGTAAAAATTTTTTTGTTCCTACAAATTTGGGAAAAAGGAAAAATAACCCCTAAAATTTCATAAGTTTTAAAATTTTGTTTTAAAAATTCCCAAATTTTTAAGGAACAAAAAGCAATTTTCCCCCCCCCCCCCGGAAAAAGGGGGAAAAAAATTTGGCCCCATAAAAAAAAAACCAAAAAAATTTTGAAAAAAAGGGAAAAAAAAAAAAAAAAAGCCCCTTTCAAAAAAAGAAACTGTCCCCCCTTTTCCAAAAATTTTTTGGGGGGGGAAAAAAAACATTTTCAAGATAGGTTTTTTAAAAATTTGGGGTTTCCAAAAAAAAAACCAAATTTTTTTAAGGAAAACAAGGGGATTTGGGGGTTCAAAGAAAGGGAAAAATTTGGGGATCCCAAATTTTTGAAGGACAAAGCAAAAAAAATTTCCAAAAAAAAGGTAATTGGGGGGGCCAAAAACCCAAAAAATTTGGGGGAAGGACCAGAGTTTTTCTTGGAATAAATTGTTTTATTAACAAAATTTGAAAAAGGGGCAAGCGTTTTCCCTGGGAAAGTAAATTTGGGGCCCTACCCCAAATTTTTGGGAAAGGGAACAAGCCTTTTTTTTTTTGGGGAAAAATAAATTGTTTCAAAAAAACCCCTTTAAAATTTTGGAAAGGGGGACGGGTTTTTTTAAAAAACCCCTTTTTTTTCCAAAAAAGTAAAAAATGCCATACAAAAAAATTTGAAAAGGGAAAAGGCAAAATTTCAAAAAAAAAGGGTTAAAATTGTCCAAAAAATTCCGGAAAAAATTTGAAAGGAAAAAACAATTTCAAAAAAAAAGTAATTGGTTTTTTATAAACCCCCAAAAACTTTTTTGGAGAAAAAACAAAAAAAACAAACAACCCGGGCCCCCTTTGGAAAAGTGACGTTTCTTTTTTTTTACTTCCCAAAACTTTTAAAAAATTTAAAAAATGTTAAAAATTGGTAACCAAAAAAAAAAGGGGTAAATTTTAAAAAAAAAAACATTATGGCCCCCAAAAAAACCCAAACATAAATTGCCAAAACAAAAAGGGGGTTTTTACATACCTTAAAAACTTTTAAACTTTCGATAATTTTTGAAAATTATAAAATTAAAGGTTTTTTGAAAATTCCCGGTTAAAAAAAAAAGGGGGGGGGGAAAACCCAGAAAAAAAAACTTTTTTTAATTTTTGTACATTTTAAATTCCAAAAAAAAAAATTGGAAAAAATTTTTTTCCCTTTGGGTTTTTTTGAAAAAAATGAATAAATTTAAAAATTTAAAAGCTTTTTTGGAAAAAAATTTTTCCAAAAAAAAGCCTTTTTTTTCCCCTTTTTTTTTTGAAAAATCTTTTTTTTTTTTTCGGGAATATTGGAAATTTTTTTTAACTTTCCTTTAAATTTTTTTAAAAAATTGGGGGAACAAAAGGAACCCAAATTTGGGGAAAATTTAAAAAAATTTTTTCAAAAAAGAAAAAAAGGTAACCCAAGAAGGAAAATTTTTTGGAATCAAAGAAAAAAATTTTGCAACCAAATTTTAAAAATTTAGGTTTTTAAACCAAAGAGGAAAATTGGGAAAATTTAAAAATTGGGGGGATTTTTAACCGGGGGCTTCGACAAAATTTTTAAAATCAAATTTTTCCAAAATTAAAAAATTTTGAAAAGCCCAAAAAAAAAAAAATTCCTAAAAAAAAAAAATGGTAAACCTTTAAAAAAAAGAAAAATCCAAAAAGGGCAGGGAATAAACCAAATTTGGGGAAAAAAGAAAAAATTTTAAAAAAATAAAAAGGGAAAAGCCCGAGGCCGAAAAAACTTTTTCCCTTTTTGGGCCTGAAGAAAAAAAGGGAAAAAAAAATTTTTTGTTCTTTGGGGGAAAAATTTAGGTAATTTTTAACCCTTTGGGGTTTAAATTTTTTTCCCTTTTTTAAAAGGTTTTTCTTCTTCGTTCAAAATTTAAAAAACCAAAAAAGTTCAAATTTGGGAAAAAGAATTTTGCAAAAAATTTTGGGGGCAATTTTTTTTTCAAAAAAAAAAACACGGTTCCCCTTTGGGAAAATTTTAACCCTTTGGCCCCCCAAAAGGGGTTAAAATTTTTTCCCAAATTTAAAAAATTTGGGTTTTTTTAAAAAACATTTAAATATAACAAAATTTACGGGATTTCAAAATTTTCCCCAAAAAAAAAAAAAGAATTGAACAAAGAGGGGAACCAAAAAAATTTTATAAATTTGGGTTTTAAAATTTTTAAAAAAAAAAAGCTCAAATTTAACCCTTTTAAAAGCCCAAAAAAAAACTTTCAAAAAAACTAAAAAATTCAAATTTGAAAAAAAACCTTTTCAAAAATTTTAAAAGTTATAAAAAATTTAAAAATTTTCCAAAAAAATTTAAAATTTTCCCTTTGGGGGAAAGACCCAAAGAAAAAGGGGTTTTAAAAACCCTTTGAAAGGGACCCTTTGGGGGTTTTTTTTTTAAAAAAAACAAAAAAAAAAGGCCCTTTTACTTTTTCTTTAAAAAACCCAAAGTTTTTAAATTTAAAATTTTTTAAAAAAACATTTTCAAAAAAATTTTCCAAAATTTTTTATCTTAAAAGCGTCCTTTTTTCCCCCCCTTTATCTACAAAAAATTGGTAACGAAAAAAAATAAATTTAAAACTTGAATTTTTTTCCTTTGGTTTTTTCCAAAAAAACCAATTAAAAAGGCCTCCCAAAAAAATGGAAAAAAAATTAAAAAAAACCCCTTCAAAATTTGAAATTTTTAAAACTAAAATTTTTTTTTACCAAAAAAACACAAAAAAATGGGCCCCAAAAATGGTGGCCAAGTTAAAAAAACAAAACATTGAAAAAATTGTTGGGAAAATTATTTCTGCAAAAAAAACATCAAAAAAAAATTTATAAAAAAGTTCATCAAAAAAAAAAAAAAACACTTAAAAAAAACATAAATTTTGGGGGGTTTTAAAATAAAAAAAATTTTTTTTTTAATAAAATGCCATTTAAATGTTTTTTAAAAATTTAAAACGAAAAATTAATTTTAATTTAATTTAAATTCAAATTTTTTAAAAGTCCTAAAAAAATTTTTCTTTAAAAAAAAAGAAAATTAAAAAATCGGAAAAAAAGTGGGGAAAAAAAATTTTCAAAATTTTTTTTAAAAAAAAAAATTCAACAAAAGCATGAAAAAGGTTTTTTGCCCAAAAAAAAAAATTTTAAAAAAATTTTTTATTTTTAAAAAACCAAAAAAACATGCAAAGAAGTTTATATTTTTTAAAAAAAATTAAAAACCTAAAAAAAAACAAAAAAAAAATGGTGTACAATTACAAGGGTACAACCCTAATAAAAGGGAAAATTTCACACCTAAAATCTGAATGGTGGCTTCAAAATCATGTTAAAAAAATTTAAATTTGTAATACTGGGAGTTATCAAAGAATTTTGCGTTTTCCACATTTTTAGGCACATGGGAGATTTTTTCTTAGCAAAGAGATACAAAGTGACTGGTTTTAAAGCTGAAGAAAGCCGTGGGAACATACCCACGCAGATCCGAAGTTGTTTTCCAACCCCTTGGGGGGAAGGTTTTTTCAGCCTTTCTTTGGGGCCCTAGTACTGGAAACCCAGGAACTGTCGAGGGGGTTTAGTATATTGTAGGAACTTATTTCCATCGATGTAAATTAAATGTGGTAATGTTTTTTCTGTGAAAATGAACCTAAGACCTTCAAATTTCGAGGGGACAATTTGATAACATGATTACATTCATTGTTTTAAAATTACATTGCGGCTGAATTTAAATTTAAATTTCATAAAGAGCAAGTATGCTTTCTTTAAAAAAAAATGAAATGTCCCAACCCAGCAACACCACAACAAAATACACGTGTGCCAATAGTAATATCAAAAACATACATACAAAAGTTGCAAGCTTTCAATTTATCAAAAACGATCACTTAAAACCAAAAACATACACAGCCAGATTATATCAAGCTAATATTGGTGTCATTTATCACGCAAAAACGTTTAGAGTGACGTCATTTAAGTAATTTATCAACGAGTGGACTTCTCTATTACTTAATAGATAGCTTAAAGTCTTACTGCAATAGTGAAATAAATCATAAAGAAATAAGTTTGTCATTCCACGTTTTAAGCCATATATAGACCAAATATAAACAAGACAACCAAAAGTAAATATATTGACATTATTTGATAGGAAATTATTGTTTTATTTATATGTATTATACAACAGGCATTTAGTGAAAAAAGAAATCATAAAGTTTCCACTATTTACAGCCATTCTTACACTGTCCATATTGCTGAGATAGGTTTGGGGCGTAGCTATACTAATATTTACTTTTATAAGGTCTACGTCAAGTAATGTTCAAACCTAATCGGCGATAATATTTTAATCACACACACACACACACACACACACACACAAATAAAAAAAATACTGCACTTGTACTTTATGGTTATTCCTGTCAAAGATTTTCATTTCAATGTCAAATGGACAAAGTAGCAATTAAACACCTTTTAGTCACCTACCGGTATTTACACCGGATGGGACTATAGGTTTGCCCTCCGTTTGTCCGTCCGTCTGTCTGTCCGTCCGAAAATCTTGATCCCGCAATAACTTAAAAACCGTTTAAGATAATATTGTGAAATTTGGTATATGAAAGGATAGCAGTACTGATATTCTACACGGATCTTTGTTTTTTTTTTGGGCCAAAATTCTGGTTATGGTAACAGAAAGAAAAAAAAAGAGAAAACTTTGAAAATCATCTCCTGCCAGATTTCAAAATATTTTAGTAAAGATGTTCATTTGGTAACCCTCTACCACGATTGCTAAAATTATTCCGATCTGTAAAAAAACATGGCCGCCAGGGACGGGGCTAATTTGCCTTACATGTATATAGTGAAAAGTTTAAATGACATCTCTTTTGAAACCATTGAACAGAATTTAATAAAACTTGGCAGGGATGATCTTTGGGTGAACCTTCACAAACGTTGCTAAAATAAACTTGATCCATATAAAACTCGGGTTGCCATGGCTCGGATGATCTTTGGGTGAACCTTCACAAACGTTTGCCATGGCTCGGATGATCTTTAAAACTATAAGATTTGTTCTCTAAAATGCAGGGCTAAATCTTAGTCTTATTTGAACAGGGTTATTGAACTTACAAATTTGTTTCAAACAGAGGGAACTTAGTTTTTTGACTTCTGTTGTCTGTCGGAAATTGTTTTAGCGATAACTTAAAACCGTTTAATAAAGGAAACTTGGTTTGAATAGATGGCAGTATGGAGATTCCGCACATACGTTATTGTTTTTCTCAATCCAAAAATTCCGGTTCTATGTAACGGAAAAACTATGCACTCACCTGTAGGGGACTCATGTTGCGTGCGTGCAGCACCAGTTACTTGTTTTATACTTGGATTTAATCTTCTATAAATTTAGCGAAAAGACGTGTGTATTCTATAGTTCATATTTCTTTTGTTAGTTGGTATTAGAGTGTATAATTTAAAATAAGAATAGGATCATAATGACCCCTAGGTCGAGCGCCTGAACACCATCGTCTAGATAATTTGATTTTCATCAAGGAAAGAAAAAGGTCCTATGAGAAATCCAATATATATTAAAAATGAAGGAGGTACATGTTATTTGAAAAACAAGAGGACCAAAATGGCCCTGAAGTCGCCCACCTGAGAAATTGTGTCTTGACTGCCTGTACAAGTATCATAATCATACTGAATACATTATCCATACAGAAATACGACAAGAGCATTTCAATTTCACACAACAAACAATAACTTTGGGCAAAAGTTGAAGGACGTAGCTTATAAACAAAAAAAGAGGTCTCTGGGACGTGGTTAATGTAATCAAAGGTCAGAGTGCAATGCCACACACAAAACTGTACCGGTGGTCCAAATATAACGGCCGAATCTTAAAATATTAAAAAGTTGGTCACTGGGTAATGATCAAAGTCATTACAAACAAAACTATCCATCTTCCAAAATTGAAAGTTATAGCTTGGGCAGTGCAAATTTTGAACCCAGGGCCAAAATTTGATAGAGATCCACTCGGCTATGTTACAAACAAAATATCTAAGCTTGAGGCCTTGGGGTTTCTGACGAGAACATTTTTCCTGTGTAAGTCTATGCATAGGCCATAACTCCTGACTTAACTGGTCAATATAAGCCATAATCAAATTTATTCAAGAGAATATGGCTATAAACATTGTCATAAAGTTTGCAGAAGATTGCTTACGAATTGCAGATGATAGAGTGTACACAAAGTCAAATCTGACATTTTTATCATTCAAGGGCCATTACTCTAGATCTAGAAATGAATACAAATCAATGACAATATAAATAATAGTGTAAGCCCGTAACAGTGGCTGATAGTTTATGTTCTATTATTCTTATGTTATGTACATTGTATCGAAACCAATTACTGTTTTGTAAATTATACTTTCATTAATAAAAATATTATACATCTCTGGTTCCACCAAAGAAACTGTACCTACTTCAAAATGTATAAAAGATAGGGATGCTAGGGTGTGAAGAAAGTGAAGTTTGACATTGCTCACAATTTGTGACGCATTATTTCCCTCGCATTCGAGAGTTGCTCAGTTTCCAAGTAATTGCTATAAAACTGCAGACTGAGTGTTAACAATGTAATAGCCATATTTCTTTTATTGATTGTCCAAAACTACAATCCCGCTGTTCTAGTTTAAGTTTTTTTTTATTTTCTAATGAATAATTAACCGTCGTGTAGCATAATTAACTTGATAATGCATAGGGTTAAAATAAAAATTGGACATTATCATAATCAAAACGCTATATAGCATTCATCCTATCAATTTAAAGGGCCAGAAATATCGATCAAATGGTGCGATATCAGTGGATATAGAACAAAATTGAGCCATTTTTACCACAGGTTTTGTCTACATGTTTTATTAAACGTTTTTTATGCTTTACGGTTGAAGATTTGAATAGCTCATATGTATTTTTTTAGTCTTTTCAACAAACTGAAGAGGAAAGAAAAATCGTCTAATGATGCCTATCATTATTTATGATTATTCAAATGTAAAATTCCTAAAATAAGCACTTGCCCTTCTCAACTTTGAAATAGTAAAATGAAGAAAAAAATAAAAAAAATAAGTGAAATGTTCTGGTTTGGCAAGCGGGCAAGTGAAATTGTACACCTCTGTCCCCACACTAATGCTCATATACCATGGCAACCGGCGAGGGGAATTTTATACCCCTGCAATATGTTAACATGGAATGGCAAGCGGAGGAGTAAAATTTTAACGTGGCACCAATGTTCACAAGCAATAGCTAGTTGAATTGTACACCCTTGCATTAACGTTCACACGCAATGGCAAGCGGAGGAGTGGCTTCTGTAATCTACTATATCAACGGATCATGAAAGTAATTATAAATTGATCTGGAAAAAATCTATGGTAGATAAGTCTTTAAAATAATTTTAGTGTACATTTTAGATTTAAGTTTTTAAATACTTAGCCCATTTAATCTTGACATTGAATGATCATATGCTTGTATCATAGGAAACTTCCAAATAATAAATGACGGCCGAGGAACTCGTACCAACCAGCAATGCTCCATCAGATTTCCGGTATGCAAGACATCGAGGTTTATCAATACCGTCAACCAAAAGATTGCCTTCATTGCCATCTGAATGGATAAAATAAATGTTGTTTGATGTGCGCCCGCAAACAAGAATGTTTCCGGCCATATCCACGTACAGATCTTCAGCTCCTCGAAGACTATCGCTCGTATACTGGAATTCAACATTGCCATGTTCTGTCAAACACTTCACAGCACTGGCTTCTGAATCTGTCACTATTAAGTACACACAATCTGGCCCACGCTTTACACGGATGTAATGGTCAATGTGGCCTCCAAATAATGCTGTGTCTAGCTCTCTCGTTGTCGGCTGATTATCATTATCTAAAGTAATAATTATAATTACTTTCCCTTTTGTGTCGTTGCAGATGGCGTAGATTGTTCTCTCATGAGCATCTATGCCCCAGGGTTCACGGTTCAGCTGAAGCTCTCTTAAAAACTTATATTCTGGTACAATTTGAAATAAGCTCAGCTTCTTTTGGTCGGGAAAAGACACAGCAACATTATTCTTAGTTACAGCACACACACCGAAAGGCTTGTCTGGTTGTTTTTTCTTTGCCAAACATTTGAAGTCTTTATCATACAGTCTTAATTGATTGTGTAGGTGATCACAAAGAACTAGCGATCCATCCTGCATAAAAGCTGCTGACGAAATTAGAGCATCCTCGCAGATGATCTTTCCATTGTTTGCATCTGATGGTCTTTGAATATCTAAAGCATAAATCAATATGATTAAGCACATACCTACCCCCAACAAGTTGTGTTTACTTCCTTTTAGATTTAACAAAGTGTAAGCATAATCAAACCAGATGAGTGTATAATCATATCACTGAAAACGTTAAAAACATAAACTAGGTATATTCGTAAATGCAACTTTGGTCATCATGTTTCTTCTTTACGGAATTTGTTCAAAAGTGCCGTAGTGCAATGTTCAATGACCATAGATATGAACGTTAAGAATTCCAACCCACTTGTGTAGGATTACTTTCAAAACATTCTTAGACAAAATGTACTAGTCCTATCCTGAATCTGTCAAGATCAATTTAAGATGTTGAATATATGTTTGTTTGTTGGGTTTAACGTCCCAATTATTTCAGTAATTTGGAGGGAGACGACGTCTACTTGAGACAGATATAGTGCTGCCACACTGCAGTATCACGCCGTAGACATGTGGCATGATACCACACCCAGTCACATTATCCTGACACCGGACAAACAAGTCCTGCAACTACCCTTATATGCTGAGTGCCAAGAAAAGGAGCTATAACAGTACCATTTTTTACGACTTTGGTATGTCGTGGCCGGGGATTGAACCCACGACCTCCCGCTTCCGAGGCGGACGCTCTAACCACTCAGCCTACGGGGATGGTAAGATGTTGAATTTAAAAGAACAAACAGACATAAAAGACATTTTACTGATTATGTTTGATATTATCAAGTTTCGGAGGTTTCAGGGAAGATATCATTTAAAGCATATAGTTGATATAATAAAATATATTTCAATGTTGTTGCTATACTTACCACTGAGCAAATGTTCCGTTTTAAATACGATGTTATTTGATTCCACAACAACTTCTTTGTCCTTCATAATGGGATGCATAATCTGAAGATACCGCATGTTTTCACTGTCTAGGGTTGTAATAACCTGCATTTTACCTTCACTCACACCCGCCATTAAAATGTCGAATGCTCGGTACCAGTTGTCACAGATCTGTCTATCATATCCCAACCTTCCAGAGAAATCCTCAATCAAAACAATGCCAATATGTCCTAATGCTACGTGTTTTAAATCTTCAGGACTCTGTAGCAATATACAACGGTTTGGCTTGAAATTTGATAGCAATCGAACTGCAAGAATTCGCCTTGAATCAGGATCCCTGCTATGTATGAAAACAGCTTTATTTTCTCTAAGTACTTTGATTGCCTTCTGAAGCACTCGATCATCAACTCTTCTGTCACTCCAATGCCTGATGAAACAGTTTGTGTGACCTATAACAACAAAATATATTCGGATGAGACGTTGGGTTTTCATATGAACTTGTTTGTTTGTTGGGTTTAACGTCCCAACGGTAGTATTTCAGTCATTTGGAGACTATGTCTACTTGAGACAGATAAAGGGCCGCCACACTGCAGTATCATGCCATATACATGCCATATATCACATTATCCTGACACTGGGCTAACCAGTCTTGAAACTATCCTTAGATGCTAAGCGTCAAGTAAGGGAGTTTACCAAAGTGTGAATATGACTTTCGAGCTAGGGTCCGAACTCTTGTGGATGACAAACTGTCTCACTGAAGCAAAATTACTGCAAAATTATGAGAATCTGGCTAGCTATGTCTTATTGTTACAGTCCGGACAAACAAATCCAGCCCTATGACCTTTTCAACTCAGTGACCTTAGAGCTTGGGTCACCTTCGTCTCATTAAGGAAAATCTGATTGCCAAGTTCTTTGAGAATCAATTGACCAAGTCTAAGTTACAGCACGGACAAACAAATCCAGATAATAAGGCACACTAACGCACGCAAATACACCAAACCACCTTTGTGGCGATTTGTCTTATCTGAGCTCTTACTATAAAAAAAGTTAATATCATATTAGAATTATGACGCGTTAACTTACTGACTTTGTGTTTTGCTTAAAACCCAGACTTCTTCATCTAAGATGGCAATCAAACTTAGTGACAAAGGTTAACCCTCTACACTATTTTACTTTGTATAGACTTAATTTTACACATAGGCAAACAGAGCAATCTAAGATCAGACAGCTCATATAGGATTTTTCGAATTGTTCAATTCTTTACACTATGTTTTCATAAGTATAGGAATTATAATATTGTTTTTCTTTCGCATTAATGCCATGAACTTTGGGTGGTATGTCAGCTGGTAACATCCAAATGTTAATCACTTACAAACAACAGTAGTGGAGGTGTAAATGTCTCTCAGTGATTGGCCTAGTTTAAATATAATATGAAATGGTCTTGACTTTTAAAGAATAATACCTGGGTTTTCCTTTGATATTTCTAAGTGGGGGGGGGACAACCCCTTGATATATAGATAAAGAGACACATTTTAAAATATGTGGTGGTCATTTACACAATTTGAGTATCAAAATGAGCAATTTTGTGTGCCAGGGAAAACCCCAAAAACATGCACCTTGTATAACATTTGATATCATTAACGTGTATGCAAGCGTGACAAAAATCAACTGTAGATAAGAAGCGATGGTTGGGTACTGGAATAATCCTCCTATAGCTGACCAGCAGCATACTTAATGTGCTGAAATATGTAAAATTACTCACCTATCATATTCCTTAGCACCGGGTCTGATGTAGCGTGGTCTGCTGTGGCTGAAAATGAAAGTAAAAAATACAATTTGTTATGCAACACAATAATTAAATATATTTTTGTCTCTCTGATTTCACATCTGAATATCTGTGTATTATCAGGAGATACCTTAAATAGTACTTTTTTAAGATAAAATAAGTCGCATACATAAAGGTTAGAAATTTGTTCTATATGATAAATTATGTTCTTGTAATGGAATGTAGATTTTTTCATAATACCACAGTGTGTTAAATGTCTGTGATAATACCTAACCAATCTGGAACTTAGAAACATGCAACTTACTACACAGTTTAATTGGATCGTCTTCAGTTCCGGTACTTCCTATTTCCACAACAGCGCATGGAAAATTACCCCTGTCCTCATCCTTGAAATCAATGAATTTGTCATGGTCTGTTAAAAATATGATCATCACATCACTGTCACGCTCTGCAATTTCTTTCATTGATTGTGCTTTTTCTGGTTGATATTCTTTTCCACCGAATACGTCTTTTACAACAACTACTTCTACCTGATCTGAAGTGATATGGCCCCACTCAGATGACAATATCATCAGACAGCATTTTGATTGGTCAGTTTTCATATCTTTAATAGCTTTGAGGGCAAGCAATCCCCCCACTCTCACTGGAATCGGAAGAAATCAAAACCTTTTTGGATGTCCGCAAATGCTCCAGAACATTAGCTGTACTGAGGTGGCTGCTATCTTTACCTCCCAAGTCTGATGCAAATGTCTTAAACTCAGCTGAAAATATAAAAAAGAACTATCATTGAAGATGATGAATACCCCCAGATACCACTTTTTCACAGTTACTGTAACTGACCATGTTAGAAAATGTTAATAAAGTTGGAGGATAAAAATAAAAACAAACCAAAACCAGTTAGAGCTTAGATGTGTCACAGTCCCTATAACTCACAATAGGGGAGAAGCATGTGTAAGCGGCCGGGTAGCTCAGTCGGTAGAGCATTCGCCCTGTAAGCGAAAGACCCCAGGTTCGACTCCTGCTCAGGCAGCATATTTTTCTCAGCCTGTGACAGATGCACTTATACATGTACCAATGACAAAAATATTCAATAAATATAAAATAGATGCCCAAGGGCAACATGTCTAGCCCCCGGCTTAAGGTGCCCGTTTCACATGTAAATGTGACCCTGACCATGTAACTAGGGACCCAACTCTCATTGAGGCAAATCATTTGAGAATCCTCTGGTCCAGAGAAAATTTGCAGCCCCCAAAAAATCAAATCCAGTGCGATGACCTTCACTTCTAAGTGTGACCTTGACCTTGAAATTATGGCTCCAATTCTTGTGATTAACACTATAGATAATTTAGGCAAACATTACTGCCAACTTATTTGAATATCTTCTATCCATGTTTAAGTTACAGCCCAAACAAGCAAATCCAACTCCATGACCTTTGACCTGTAAGTGTGACCTAGACATGAGATGGGACCAAATCTTGCACACTAGCTTCAATGGGTACATAAGTGCTCGCTGTTGAATGCTGTAATCCATGTTTAGTTACTGCCCGGACAAGCAAATCCAACTCCTCTATGTATGACCTAACTTGAGTTACCAATCTAGTTTTTTGCATGACACAGTTCAGTAACAGCCGAAGAAAAAAATGAACTCATTTTTGACCTTTGACCTCAAAGTATGACCTTGCCTTTGAACTACGTTTCTGGTTCTTGTGCATGATACAATGTCTCACTTAGTTTGACATTTGTGTCAAGTTATTTTTAAATCCCCCCAAAAATGAAAGAGAATTGGTCCAGGACAAGCTGTTTTAGACCATTTTCTTACATTTGACCTCTATGTGTGACCTTTACCTTTGAACTAAACACACTGTTATTGTGCGTGACCCAGTGTCTCATCTTGGAGAACACTGTGCCAAGATATTTTTAAATACCCCAAATAATGCAAATAATGAAAGAGTAATGGTCCGACTAGCTGTTGTAGACCAATTTTTTACATTTGTCCTTGAAGTGTGATCTTGACCTTTGAGCTTAACACACTGTTCTTGCGCACGACACAGCGTCTCATCATGGTGAACATTTGTGCCAAGTTGTTTTTAAATCCTCCCAATAATGACAGAGTAATGGTCCGGACAAGCATAATCTGGATGGACGCACGCACACACATACCACCATTGTGGAGACTATGTTGAGCTCACCCCCAGCAGGCTTGACAAAAAAAAGCTTATCATGTCATGCCAAGGATATATGCAACTATTGATGGTACTTATAAATGCTGTGTTTCAAAATTTGACCAAAAGTAGCTGAGATACAGCAGATAGAATATTTTCTAGAAATATGGCAAGGGGGGCATAACTTAATGAAAATTAAAGCAAGCAAGACATGCCTACAGAAAGAGCAAGTAGACTTGGTATTTAATTGTTGTGAAGTTAAATGAAAAGGAGCTAAAAATAGTGTGGACAAAATATCTTCAATAAATATAACAAAGGGACGTAACTCATAAAAAATTAAGTTAAATCAAAATCAGACCATTGGTACACAAAATATAGTGTGACAAAATAGATTCAGTCAATATAACAAAGGGCCATAACTCATTAAAAATCCAGCTGATGAAGACATCCCGGTTGGTACTTATAAATACTGAGAAGTTAAATCAAATTCCAACCAAAGGTAGCTGAGAAATAGGGCGGACAACATCTATTTCAGAAATATAACAACGTTGCATTACTCATTTAAACTCAAGGGAATGATGTGCTAATGATATGCACAACTAGGCTTGGTATTTATCCGTTTTGTAAAGTTTGATCAAAACCTGACCAAAGGTAGCCAAGAAATAGGTTAGACAAAACTCGACAGAATGTCCGACCGACCGACAGATATGGCTCCAATATAACCCCCATATACTTCGTACCTGGGGGTATAAAATTGTTTGTTTGCTTGGGTTTAACATGATTCCCATCAACAGTATGTCAGTTATTTGAGGACAAAAATTTTGTCTTATGAGAATTATATGCAGTATCCTACCTTAGACAAGAGGCACATAAAATCCAGTCACATCATCTTGATACAAGAGGGCCATAATAGCCCTGAATCGCTCACCTGGTATCATTAGGCTATGTTAAATCAAGTGACCCCTGGGGTAGGGCCAATTTTGACCCCTGAACAAACTTGGTAGAGGTCTACTTACCCATGTCACACACCAAATATCTGACCTCCAGACCTTGTGGTTTCTGAGAAGAAGATTTTTCTGTTTTTTTTTTGTTTTTGTTTTTTTACATAAATGTAAGTCTATGTTAAATCAAGTGACCCCTGGGGTGGGGCCAATTTGGACCCCAGGGCCATGATTTGAACAAACTTGGTATATGTCCTTGCAGCAATGTTACACACCAAATATCTAAACTCCAGGCCTTGTGATTTCTGACAAGAAGATTTTTTTTTTCCTATATAAGCCTTTAAAATCAAGTGACCTCAAGGGCGGGGTCAATTTTGACCCCAGGGTCATGATTTGAACAAACTTGGTAGAGGTCTACTAGGCAATGCTGCACACCAAATATCTGACCTCCAGGCCTTGTGGTTTCTGAGAAGAAGATTTTTCAAGTTTTTTCCTATAAGTCTATGTTAAATCAAGTGACCCCTGGGGCGGGGCCAATTTGGACCCCAGGGCCATGATTTTAACAAACTTGATATATGTCCTTGAAGCAATGTTACACACCATATCTAAACACCAGGCCTTGTGGTTTCGGAGAAAAAGATTTTTCAAGACTTCACTTTTGAATCTATTTTTAGCTCCTGTGACCTAATTACAGACCGGAACCATTTGAAATTTTTTTATAGGGGACCACTTTAGGAACATCCTCTCCAAGTTTGATCACTTTCCCATCAGTAGTTTCAGAGTAAATTTTTGACGACTAACGACCATGACGCCGGACAAAGTCTGGTCGTGCCAGGTAAGCTAAAAATCAGAAAACTGTAACTTCATAGGTTTACTCACATTGCATTTTTTCTAATGTAGTTGATAAAGTCCTCATCCGCTTAATTCTCGCTGTGCCTGGAAAGTATAAAACCATAAAGATGAAAAATATATATATGGGGCACAACTTAAGATTGGGTGCAAAATGATACTGGGTTTTATATAGTGGCTTTTATATGGGTCCAATACGATATAGGTTCTATATAAGCACATGATGATTGATATACATCTATATGTTTTATATGAGCATAAAATGATATGCATTGCATATTGTTATATGGGTACAAATGAAAACTGATATCTTTGTTCTGACAAAAGATGGACTTCCTGAGAAACTTTTTCAAACTTGAAAAGCAATTAAAGATGTAATATGCTCTAGTGTTCATGAGTAATTTGTGATGACGGACGATGCAAGACCCCTGGGGCGGGGCCAATTTCGACTCCAGGGTCATGATTTGAACAAACTTGGTAGTGGCCCATAAGACAATGCCACACACCCAGACCTTGTGGTTTCTGAGAAGACGTTTTTAAAGATTTCACTTTAAAAATCTATTTTTAGCTCCTGTGACCCAGATATGCAATGGACCGGAACCATTTGAACAACTTTAGTAGAGCTTCATGCAAGGAACATCCCAGGCAATTTTCATCAAATATGGCCAAGTGGTTTAGAAGGAGATGTTGTTAAAAGGAAATTGCGGACGCCGGTCAAAATGCGATCACAATAGCTCCCCATGAGCAGGTTGTGCTTAGGTGAGCTAAAAAGGAAGCAACTCGCAGATGGCAAACAGCAACTCGCAAATAGCAAGTGCCAAAAAAACAAAAAAACAAAACAAAAACAGTCTAGTTGCAAATGACTTGACTATTTGAGTTTACCGTTGCTTCGATAGTATTTCCGTCATACAGCGATGTCCAGCTAATTACAGGTGGAGGAAGACCCCAAATGCATGGAGGCATCTGGGTAGAACCACCGACCTACCGCAAGCCAACTGGAAGGCTTCCTCACATGAAAATCTGAATGACCCTGCCAGAATTCGAACCCATGCGGTGAGGGGCTGAGTGAGTGTTAAAGTCAGCGACTTTACCCTCTCGGCCACGGAGGACCCTAGTTGCAAGTGACAACCAGTAAATAGCAAGTGTCAAATAGCAAACAGCAATTGGTATTTCCCGACGGGCTTTCCGTATATAACAGTGAAGATACGGTTTTAATGTAAATGCAACTTGCATATTGAAAATTAGGAAGTACATACATTTGTTTGTTTTGCACAATACAAAGAAAACATTATTTTAATTGTACTACACAATGTATTATATATAGGACTGATTAGTATTTGTTCATATCATTTATTGACAAAATACTATAGTATTTGTTCATATTATTATTAACAAAAATTACTAATAACATGGCAAAATATGTTGAGCAGTTGGAAATAATTGCAGAGAAGCAAGCCGAAATGGTTCTCCTGAATTCCTTCAATGAAGTCCAATTGTAAATAGCTAGGTGCCATTTGAAAGGTCTTGGAATTCTCTACATTTCACACGCTATATGTAACGGTTGTCGAGATATAAATAGTTAAACCGTGAGAAAACTGCAAATATATAATAAAAAATGTGTCCATGTCAATTACTTTTGCAGCTTTAACTTTGTCATTTTTGATGCGTACCAGCAGAAAGGTGAGAATGTGCTCTAAAATATTTGTTCATATTGTTATTAACAAAAATCTATACTTTTCGAGTTATGAGCTGTGAAGTGCAGTTGGGGTCACTCCAGACTTAGTTTTCCCGCCATAACTGAACTATTTCAAGCAAGATCTTCAAAATCATCTGAAAGCTCTCTCAAAGTACTACATACAATACTATAGTCCTTCCATAGAATATTTTTCGTTTTTGAGTTATTTAAGGCCGAAGAAAACACGATAATTGACATATGACCTTGACCTTTGCCATTTTCCGGAAACGGAGGTGACCAAGGAAAATGAGATGCTATGTTGCACCTTCAGTAAAAATTGTATGCAAATCATTCAAAAACTAAATCTTCTAGAGCTAAAAAGCGTGCATTTTGGATTAAAAGTTTGTTAACACATCATGACGTCATTTTACATCATATGACGTCAGTCTTCTCAGAGCTGAAAGAACTTATAGGTCACATGTTCTGTCAAATTTCAAGTTCCAAACTAAATCTTCTAGAGCTAAAAACTTGGTTTCACCATAGAACCTTGGTCTTTCAGATTTGAGAACGTATATGGGTGCACATCTAGAACGTAATATATACATCAAAATGTGAGCTATTCCATTCAGTAATGATGGCTGTAGAGCACGAACAAACTTTGGTAGCTTTTTTCAACCCAGACATTACGCGAAGAAAGAAATTGCTGCAATCAAAAGCGCCAAAGTCACTGTGCTTACTGTTAAAATTTCATGCTGCTGGCAAATCGGCAACCTGTTTTAATTTGAACCTCAAAAGGAAGAAAAAAGTAGAATAATAATAAGAAGAAAAAACATGACAAACCCAATAGGTCTTTCTGCTTGAGGCAGAAAACCCTAATAAATGGTTTTATGTGGGTACAAAATGACCTAATTATGTATATAGGTTTTATATGAGTTTAAAATGAGATATAAAGAATCTCACAGTGTGGATGATATGTACTTCATTCAAATTGGAACAAACCTAAGCAATATGCTGCAGAGCTGAAGATTTTGAGTTCAAACTCTGTTAGGGGGCACTGGGATCTTTCATGACCTTCCAAGAATGAAAAGTACTGGTCCAATTCAGGAACCATCCAGAGAAATCGGTAAAACAAATATTAGAATGAAAAAATTAAATTTTATGAAAGAGACAATATTTAGAAATTTAATACTATCAGAAGATAATGAAAAACTAGCGATATTACTGAAGGTGATATAGACCCCTGCTTTACTGCCTTTATGATTGACTTGACAATATGATTTTTTTTTTTAAACAGAATGTAAGTGGAATATGCATGTGAGACCCTTACAATGCTGTGGGCTACCTGTGCGACCAGTGCAGACCAAGATCAGCCTGCAATTCCATGTAACCTAATCATGGTTTACACCACTGTTTGCTATTCAGCCAGAACTTTTCAGCAAGCACCCCATAAACAACTAATGGCACAGTCCAAAATTGATAAAGGACAAGTCCAGTTAAGAAATTTAGAATGGTAAGTGGTAAGGATTAAAGTCCCTTGATCAGCTTCACAAAGTGGATTAGGGGCACGATAACTTGAACAGTGTACCTCATTCAATTGTCTGACACTAAAACGAGTCTGAGAGAACATGTATCAAATGTTGGAGCTAAATAGCACTCCAGAGGAGCTCAAATATATGACTTAAATTTGTTTATGTCTTAATTAATATGGAATCCTAATCTATTGTTGAACTCCTTGACTTTGAAAATAAGGAGTACCTGCTTCCCCAACAGTGTCAGGTTTACTGGGGATAATTTATTGCCCCCTCCCCCCAATTTTGGGGCTGCAATTTTATTGATTTACTTATTTTGTAAAAATATACAAATACAGCATCACACAATGTAAACTGGGGAACTTAAAAGACAAGAGAATTGGAATAACCAATGGATGCTGCCCTATTAAATACTAATTCCAAAAGGGCTTTTTTAATGAGATCTATCTATCTCATGTTGATACCTCTTAAAAGTTTTGTGTTATGTTCCGGACAAAATTTAAGTATGAACGAGAGGACCATGATCACCTTCGTACCACTGCTCTAAATGCAACTTTAATAGGTATTACGGACCATAACTCCCATAAAATACACAATATTCCTTTGTTTATTAACATTATGTATACATATGATCAAGATTGCTTTATAAATGTGGGTGTTAGAATGTAAAGAAAAATAATCAAATATGACATTTTTTATATTTTAAGGGTCATAATTGGAGATTGTGGTCCAATACAAAGTCAGCCATGATTGCAAGATAATTAAGTCATTAACATTACCATCATGTTTACTTTCTAAATAATCTCTAGGAAGCTGAATTTTTTGTTTGAGCAGTTTTGGTAGAGGTTAAAGATCATTTTTGTTAACCCTTTCCCTCATATAGACTCATTTTGACGCACTCAATAGGTACCACATAAAGCCTGATCTGCAGAAAACCACAGTTAAACCTTACCAAATTTAATTATAAAGTCCTCATTTCCAGACCACTGAGGAGCAGCAAACAGCATAAAACCTGATCAGCCTGCGAGTTACTCACAGGCTGATCTGGTTTTATGTTGTTCGCATAGGTCTTTTCATGGTTTTCTCTATGATGGAAAGGGTTAAATGAAATTAAATTCTTACCAACATATTTAGAGAAGATTTAAAAAAACAACAACAAGAAAGTCATAGAGGCCCTGGATTGCTCACCTGAGTATAAGGTTACCAAAGGAACATCTGTACTAAAACCTTTTGAAATCTGGCCATTAGTTCTGAAGGAGATGATTTTTAAAGTTTTTATAATTTTTTTCCTTCCATTGCCATGGTAACCACAGTAACTAGAGTTCTACATGAATCAAGTTTATTTTGGCAACTTTTGTGAAGGTTCACCAAAGGATCATCCCTGCCAAGTTTAATCAAATTCTGTCCAGTGATTTCAGAGGAGATGTCGTTTAAACCAAATAGTTGACCCATGACGGACGCAGGGTAATCCTAATATAGCTTACCTTGAGCATGTTGTGCTGAGGTGAGCTAAATGTAACAAAGGGCAATAACTCCTAAATTATGCAGAACAGAGTTATGGTTCTTGTACACTGCACTTCTCCTCATTGAGATATATCTACCTATGGAGTTTCATGTTGATATCTCTAATAGTTTTTGTGTTATGCTCTGGACAAAATTATGAGACGGATGGACGATTAGACGGAAAGACAAAGCGGCAACTATATGCTCTCCCTTTGGGGAGCATAAAAATATGCTTAACAGAGCAAGTAATTGGAGGATGAGAATTTGTTGCACTCACTTAAGCTGACTGAGTTATTCAGTGTCTGAACCCTTGTGCCCCTCAATTTGATCTGCCACTGCCGAAAAGACTCACTGCCTAGAAAAGTTGGTGTCAAACCCTGAATGATGTCACAAAGTTCTGAAGTGAAAATTCCAACTTACCAGTTTCAACCGTGACACCATCCAGAGTCTCATTTGTTTTCTTGGTTTCATCCTTAATAGCTCCAAGATCTTCTTTAAGGTTGAACCACTGCTGCATGACTCTAGTGACAAGACCCTTCATTTTCACTTCTTTTATATTTTGAATACGGTTCTGCATCTCCTTTTTAACGGACTCAGAATTTACTTGACTTGCCATAAATTTAATGGTGGTTTCAAGTTTCTGCCACTTACCATGAAATTCATCTTCTGATAATTGATTGTTCAGTGTTTTATGGGCAACATAATTACGCTCAGTGGTAATGTCAGCAAGACATGTCTCCACTAATAAAGGTAAGGGGTTGAACATGCCTTTTATCAAAGCTATCAAGAGGGTGACATCCCATTTTTCAATATCACCAGATGGGGAGATCAAATCAAACTGAACTTGCTTGATCTTCTTTCTCCTTAATAAAGATAATATTTGTCCTTGATTCTGGATTAAGAACGTCTTAATATCCTGGAATGATTTCCCTTGTTTTGCTGACTCATCCTTAGCCATTTTCATGAAGTACTCTCGTAAAACGAAAGGGCAAACGTCAACAACAAGAGCCACAAGATGGAAGAAGCGGTTGTTTTCTGATATATCGCCAGCCATGATTGGATGAAGCTTTTCCGTCTCTTACAGGGTCATCACAAATGTTTTCTTTATTCTTCTTCTTATGGAATCCTGATAATATAGAACAAAAAAAAATGTGTTAAAAGGGACATGCAAACTCATAATGCTCTCTTAAAATTTCACCTATTGAATAATCATGTGTATTTTTTTACTTGATGAATATCAATTTACTGAACTTAAAATGACATACTGTAACAAGAGTTGTCGAAACAACACATATGCCCCCCCTACTCCCATCAATGTCACTGTGACCTTGACCTTTGACAAAGTGACCCCAAAATCAATAGGGGTCATCTACTAGTCATGACCAATCACCTTATGAAGTTTGAGGAATGTGGGCCCAAGCGTTCCCAGTTATTGATTGGAAACGATTTCCACATTCGAGGTCACAGTGACCTTTGACCAAGTGACCCTAAAATCAGTATGGGTCATGTATTAGTCAAGACCAATCACCCTATGAAGTTTGAGGAATGTGGGCCCAAGCGTTTTCCAGTTAATGACGAAAATGAAGTGATCTACCGACAGACTGACGGACAGACAGACAGACAGACAGACAGACCGACCATCCAACCTACCGACTGATATTTGCAAAACAATATGCCCCCTCTTCTCGAAGGGGGCATAATTATGAAATGGAGGATTTTCTTTGCCGTGCAGAAAATCTGGGTTACATTACTGCACGTGTGCACTCAAAAGGCGTCAAAATTAACATGTCAAGGTTTCGAACAACTTATTATGCCCCTTAACTTCTCATCAGAAGTCACTATAACCAGACCTTTGAAACAAAGATGACCCAAGATCAAGGGGTATTACAAGTATACCAAAACAACTTTTATGCATTTAGAACTGTGGACCTCAATAATCTCAGTTATTGATTGGAAATAACGATTTTCACATTCGAGGTCAAAGTGACATTTGAAAAGTATCCAAAAATATGTTTGGGTCAGTGTATTTATAGGACCTATCTAGACCTATTGAATTTGATGTAATTGCTCAAGCGTTTTCCAGTTAATGACGAAAATGAAGTGATCTACCGACAAGACAGAACGGACAACTGACAGACAGACACTGAACAGAACAGACAGACGCTAGAAGACACATCCAACCTACCGACTGATATTTGCAAAACAATATGCCCCCTCTTCTCGAAGGGGGCATAATTATGAAATGGAGGATTTTCTTTGCCGTGCAGAAAATCTGGGTTACATTACTGCACGTGTGCACTCAAAAGGCGTCAAAATTAACATGTCGGTATGAAGTACATGGTTCCTACATAACTTTTATTATGGTCTTAAGGCTTGTCTTCTTTTTGATCAGGGTTTTTATTAACAGATAATATAACAACAGATCTTTTGGGGAAAACAACAGATTTAAACAGAGGTCAAGGGGGGATATTTCAAATATAGCCTAAAAACAAACAGATTTTTATGCGATATTAACTGATGACTTCAATAATCAATCAGTTATTAATGGAAGCCCAGCTTGATACAGATGGTTTATCATCATTCAGAGTATAATGGGACAGAATGAAAAGAAATATTAGGCAACAAGAAAATATGTGTCTCTGCGACACTGATGCCAGGTGTAATGTTATTGGACTCTAGCTAGACGCTATTGTTACATTTTCATTGTTACTAACCTAACTTATATACCATAAGTGCTTATAACAGGACCATTGCATTAGTAATGCAACGTCTGTCTCAGCTGTGACTGTTGTTAGTACAAATTTTTGTTATTATTTAATACATATGGTTACTGTCTGGCTCGATGGTAACCAACCAATATATAAGCTGACCGGTCAAGGGTCTAGAGGGAGATCTTGTGGGATACCTTGAGAGGTCTTGTTAGAGACCTAGGGAAGACCGTCGGACACAGATCCTCCAGTCCCGACCATGGGCTAAGTATGTTACGTGGCAGCGCTCAGTCTGAGTGGGCCATGGCCTGTCATGCTTAATAAAGTGTAAACTGGATGAAGGCTACTTGTCTTGAATACGGCCACTATACGACACCAGGCTCTGGCATTTGCTGGTCAGAACCAAGTATTGGTTTGTATTATTAAAAGTTTATAAATTGTAATAATGTATATTTGTATCATGTTTCATGATCATGTGACGTCATCTTCATCAGTAAAAAAAAGAAAAAAAAGAGGAGTTCCAAAAACACTATGCCCCCATCCGAGCAGGTCAGATGTCAGATAATTGAAGTCAACTCAAAGTCATTCATGAGTGGAGTAAGTACATGTATGTTAAATATTTAGACTTTACTCCATATAGTAATTGTGTAATTAATGCTCAAGACAAAAAATCATTACAAATAAAGGGAGCTTATTTTAAAAAAAATAGGACCTAACAGAGTTCTGTTTTATAATCATTACACTTCTGCTACTCATTGTCTATTTATATTTTATGTTTCAAATCAATACCTCGAATAGTTTAGAAGTTATATTCTTGACAAAAATGATATATAAAATAAAGGGGGATAATCAGAAAATCAGACCAACAGAGTTATGGTTCTTGGTTTCTGCACTGCTCCTACTTGCTATCATTACTATGTTTCAAGGTTCAAGTCCCTAGTCTTTTGTTTAAGAGCTTTGCTCCCCACCCTCCACCAAAAAAAAAAAAAAAAATAAATAAATAAAGCGAGATAATAACAAACCAGACCTGGTTCTCAGTCACTGCACTATTCCTAGTAGTCATCTACTTATATATGAAGTTTCAAGTCAATACCTTGTATAGTTTTTAAGTATATAGTAAATAAGTTATTCTATGGCCAAAAAATCATTGTAAAATTTAAAAAAAGGGAGATAATAAAAAAAATAAGATCCATTTAGAGTTACAATTCTTGGTTACTGCACTTCCCAATCTCACCATCTATTTATATTTTGAGTTTCATATGAATACCCTGTGTGGATGAGTTATGTTCCCAACAAAAAAGGGGGGGGGGAGGGAGATAATTCCCACTTGGGCCAGATAGAGTTACTTTTTAGTCCATGCATTTCTCCTAGTCACATTCTATTCATATATGAAGTTTTAAGTCAATACCTTTTATAGTTTTCAAATTATGGCCAATGTTAAAGTTACTGACAAACCAACAAACCGACAGCGCAAAAACAATATTCCCCCAATCACAGATCTTGTGGACATAAAAAACAAAAGAAAAAACCCCCTTAAAATTAAAGGTATATATAAGGCAAACAGAACAATAAATTTTATCTTGTTCATAAAACCATTTAATATATGTCACATTCACTGCCATTAAATTGCTTAAAAATTAAAGACTTAATTCATATCATGATTCATATGTGTACCAAAATTTTAAGATGCTTAAACACAAAGGTAAACCTTAGGCAGAACACCGAATGTAACCATGTTAATAATAATTCAACCGTGAAATATTGGTCACAGCTATAAAAATGTTTAAATATTAAATATATATCTGTGATGCTATTGCCTGTGATGGAGAAACCATCATTTATTTTACAATTACCGAAAGATGTATCGACAACCATGCATCTATAGATGAGTACTGATGGAGGTAAAACACTCAGTTTTAAATCAAATTCTTAGGGAAGGGGGAGTCTAAGGACATGTCACCCCATGGATTTTTTAAGGATTTTGCTAGATTTTATCACACGCGCTAGTGACTGTGAGAATTTTTTTTTTACTGTTTCTGTTAATAAACTCAGATGATTTTTGTACGAAATTTTGATTCAAACAGATAAATATTGCAAATTTTATCTCACACCACTATTTTTTTATGTGTTTTTTCTCAGTACAAAATGATTTCCACGCAGAATGGCCCTTTTACACTCAAAACTCAAAAAGGTTGCGGAGTTAGGAACACACAAAATAATGGCATAATATTTGACAAGTATAATGTATTAAATGTTATTTTCGAGTGAATAATTATTTATAAAAATAATTGTTTGGGGGTATCAATGTGAATTTGATAGAATTAATTGGCACGTGATCAGTTTCTATTCTATGTATTTTATTTATGTTGCATTTCGTAATTAAATCTTAGAGGGGCGCAGTTTGGCCACTCGAGGATATATAAAGCAGTTTCTGTGATATCTAGGACCAAAAATTCAAAAACATTTAATGCATTATTTTTTTAAGAAATACTGTGCAGGCCCTGCACTAAAGTGCCTAGAGGGAGCTACGTCAGTTCAAGGTAATAAATCACATAATTTATCCCCAATATATTGTTTTAATCTCTCTCCCGTCAGTACTTTGATGCAACGTGCAAGAACAGGTTCGAACACTTTCGTTTTCCTCATTTGAAAGATATTTTACAAGTATGAACCATATTACATTGTTTGTCAAGAATATAAGATATCAAAACATGATTAAAGAAGAATTAATGTAAGTAATGCAATGGACAGGTAACTTCGAAATCGAAATATCCTCAAAGTCTCAAATTCAACTGATCTCTTGACCCGCTAGATCACATATAATGCATGGACATATTAGAAGAAAACTACCTCCGCGTCAGAATATATGTTTAAAAGACGTGAACCTCTATAAAATTAATACGAATATTATGATTTAACCTGTCATAAATAATGTTTTGTTACTTTCATATGTCTCACCTGTCTACATGATAAAATTCCGCCTCTTCTCGGGTTTTCCCAAATTCTACTTTTAGAATATAAGGGAAGCAACTCTTACTGCCGAAAGTGTAAACTGTAATGGGTTATGTTCATAATCTCTCTGTTTTATTTATTTTTTTTTTTTTCAGAATGATGCATCTCCATGCGCGGAGATAATGATATTTGGCTTATCATGTCTAAAATATGCATAAAAGAGGTTGGAAAAGGGGTATGACCCACTCGGGGTAAGAGGTTTGTCCCCCCTCCCTTTATGATTTTGGTAATTTGTTAAGATAGCCAGTAAATATATAGAGTAATAAAATAGTGCTTTAATATCCAGTTAAATTATGGCCTACCCCCCACCCACCCCACGTTCTGAGATTTTAAGAGTTGCACTCCCCCCACGTATTGAGTTTTTAAGAGTTGCCCCCCTTCACCCGCCTCACGTACGGTGAATTTCTTAGCTGGAAACATTTAGAGGATAAGTTAACCCACTTAAAGAGCACTTTTTTTTCCAGTGGGTACCCTTTTTTCTGAAGAGACAGCAGGTAGAAAAGACATGCAGTGATTGGATATAAGTTACAATTACACAACGATTCCAGTGGAACATAACTCTAAATTGACCCCATATAGGATACATACATTACACTGATAATGTCACGCTGCGCTTGTATTGATAAGGGGAAGTAACTGCTGCGAAGAGTTTGCATACAATGCTGACAGGATGTGTCTCCCCTGGTAAAATGCCAATCCTTAATAAGAGTGTAACCAAGTAAAATCCTACTGCCCCGAGCTGGAATCGAACTCGGGACCTTCGGTATGCAAATCGGACACTCTACCACGTCGCCACAAAAGCTAGCTTTATGGCAAGATAGTGCAAGTGCCATTTATACCTCTTCTACAAGAGCTGTCCATAAAACACTATAGTGCTTACCAATAAAACCAAAACCCTTGCCATTATATATATGTGTGTGTGTGTGTGGTGCGCGCGCGCGCGCGTGCACGAACAAATACAGTACATGTACACTGTAAATGACATTACGCCATTAAACGTTTGGTCAACATAAAAAACTCGCAAGAATTCGATATCACTTAATTAAAACACAGGCCAACATTGATTACTTACACTAATCCATGAAGTTTTCAAGTCACCCGTTTGAGTTCACCGCTACACACTTGAAAAAAAAAATGGAGCCCCATTCTTCTTCAACTAGTGGTCAAATTAACGCAACACTAGATCTTCTTCAGTAACCACTAATATGCGATCATATAAGTTATTTCAAAATAAATTAACTGGTACATGAACTGGTAGAAATGAAATTAACAATTCTTCTTTGATGAGCTCAGAGGTTATTACACTTACACAAAGGTGAAGTGCGTGTTTACCACCAATAGAACGCAATAGAACGACTGGTTACACTTTAAATCACGTGGTACAATATGGTAGCTCGCGGATGAATTGTTCGACGGTTGTGAATCGAGGGCCAATTTGTGTGTGCCAATGTTGTGTCCGACTAACGAAAATCAGCGATTTTTTGTTGACAATGGATACAAGTGAAGCAATATACGTGACTTGTCGGGGATAAAGTGATAAAGTAATATTATTTGTTAAGAACAATGCCTTAGGTCTTGCGATATGCAAACAATTGGGCCAATTTATGCGTTTTCGTCCGAGAATGGACGTTTAAATAGAACATGTGTAAATATTTCATTTTATTTACGTTATTTATACATATCAGTTGCAGCCTTGCATTGCCAATAACCAGTCATTCAGACCGGTGTTGACACATTGCAATTTTCGACTTTATTGTTACATCAACAGATAAATGTTGTACAAGCTATATTCTAAATTTATAATAATTGAACAGTTATGTGAGAAAAAGTTATCTTATAATAGAATTTAATTCAATTGTCAGTTTAAGGTAACATGATATTTCGAAGGCCCACAATGCATGCGAACAACCGAAATTAAAATTATTCCGATTAAACCTGTGAGGGCATGTAGCAAAATGTACAAATTAAAATCGTACAGTAGACACGGCGAGTGATGTTACACGCGTTATTGATTCTGTTACGGAATGTCATAGCTGCCTTTTGTATATACTTCTTAATTGGTGGTGTCGTTTTGATATATTGTGCTGTAGTTTAAAAAGGGGTTAAGTCGTTTTTGTATGTGGTGCTATTTGGTGTATGTAATTGTTTTGATAATGGCGAAGTCGTTTTTATATATGGTGCTGTGGTTTTGATAAATGGTGCTGTAGTTTTGCTAAATGGTTAAGTCGTTTTGGTGTATGGTCAAGTTGTTTTGATACATGGCGAAGTCGTTTTTATATATGGTGCTGTGGTTTTGATAAATGGTGCTGTAGTTTTGCTAAATGGTTAAGTCGTTTTGGTGTATGGTCAAGTTGTTTTGATACATGGCGAAGTCTTTTTGAATAAGTGAGTCGGTTTTAAGATAAGTCCGTTTTTGATATATGGTCAAGTCGGTTTGTTACATGATGAAGTCGTTTTGAATATATGGTGATGTCGGTTTGTTACATGATGAAGTCGTTTTGATATATGCGGCTGTGGTTTTGATAAATGGTGAAGTCGTTTAGATTATGGTTAAGTCGTTTTGATATATGATGCTGTAGTTTTGATATATATGGTTCTGTAGTTTTGATAAATGGTGCCGTGGTTTCAATATACTGTTATGTCGTTTTGCCATTTGGTGATGTCATTTCATATGTGGTGAAGTGGTTTTGATATATGGTGATGTCGTTTTGTTATAATGATGATGATGACTATTTATAGATGAACTTGACTGGATTAACTTGTCGAGGTGAAATTTTACTGACACCGGATCGTACTAAATCGCTGACGAATTGACTTGACTATTTTAGTTTACTGTCGCTTCGACAATATTTCAGTCATATAGCGACGTCCAGCTAATTACAGGTGGTGGAAGACCCCGAATGCACGGAGGCATCCGGGAAGAACCACCGACCTACCGCAAGCCAGCTAGAAGGCTTCCTCACACTGACGATTTAGCTCATACGAAAGTGTGGCGATATAATTAAGGACAGGATGTCGGAAAATGCAGATGCTTTTGTAAATAGAGAGGTCTCAAGTACTGGTGTGTGATTAAAATATATCTATATTTTATATTCAAGAAATAAACAATCTTCTAAATGAGAGAGGGGGGGGGGGGGGCATAGATTATTTCGATTCTAACCGGATATTCGTCATTTTTCATTTGTACTTTTTTCTTGAAACGCGGAACATACATGCCATATAAATCATATATTAGGTTCTCTTTTAATATACAATCGGACGAAAATAAATAAAGTCGAGTATGTTTTGTTTATATTCTTGATTTACACTATTTTTATTTTTCTTAATTTGTTTCCATTTACAGTGTATATATCTTATATACAATAATTAGACGAAACTTATAAGTACTCCGACTAAAGTTTTGTCTATAGCATTTGCTGTATTCAAAATAAAAATAAAATAATAAAATAATTTTGTTTTCTTATAGCTTTTTTCTATAGAGCCAATGCACATTTTAATATTTACTGGGCATATGTTTTGGAAAATATATCTCCTCTACAAGTTTGAAATCGGAGTACTTATAAGTTTCGTTAAGTATATATAGTTATAGTGACAGGTAAAATGGACAGATGGTGTTTTCTACGACTACACTATAAAGGTGATCCCTTCATTAGACCAAAAGTTTTATTAACCTAACTGGGTATTAACAGCTATACTTAATGTAAGTTTGTAAACATGACCATAGAGAAATCAGTAATACTAAAAAGAAAATCGGGTGATATCTTAACTATTTGATACACATACTTAGATCTAAATAGAAAAAAATAATACGTCAAGACTATTGATTTAATGGATTATTTTATTCAGTATAGTGTAGCTTATTTACGCTTGTTTGTATACTGTAGAATCATTTATTTTCATTGACATTAAATTTCGTGGAATTTGTGATTGAATTAATTTCGTTGGTACATATATTCGTGGAACTATGTTCTAGAAAAAATGAGGTTTATGAAATAAACAGTTTTCGTGGGGAAAAATATTCGTGGTCCAAGTCATCCACGAAATCAACGAAAAATAATTCCCCACGAAAATTAATGATTCTACAGTATATATTCCAGTATTAAACCATGTAGAGGAGAAAATGGCTTCCTAGTAACATAAACCAATTTCAAAATATATTGAGTGTACTGGTCACATAATGACAGGCTTTATAGTATACATGTACATGTTTATGGATTCATAATTAGATACATCAGTTCTATTTTGAAATTATCATTGCGACTTGTGTGAATGGGTAAGGTGACGACCATTCAATTTCATTCTCATTAGTCTACCTATAGACGATGGACTTTTTAACTGACCTCTTGTCCAGAACTGATTGCGGTTATGTCACCCATCATATTTTTCAAAATGTATTAGAATGATGTTATCGTAAAAAAGAAGAAAATACAGGTGATTACTCCTAAGACGCCGATACCTATAATCTTTGAGAAGCTGTCGCCAATATTGAAACTTTTAAATGAGTTCGAAGGAAGGTTACTCTGAAGGGATTGTAATGAATCAGAGTAAGTCCGGTATAAGTTAAGTGTAATTTTATTTTTAGTCAAGCAAGTTATAATTTATCAATAAAACAAATGCACGTACATAATAAAAATGAATCTATAAAGATATTTTGTTTCTTTTTATTTCTATATGTGGCATACTTACTGATCTTAAAAGGGGATATTTAGTCACAATAATAGCTTATGAAGCGAATTGTTTTATAATTAAACCAACCAACATTGACTACAATTGATAATAAGTATTAACATTGGTTCATCATGACTGAAACGTATTTCTCTTGTTAGACTCCAACTTGGACGACCCCCATGATAAGGGAATACCATGAAAATTTTCTTTCTTCATGTCTTTCAGACTAAAGTAAAATTACTTGATACATGCTCGTATATTCGGAGTTTACGATGCGGTTGCTTAATTGTACAGCTCCTTATTAAACAGTTCAGTCTTCTAGCGAGGCAAAAAGGGCACATGGGTTGAACAAGCACACAAAAGAATACATCGAGACAGGAATTCGAACCAAGTAGTGTTGGGATGATTATCGATTACCTTGACCGCTCGTACATGAAGGACTTTCGATTGTTCACTTAAATTTAGTTCACTTTCCATTTAATTTGGAAAACCGAAAGTGAAGCAAATATCATGAATGGATTATTTAGAATTTCTATTATTTTTTTCCAGCTGGCTAGGTTAAGTGCCAGTTTTAACTTGATAGTGTTGCTATATGACTGAACTTGTGTCACAGCGACGGTAAACTGCAACAAAACAACAGCAAATCGTATTATCTTCTAGGAGAAAAGTATGTAGCTCTGATTATCACGTGATTCATGAGACAGTCTAGGTGGGGAATATCGCTTGAAGTCAAACTTCGTAGATGGATGTGGTTGAGTAATTGCCTCATTTCATTGTTGGTGTCTACCGTGGCTGTGATACTAATTCAGCCAACTACCAAAGTCCAGCTAAATACGAAATCGTTCCGTGAGTCTTAAGTATAAACAAATGTAAAATCTGCACAGGGTATTAATAGCTCTACAAGTTGTCTTTATACCTGTTAGAAAAGAAAGACACCATAAAAAACAACAAATATGCATTGTATCAATAAGTTGTTTTTCAAGAAATAACAAGAGAAAATTACTATTCTTAAAAAATAAAACTAAATATTTCCTTCTCTTATAAAATGACTTTTAAAACAATTACTTATATGTGATTGACATGTATACAAACTTATAATATAACAGAACAATGACACGCTGCATCTTAAAATTCAATACAGTGTCTACTAGGTTAGAGAAATGTTACCTCTTAAATAATATACACATATATTAAAAGCGAATACATAATTTCAATATTTAAGCATTTTCATGTACGGAACATGAGAAAGGATAGTATCAAGCATAAAACTATTCCTTCTCGTCAGTTTCTGGGTTGGAACAATACTTTGCACCGGGGAAAGACTTTAATTATAATTGCCCCAAACGGAAATTTTAAATTCCAACCATCGGATTCTGTGGTCAATAAACACTACCAGTATTCCAGCAACAGGACTTAGCGCTAAAGAATACGTATTCCTGATTGAAAGAAACTTGCATCCGATCATTTCTGTTTTATGAAATATTCAGGAATATGACAAACATGACAGATGGTTTAACATAGATAACTAAAGATATTTCCTAGAAAATGAAATATTAGGAAAGTTTTCATAAAAGAAACAAAACATGACCCTCACCCCTAACTTGTTAAGTACTATGTAAAATTACTTGATCCTAGGTATTTAAGTAATATTAAATCTTGTTTTAGGTAAACTTGTATCCTAACATTTCTGTTTCATGAAATATTCAGTTATGTAATTAAGAAGAAATATGATTTAACATAGATAACTAACAATATTTAGAAGAAAATGAAATATTTGGTTAGTTTTTATCAAAGAAACAAGAATGATCCTCCAGTCCATATTTTTAAGTACTAAGTAAGTTTGCTTAGCACTACTAGTATTGTTGGTGAATTTTGAGCCAGTTTTGTTCAACGTTAAATTAAAATACTGACGTTCTCAGACAAAAAAACAAACATGGAAATGTATGTTCGTATATTCAAGGTGATTTTCCAAACACACCTTTCATGTACTTTTCTTGTTTTCTGCAATGACATATTATTTCTCCTTTTTCCATATATATCTAGGTCATCACACACTTTACACTACAACAAGAACTTACTAGTATAAAAATATTGTACAGTGTGGAACATTTACATTCATATAACCAACAGTACAAAATCGGATAACTGTGTACGTTAATTTTATAGTATGATAAATTCGAAAAATTTGGGGCTGTCATAAGACCATAGTCTAAATTATGCATTATAATGTGTCCTTAATCAGTCTATAAACATCATATGTACAACCCAGCACATCAAATCTCAAACTGATGTGGTCATGCCATGAAATAGGTTGAATGCGGATACACTTTGCCCAGACTGGATTCACAAATGTGTTGTTCACTATTGTTGATACGTCCGAGTTACCTTGGAATACCTGGAAAAAGAAAAAAAGATGAAGCGCATTATTGCTTAAAAGGCAAGTTTTTTTTAAATTTTTAATCATTTATTAATTTATTTGATAAAAGACTCAATAGAACGTTATTTACTGTATGGATTCGTCTGAATAGATATGATGCATATCATGTCCCAATGACAAACCACAGGAATGTATTTCACATAAAAATGTTCGGCCTTGTTGGCCATTGGCTTTGAAGCCGAGTGTTGAGGGTTCGATTCCCACTGGGGTCTGGCACGCTCTCCAAGATGAATGACTACACTTTCTTTGTAATGGTCATTCGTCTTCCATCGCTGTTCGTAGTTAACTTTCAGTACTGTCAGAATCCCGGGAAGAATTGTTAGGTTATCAGGCTTTCTATTAGCCTTTGGTGGTATAAAATGACGTCGAAGTCATTGTTGTGAGGTGCAGAGTGATAGAAAATATGCTACAATAACCATTCGGCCGCGGATACCTTCCCTGCTCTTCGATGTTAATTGATTAATTTAAATATTAATGTAATAAAACATATATAATGAACAGCACATAGAAACACACCTGTATACGTCCGTTTCTTAATACTTGGGTGAAGTGAAAGTCGATGCAGTTTCCAGAGTAAAGAACTTGATACTCTTGAACCCATTGTGTTCTACCCTGACTGTCGTCCCGTCCTTGTGTAGCCACTCCTGTTACCAGTTTAGTGTTAAGAAATTCAGCCTATTGTATAAAAAAATTCAGTTATATTACTCTTTTCAATAAAATGCATGCATTCCGTTTAAAATTGATAAAAAAATCACAAGAAATCGCAAAAAAGTCTTGATAACCGATCCGAAAATTACATGACCAGATATTGACTCCGTGACCTAAAGGCTTTTTAAGAACGACTGAATAATTCATGTTGGAGTGTTAAGACTATGACCAGACTTTCTGAATGATACAAAAGATCGATCCAGATAGGAGAGAACGAATTTGGTTCTTTCAAGTTTGTCATACGTTACATTTATGAATGACCGTATTATGAATAATGATACACAACACATTCATAAACCTTTCAAATTTTATTACATAGTGTGCATTATGGGTATATCTTTAATTGGTCAAACTTTTGACCCACTGTTGAAACGACTTGCCTTCTGACAAAATAGGGTAGCTTTGCAGGCAGCAAAGGAAATGTTATTGTCAGAAAATACTATCTGAAAAATTTACTGCTCAAAAATAACTTGTGTTAAAACAAAAACTACTTTCAAACCAGCCTGATAATAATGGCACATCTACCATTACAGTAATAGGGATACCTTGGCGAATGTTTTAATGTCATGCTAAACGGATTATTTATTTGTGGTAAAAATAGTCGTAGAAAGCCTAAAGGGCATTATATATAGAAAAAAAAAGATCCTTTTATAGCCATATGTAATACAAATGAGGAGTGTTGAAATATGAATACAGTCTGAATCCATTGGTGAGCAGTAAAACATAAATACATTAACAAATGGGGATATTTTAATCCA
>CM037787.1:43900840-43929612 GCA_021229015.1 Solen grandis | reverse complement strand
TTGCCAGTTGGTTATGACAAAAGCCTAGTGTATCAGTTGTTGCCAAGCATAATGAAGAAGAAGGGACGTAGTAGAACAATTAGTGTGGTAATTTTACCATTAAACGTTATTCAGGAGGGACAATTAACCCTGTTAAAAATGCATGGTATGTCAGCCTACAGACTTCCATATATAGTGGCGTGGAGCCAGATGTTAACCTGGCAGAAATTGTGAATGGGAAGTATTAGGTTATATATGCACACCCGGGAGCGCTACTAAATACTGTCCATGCAGGAAGCGCAGAGTGCCATTGGCACTGAAAAGAAAAGAAGAGGGAAGAAAGAAGGGGAAAAAAAACAAACAAAAAAACACACACCCCCTCGTCCTAATACTAGTTGAGTATCTCTTACTATCTCTACATTCTCATTTATATGTACATGTAATTGTTTATCCTCCGTCTTACTATCCCTTTACCCTCACATTGCATATATATAATATCTGATTTGTCTTTGTTGTTTAAATCTGTGTTCCCCCACCTCTTAAATTTTCACCACGACTGTTAACAAACAATCACCATTGTTATAATCATTGTATGCTGACCGGAACTCTCAATATATGTATAATTATATATATTTTTGTACATAACCCCATGTTGCATTTTGTATGCCTGGGTGAAATAAAAAATTTGTTCTGTTCTGTTCTGTTCGGCAATTAAGCTGTAAAAAAAGGGGTAATCTCTGGACAACTTCCTACCTTAAGTAATTAGAACGTCTAAGGCTGTCTAGCCTTTCACTACAAAAACACAAGTCAGTCACGGACTGACCAGAGAGTAATGCAGAGAGAGGAGTCAGAGACAGTTCATGTTTGGGAGCTGAGCAGAACAGTCTATGGTCTTGTTTTAGTGTAGGCTGTATGGCCTTGATAGTAGGAAATGTTATTGTGTAAAGACTTGCAAACCACTATATACGATCACGTGACAGGGTTATGGAAATAAAGTTGTTATATAACAAAATGACTTGTGTTCACGTTAAACCACGCTCACCTGTTAAACATGACATTTTAGTGACTATGGATCAATCTTTATAATCCTGATCATTGAAATGTCTTTTATTAGAGTCACAATTAAAACAATTTGGATTGAGGATTTTCCTCGGCGTTTTTTTTTCCGAAACCGCCATATTTTGGTCACATGGTTTCAACTATCATCACGTGACTTGTGTGGTAACAGTGGTTAAAGCAGCGTACCGTTACATAACCAGTGCGCGGAGTTTGTCACAGTGACTGAAACCATGGTTCATATTTTCATATATATTAATGCGGTTACTTCCCCTGGTTATACCTAACGATTCTGTTGACGTCGATTTGACTGACTTAAACAAATGTCAATCTGAGACGACCCTCTATACGATGTTGTCAGATTCAGGTACCGATACTGAATCTGATTTTAATGAGACTGAATTTCAGCATAATTGCAATAGAACTAAGTCGAGGATCTACATTTCTTGAAGGTGACTGGTATTGCAGAAAAAATTAAACAATGATGCGGTGTAATCAGTTTTACAACCTGTGTTCCCAAAGTCAAATGTTAATATTATTGTTAGCCGAAAAAGTGAAAGTACGAAAGCGGCAAGTACGTGTATACTTGATTTTGTATAAGTACAATGTAACACTCCGCAGATAAAACCCAAATGTTTAACTAAATTTTAAATTTGAACAACATAATGACGTCTGTCATAATCATAATCAAAGACAATTTCAAGAAGAGACGGGAGATTATAAGAATCCACCATGAGTATTCATGCAGGATAGGGATATCCTACCCGAGGGTCAGAAATTTCAGGCAGGGACGAGGCTCTTGCCTGAAATTTCTGATCCCGAGGGTGAGATATCCCAATCCTTCATGAATTTACGAATTATGGATTTTTTTTCTCCCATGAACGATTATTACTTGCCACAGACCGTCAGCCTCGATTTAATATACATATCGCGCTTCCATTTATTTTTTTTTTTTTTTTTTTTTTTTTTTTTTTTTTTTGCACTTTTTGTTGCCCCTTAACAAATTAACACAATAAAAACATGAAAGAAATCGGCATTTTAAAGTTCACACACAAGTATGTACCTAAATTCTGATGTTCGTTCAACTGGGAATTACCATTTGCTTAAAATAACTTAGTTGAAAATACCAGTCCTTGACGGTACGTAATATTCCCCCAAATATTAAGCCTTATTTCACATTCGTAGTAGTAAATGATAATAAAGGGATAACTAACTAGATATATATATATAATATTTTCAAACATACATGTATATCTATTCACATGAATTACAACCAAGTTAGTTTTGTATCTTGATAAAATGTGTAACTTACAGTCATCGTTGTTTATTTACGTGACATTGAAGAAAAGCTGATCACGTGACATGGAAGATAGGGTTTTCTTCCATGAGGGATTTCCCTATCTTCGTATGCTGAACATGGGAGAAATATCTATATTTTTTTTCTTTAAAAATTACACCATGTAAAGACAGGCACGGAGAGACGCACAACACTGTTCAGTAATTAAAATCGTATCAGGAACCGTGCCGGCTCTTGCCGGCCCAAAATAATGATGTAAATAAGTAATTAAAAAATAAAAAAAATATATCCATGAAATATGTTTGAAGCTTTCGTGCAAGCGTAAAAGAAATAACAACAATACTCACAAATAATTTATAAAAACTGTTTTATATGATTGTACGATTATATTTTATTTGAGTAAAAATTACAAACATGTTTATGAATGCATAGAAAAAATACAGATGTAGACAATATAGGAATGTTCATTATTACTGATATCGGACACATCCGAGGAGCAACTGATGACGTAATATGACATCATTCTCGGTCGCCTAACGACAAACGTATCACGTCTGCTTCTGGCGCCCGTCACCTAGCGTAATGGATGTTAAGGGGAACTTCTGTAAAGGAAGAACAATTTCTCAGTAAAATCAGTTATTATTAATCATCATCATCATCATCATCATCATTTTGTTTGATAGGTAATTCATTTCTTTTTCAATGATAAGTTAAACTTGCCTTATTAATAATGTGAAATAACCAAATATTTTACCACTGTCTGACTAGACTAGGTTCATGTGTGGCCATCGTCTGAACCCATGGTCGTTCAGTACCCTTTGCTTCTTAATTGACCGTGGGTTATTTGATTAGCAAAATTTCGTACTCATGAATTAATAGGCAATTTTATTTAATCCGTGGCGGAGGCAACACGGGTCATTTTATTTATAATACGGTGCATAACAAAGACCATAATTGTCGTTCTAAAAACCTCGAGGGTATTGTTAAATTTCGCATGTTCATGTACATATGTTTTTTAGACATGCAATCGCGAAACTTATCGCGAATTGGAGAAGGGGGGTTAAATTGGCCCGAAAAGGACACCGCAAGTTGTAGAATTCAAATTACTACGCGTGGTTCCATTTTTTTCACAACCGTTTTGTCGTTTAGATCGAAAGCTGATACACTTACCCGATTGGACGCAGGATTATAAGAATCCATCATGAGCGTTCATGAAGGATAGGGATACCTTAATAGAGGATCAGAAATGTCAGGAAGGGACGAGGTTAGCGTTACCCAATCCAAACACTCATATCGTAATTTCCAATATAAATACGTATATCCCCCCACCACCGATGTTCTTACTTCCACATAGGGAGTATCCACATATTCACGTCGAGCTACTAATTGAAATTTCTACGGTTGATAAATGGAGAATAATGGAAGAGATTGAAAATGGATGTCTGACGATGATGCTCTGTTAACCCTTTCCCTCATATAGACTCATTTTGACGCACTCAATAGGTACCACATAAAGCCTGATCTGCAGAAAACCACAGTTAAACCTTACCAAATTTAATTACAAAATCCTCATTTCCAGACCACTGAGGAGCAACGAACAGCATAAAACCTGATCAGCCTGCGAGTAACTCGCAGGCTGATCTGGTTTTATGTTGTTCGCATAGGTCTTTTCATGGTGTCCTCTATGACGGAAAGGGTTAACATGGAATATATACCGTTGGTTCCGACGATGTTGTTTGGCCCACGCGAACCAAGTTTCCATATCACCAATTAAATTATTTAAATACCATGATCGGTTAAAACCAATCACAAAAATTAAAATTATATATAAATATACATATTAACAAACCTCTGCAGCCTTCTTTTTCCACTTTCTCAAAGGCGTAGTTTATCATCTTTTTATAATTATTGAGCATGCGGTTTCCGAATACGAGTTTGCAGCTGTCTGTTTGTACGACGGGACTGTCATAATTGGTCAACGTCTTGACTGAGCCTGGAATGACGGTATAAAAATATCATTTGGGCTTAGGAAACGTTCGGTTACATTAATACATGGTGAAGCAAAGACAAGATATGCAATACATCCACAAAAACCAAGTGTTCCGAATAACAAGGTCCTATGTACTCATATCCTTCCTTCATGTACAGACCTTGGTCCAAACCCGAGCGCAGTGGACTGGCTCCGCATCAATCACTCCCACAATGCATTACCACGTGACCATGATATGTACCAAAAGTCACGCTGTTGATTACCTGTGATTTAGCTGAAACTCGGCTATTTTCACTCATTGTGGCAGAGATCTGTGCAAAATATTTCCCGCCTTTAGATTGACCTGGGCCATGTGCCTGCAGAATGTATTTTAACACTGAACAATAATGCAATGCGTCAAGTTATCTGAATCTTTCAATGCATGGGGAAGTTACAGTAAACACCACTATGACCTTCAGCTCCACGTATTAACCTAGGCCAAACGCCTAATGTCGACAACTTGTACCAAATTATAATGCATGAGAAAGTTACGATTTGTACAAAGAAAGATTTTTACAAATTGTTTAATTTTATATTATTTCTATTATAAAACTAAAAACGTCATACCGCTCTACCATTAATGTTTATGGGGAGACTTATGTCCTTCATAATATTGTTAACCAGGTTTTCCGAAGGAAAACTCTGGTTATTAGATTTGGGTATGTCGGCGGGCGGGCGGGCGTAAACAATTTCTTCTGTGCGCAACTCCTCCTACATTTTTCAACGGATTTGGCCCAAACTTTTACAGAAGCATAATTACATAGTGGCCTGGCGCATATTGTCAGGGTTTTGTGGTTCGACTATTTTTGATGCAGTTATGGCCCTTTGCCCCTTAACGGATGTAATATAAAGGGAAATATTCTTTCGTGCACAACTTCTACATTTCTTAATAAATATGATGTGCCATTGTTATGTAAAGTTTGTGTGACATCCATCTTACGGTTTAGGAGGAGTTGCGCTTACAAACTATTTTTGTTAAAAAAAAAAAAAAAAAAAAAAAAAAAAATGGATTATCTCCCCTTTTGGTGGTCAAATAGGTTTAGGAGTTGTGCTTATAAGAATACGGATAGACAGACAGACAGACAACTGGTAATTCCTATATACCCCCACAAAAAAAAAAAAAGTAGAATTTAGTTAAAGTGAATGCTTATGTGACATTTTCAGAAGCAGATTGTTGCATCATATTCATGTCTTGTTCAAAGTTAATGTGGATAAATGTAAGTTAAAAATCCTTGTTGCACATATTATATATGTTTGCTTTATACAGAATTGCATTAGATTTAATAGACATTGAGCACAAAATTATTTGACTGATACAAATAATCTGTACTGGGACGAAACATTGCGAAAAGAAAACCTGGTTTTGTGACAATACCTGTCACTTCTTCATGAATTATATTCACAAAAATCCTTCATTTAGCATATTTTGTGTTTTCTAGAACACAAATGGCATGTATTTTGTAGAGTTCGAACACAAATGGCACGTATTTGGTATATTTCGTGCTCTCTAGAACACAAATGGCACGTATTAAGTAGATTTCGTTTTTTCCAGAATACAAATGGCACATTTTTTTGTTTTTTGTTTTTTGTAGATTTCGCACATGAATGGCACATATTTTATGGTAAGGAAAATATGACTGACGTGCCCAAGTGACTAAGATTCTCGCTCTGATGGGGCCTTGAATCCAAAGAAACAAAAACAAGGCAACATTCAGAATTTTTTTTTTTTTTTTTTTTTTTTTTTTTTTTTTTTTTGAGGCCCCATATGGGTATCCCCATTTATTTTCCCCGTAATAGGTGAACAGAGGTCGGGGAGCCATCCTCAGTTGACCGTACAATGCAACATAACTTTCAATCATTATAAAAGAATTATACAGAGAAAAAAATAAACATTATATTTTACTTTGTATTAAATTTAACCATATAGGCACTTTATTTTTTTTATGGGTTGAAAAATACAAACAAAATTAATAATAATGAAAAAAGAAAAAAAACTAAAAGTAAATTGTTCTTCACATGTGATTAACATTAAAAGTTTCAATATTCAACATTCAGAATTGGTCAGTAGAGTATTGAATTAACAGTTACGACACAACAAATATTTCCACACATTTTTTTCCTGGGTTTAATATTTGCTGGGACGTAAGCAATGTTACGCAGAGGTTATAGAATAAGTATCGAGTTTTTATTCTGTTTTTTTTTTTTTTTTTTTTTTTTTTTTTTTTTTTTTTTTTTTTTTTTTTTTTTTGTCGTTGTTGTTGTTGTTGTTGTTTTGTTTTATTTATTTTTGTTGTTGGTTTTTTTACTCATAGACGTGGAACTATAAACAGCATACTCTTGAAATTTGAGTATCAAACATATTTTAAAATAACCATGTTTTGATAAATTACACCACAAAAACTCAATTACAACCTATGGTAAGTACTTAACTGTAATATACAGTAATCGTACAAAAACTTATATACCAGTTTTCTGTATATTTAAGAAGAAGTAATAATTTATCATAGAAAGTACCATTATGTATAATATATCAAATATAAATGTCCTTCAATTCGGCTTTTTATTGACCCAGATTTTTCACCGGATTTCAACCAATCAAAAACTGTCAAAAATGTATCTCTAAGCGCACCTGCTTAAAGGCAGTGTTCTCACTAGCTATTGGTCAGGACTGGTTTATTTACTTTTCACAAATGTAACTGGACATGAAAACTGTACAAAGTCAGAGATACAGACTGTTTGCTATGTAACGGTACCGGAAGTAGATACGATCGCACGCTACAGCTAGTGACTATGTAACGGTACCGGAAGTAGATACGATCGCACGCTACAGCTAGTGACTATGTAACGGTACCGAAGTTGCATTCTGATTCTCAGAATGCAGTCTCATTGCTATGACCTCGGTCTCCGGAACCTGATAACTCAGATTTCAGTTTACATGCTCCAGATTGTTTCTTTAAGATACCGTGAGTTATTCGTATCTTTTTCGTATAAGTAACTGCTTCAGAAAGTGTATTTAAACTAGTATATTTTATGGGCATAACACCTACCAGATTTAGAAATTTATATTTCATTCTGCCTTATATTCGAAGATTAATATTATAGAGTCAAAGATTTTAGATCAACATATACTATCTTAAAACGTTATAGGAAAATATTGCGCAATTTGAATAAAATAAGCATACACTGTCGACATTGCATTGATGTTCATAAGATTCCGGGCCTTACAAATTAAAAATAACGATTTCTATACACTTTTTGACAGGACGCCGTTCCAATAGCTAATGCATGTATCTGTAATCTGGTAAGTAATGCAGTCAAATTGCTTTTAAAATGTCTATGATATTTTGTCTTTGTAACTCCGGATAGAGCGATATTGTAGTTGTTGTTTGTTTACATGCATTGCACTTAAAAAATCGGAAAGTAGTTCGTAAATCAACCCTGCCCTGATGTAAACTGTAATAACGAAAAAAATATTAATTATAACAGCATCTTAGCAGAGAGTTATAGTATCTATTCTGAAAGATTTTATTCCATTAAATTATTACGTGTCTATGATTTCAAAATCCCAAAAATTGCCTATCACAAAATTATAAGGTAAGATGTAGCAGTATTTTTCAATTGGCAGCTCTCAGGACTATCAGTCCTTTGATTTAAAAATGTTTTCCCATTTGTTGCATTAGAAATAAATGCGAACAAGGTCATTTATGGCCTCAGCAGGAACCTTACCTATAATGAGGTATTGTTGATCAACTTTTAATACCCTTTCACATCCATTCTTTGTAGCGCTTATGTAAAACGTGTTGTCTCCCTGCACTGCTCCTTCCGTATCCTGTTCGCAAAAGACAAAATATCTACTCTCTTAAAACATTTTACAGGGGTCAGTCACAAACAATAATCACTAAAAAGAACGTTTTTTCTAAGTGTACATATAATAAACAAAATAAATGATGAATGACAAAATTCCATCTCCATGGTAAAACTTCGATGTTTGCTCCTAGGCAACTGAAGTTGACCCGTCGGTCCTCTCCGTTTAGTGCACACTTTAGTGTCGTAGCATATTCCACGTAATAATTCCTTCAGTTTTGGGAAGCTGGCGCGTAACTACCTTTGTGCGGGCGCGGCTTAATTCCCACAAGATTCCGACATTTAAATAAAAAACAAGAACTATTTTTTAAAAAAGATACTCGGCCGTGGTAACCAGCTTGATGAATAGTGTCTGAATGGTTTTACATGTAATAGATTTTGTTGTTGGTTTAATAGTTGTGTAATTCCTGTGTCAGTGCAGTTCTTGAAATACCACGGATCCAAATAATTTGTAATCTTGGTAGAGACTTACAACCTTAAAACATCTGCGCATTAGACTTCGTTTCGCGGGCTACAAAACGAAACCGGATGTTACGTTTTTGTTGAATATAAGATCTGTCAGGGTCGAACAATCAATTCCGAAATCTATGTGTTTCCTTTTTTTAGCGTTCTACTCTTTCAGTTTACCTTAAAAAGGTGCAGTGTCTTGCTATTCGGAACAAATCGTTCGCAGGGGAAGAAAACTTCAACTTTTAAAACAAACAGAGATCTAAAGAACTCATTTCTTTTCTTTTGACAAATTTTGCAATGACGAATGGGAATTTAGCAAAGTATATAATAACCAATGAAAAGCTTAATTTTATTCCTCTTCATTACTGTGTGTTTCACAGAAAGTCAGGGTGAAAATAAAAGGCCTAACGGCCGAAAATAATAATAATAATTGATTATATATTATATAAAGCTTCTTAGAGCACACATAATACGCCAGATTTCGTAAGTATTTTCAATTTTCAGAGTTGGGGGAGCCAGCACAATTATGAATCCACATGAATAAAGGGCAAGCTACAATCCTGTAAGAAGAGGACAGCACGGGTATACTAGTAATCAAGAACTTCCCACAGGTTTGCTTTATTAGGTAAGGCATGGTCGCTTAAAATTAGAAGCATACAGTCAGTCATTTCTTAAAAGAATTCAATTAGATTAGTTCTTATTAACTTCTTCTCGTACTTTTTATTCACACTCTCCCCGGTTGGTACCGTATGTGTTGTAAATCCTCCACGAAAATAATATGCAAAAATCATTAAAACTTGGCACAGTTTTAACTTCGACGGAATTTCCGGTCTTGGGGAGTTTTTGTATACCATTCACTACTTTGACGTTTCAATTTGGGCTCGAACGCGCATATCATTTTCCTATCGATTGCCACAATGCCATGAAACATTCCATCACCTTCTTCACCATACGCTTTTCATGAGTTTACGGGCAATTTTCACGTTGGGATTTTACACCTTCTGACAGAATGCGGGGCACCCAACGGGCCGCGATCTTTCGCATTTGCAAACATTCCGTAAGAAAACAATGAATTGACCCATAACTCAATAACTCATGAGCATTTTTCATCGTATATAAATTTCATGTTCTGTCTTTGATCTATGCTGACGCTCAGGATACAAGGGTAGTTCCAGGACCGGATAGTGGGGGCATGCGCCATGTCTACGGCGTGATTCGTACTATTTCTGTCTCAAGTAGACATACTGCAGTCCCCAAATGACTGAAATACCGTCAGCGGGACGTAAACACACATTGATTGGAAAAATGAATACACCTGACATGACCATCAAATGATACCTTGTTGATCAATATAAGTCAATAAATTAAAAAAAAATAGTTTCATGTCAGATAAAAAAGTAACTGCATGAAAAGAAATCATGTAAAAGTTTAAATCAAATTTCAAAAGAATTTTTCAGATGAATCAAACTGAAAATGATTCATTGCATTATAGAAGGATTATTTTATAATATGGTTTTATTTTCCTATGTGACTTTTTTCATACTTTTAAAATGATCTGCTATGTGCCTAAATATTTCCACTGGCTTTTATAAGAGTCTCTTATTTCTGTTTGATAGGTCCTTGTTTATACCAAAATTTTGAGAGGTCATGGGTTCGATCCCCGGCCGCGACATACCAAAGTCGTAAAAAATGGTACTGTTATAGCTCCCTTGCTTGGCGCTCAGCATATAAGGGTAGTTTCAGGACTGGTTGGCTCGGTGTCAGGATAATGTGACTGGGTGTGGCATCATGCCACGTGTCTACGGCGTGATACTGCAGTGTGGCAGCACTATATCTGTCTCAATTAGACATAGTCTCCAAATGACTGAAATACTGTTGGTGGGATGTTAAATCAAACAAACAAACAAACAAATTTTTGATGCATAATACAAATGTACCTTGCTCATTTTGTAGTATACGAAGTCGCCATTGCCCAATGTTTTAGCTTTTACAGTGGCAAGAGAAACTGAAAAGAGAAAAGTAGATAACTATTTCAAAATAATAATGATGGTGTACAAAAAAATGTCAATAAGGAGTAGGCCACGGTATTATGATAGTAGTGAAAGTAATGACGAAGAGAAAAATAATGTCCTTTTGTTTCATAGATTTATCAAAAAAGTGTTGAGACCATCAGATTTGCATGAAAAGCCTCAATCTGTCTGACAGTATGTCGAATGTTGCTGGTTCTATCTGGATGAGCTTTGTACACTCGAAAGCTTTCTACACCGTTTTGATACATGCAATTAGCATGACGTCACTATCCGTCCAAAATTTGAGAAAGTGTGTCAAAATGGCATGTGAACGACGTCAGAACTATGAATTATAAAAATCGACTTACCAAAGTCATGCGTACATAACGCTTTTTTAAATTGCGATAACGAGGTCTGAAAACAACCACATTTTTGGGAGATAGCCAGTGTCGGGCTCAAGCACAGCATGATGAAGATGGCACCCTGGAGGTGGGTACGCGTCTGTAGAAGATGTGCCTAAAACAATGATATGTAGACTAAGCGCTATGATTGCGCAAACGCGAAGATGCAATTATGACAATGTGATTGGACAATAATGAGAACGCAATAATGATACTGATACAGTACAGCATTATGATGTTATGATGGTGAAAACGCGACAGCACTATGGTGAAACACGGTACTATGTTGCATTATCATCATAGCACTATCGTATTGTCGCGTTTTCATTATCGTTCTGTCGCGTGATCAGTATCATGCTATCGCGTTTTCGTCATCGAATATCGCGTTTTATATATACACATTCAATGACAATGGCCCTAATGGGATTATGTACAAAGTAGATTTGCTTCAGGTACAACTAGAGCTAACACTTAAGGTGATAAATACCCCCACACTACTTTTTGTCACAAAATTCTCTCCACAAAACAGCAGAATTTGATGCAGCTAATGTAAACTATGACAATAACAGGGAGATCAAACAAAAACTTTGCAAAGCAACCTAAAATGTGCCAACATTTCATTCCCTAATGGTGCACTCTGCTGCCAATGGTAACAGTTTGGGAAACGATGTTATTGCTATAAGAAATGGTAAAGGAGAGAATATTGGAATTAATTATTTAAAAATCATTTAACAATATAAAAAAGTATAATTATTTACATCTGTGCTTAGCATAAGTGCAGACAAATAAGATTAAGAAATAATTAAATAAGATAAGGTAATAATTTTTGAAATCCTTCTTGTAGTAATTGAGAAATAGCGCAGACAAAGAATGCTCTAATAAAATCATCAAAGAGCCAAAACTCAGAAAAAAAATTGAAATTGTTCAACCGTAACATGAGTGCAATATACACATCTGTGCTTGCTAGTAAAACTTCTTATGAAGTTTGATTGAAATCCATCCTGTAGCAACTGAGAAATAGCGTGGACAAAGAAAGCTGAAGAAAATCATTTATGGACCATAACTCAGACATTTTTTTTCTCAACCGAACGGAAAAAAGAAATCGATCCTGTAGTTGCAAAGAAAGAGTGCAGACAAAGAAAGCTCAAGAAATTTCATTTATGGGCCATAACTCAGAGAAATATCATTCAACTAAAACAACTGCCCAATAAGTAAATCTGTGCTTGCTAGTTAAATTGCCTATGTAGTTTGATGGAAGTCCATCCTGCAGTTATTGAGTAATAGCGTGGACAAAGAAAGCTCAAGAAAATAATCAATGGACCATAATTTAGAGATTTTTTTTCTCATCCGTAACAAAAGAAAAAGTTACTAGTGAAACTTCTTTTGTAATTTGACTGAAATCCATCCAGCACTTATTGTACTTAGTCCTCTATACCTTTAGGCCTTTATAGACTTAAGGCAAAAGAGCCTATTACTCCAATTCAACGGATGCTTGCATCTGAAATGAAGTCTTTTTAAGCATTTGACAGATCATGATTATAATTTAATGATTGCTGGATTACCTTAAAGGTTAACCCACCTTGTTATAACATTTTTTTAATTATCCAACAAATGAAATTATAACTAAATTGTTTCTAGGTAGGAAGATGAAAACATTACAATGACCAAAATTTCTTCATAGCAACTAAAATTGTCAATTAGATGGGGCTATTATCACTCAAATGCCCCGATTAGCCATTAATTGTTCTGTATAACACATATGTTAAATATATAACGTTATTTTGGCATTCTATTATTATTTTTGTCAAAACGCATACCGTAGATATTGGAATTTATTATTTTTACTTTTTTTAAATGGATTCATATCTTTACGACATTTTGAGTATTAAATTGGATTAAATTAACAGCGGTCAAACCAGTGCGCATTGTTCGCGCATATCGGATTCACCCTAAATATACTGACAGACGATATACATGTATATTGATTAAATAGATATATGTCTGTCAATTGATATTTCATTAAATGACCAAATTGATTTATAGTTAAAATCAAGTGCATGAGTAATAACTAAAAAATCATGTGATATATATACTATTCATATACATAATTACATAATTTATATATTCTCAATAAAATGTTTTTGCAAGTGTGTAAACTTGGCAAATTTTGACGTCAAATGGTTTTAAAATGGTAAGACTAATCCTGAACGGCCATATGTTCAAAATTAAAAATGACGTCATTTTTTCACGTGCGCTTTTTCCAAGGGCGATTATCATGCTAATTGCCCTCCAACTAGCAGGGCAAAGTTGTGATAAACCTTTTCAAATACGGATAATCGTTTTTTCAACAATGTATTTTTGTTCCTATATTTAGTAACATGTGTATTCTTGAATAATTAACCATGGCGAAAATTTCAATGCAACAGAATTTAAAAAATAGCTTTGGCGTATGTCAGTAGTATAATAGTTAGAGAGTCTAGTCCACTGGGTCTAACACACTCCCTCGTTTTCTCAACTCGGGAGTGTGTTAGACCCAGTGACCTAAAAACTTCCACTATTATACTACTACTCTATATTTGTGATAAAAAATCAAAAAAATCACACTAATGTAAAATTTAAAAAAAACAACAATGAAAAAAATAAAGAAAATTATGTTTTTTCCTGAACCATTTTTTACCACTTTAATATTTTGAGTTTTACTTTTATTTCCATCTGTTAAAGCTTTAGAGATTAAATTTTTTATACTATTTAATTTACTGTTAGCAATAGTTTTAATATTATCATGTTTTTTAATTTTATTCATAAATCTAAGCCTAACAATTTTTATAGAGGCTCCAACTCCTCCACATACAAGAGCGACAATTTCTAACGGAAGTAGAATAGGAACAATTAAACCAATAGTTCCTATAATTATACTAGCAGACATAAAAGCTGTGTCTACTCCATCTGTTATATTTATTCCTCTTTTATATTTTTTATATAATGCTTTACGAGTATCTCTCTCATTAATTAATGTTTTTTCAATCTCTGAGATTTTTTGCAATCTATAATTTTGACTTGGTTCATGAAGTTCTACTTCCGGTTGCTCTGCACTACGGACAAAGTCAGGTTGTGAATCTAGTATTTCACTATTTAAATCAGGGTATAAATTTGGGGCCGTTGGTTGCTTCATTTTTATATATATTATTTGAATTCAAACAATAACGAGGCAACAGTATTAACTGCAGTTCCATTATCCACCAGACTAACAAAATTAATAACACTTCCAGCCTCAACTAAAAAAGGGCGTTCAAAATTATCATGTTTTGCTGTTGATGTTTGTAAAGTAATATCACACCCACTTAAACGCTCTCCATCAACCAACACACCAACTCGCACTTCACCACTTGCCCTTTTACTCGACAGACCAATACCAGTAATATAACCACGCCTTATCACAACATAACCAACATCTTTTTCTCTACCGGCATTTCCAAATGAAAACACCTTACTTTTAAATAAAGAACCTTTTATTTCAGCACTTATTGTAATGTTTTTTAAGGATTCCTCTATTCTTTTTACCACAAGGTCTAATTTTGTTAAAGTGTCAAGTAATTCTCTATCTAAATTTGACTTTAAATTATTAAATAATTTACTTTCTAAATTTGACTTTAAATTATTAAAATATAAATCTATCTTACTATCATCTAGTATATACTTTTTATAACCAAATATGCTCATTTTTATAGAATAAAATTTTAGCTATGGAACACACTAAGGAATAATTTCTAAAACACAACTCATTGGTAATCCATGATTATTTATTTTTTGTCTTTTTTCATCACGAACAATTATATTTAATTCAGAAATATTTCCCATAGTTAATTTTTTATACTCTGGATTACTAAAGTTTATATTAACAATATCCCCAAATGGTTTATTTTCAACCGGAATAACACCAAGAATATTACTAGGTGCACCATCAAAGAAATTGTAAGAAGTATTTATTTGTTCAAGGTGAATATATAATTGTTTATAAGGAGTTAAATCTATTGGTTGTTCACCATAGCATGGGAGGTTAATAAGAGGTGAATTTTCCAAATAATGACTCTCTTTAAATCCTAACATTTTTCTTAATTCTTTGGTTATTATTAATCCATAGGTTATATCACTAACTGAACTTATTGTTGGGTATTCTTCTGCTTTTAAACAAGCAATACCATTTTTTTCATCAACAGTTAATGTTATTCTGTTGTCAAAATTTTTAAATACATCAACTATTTGTTGAAAATTATAAAAACCATCTGAAATTATTTTTTTGGGTGGTGGGGATTTACGAATGTTAGTATCAATCCATTGTCCAATTAAATTATACCAACCTATATTATAAGTAAAACCTCTCAATCCAATTTTCTTATCTCCATGTTTATTATCTATATATTGTTGTAGGTTTATAGGTTCATTAATATTGGAAATTATATGATTCATTTTTATTGATAAAAAATAAATTTTATATAATTTAGTGGAACAAAGTTCCAGCGGTTCCTTAGATGATTTCTAAAACACAACTCATTGGTAATCCATGATTATTTATTTTTTTCCCCCATTCATCACAAACACTTATAGTTAATTCAGAAATATTTCCTATAGTTAATTTTTTATACTCTGAATTATCAAAAATAATATTAACAATATCTCCAAATGATTTATTTTCAACAGGAACAACTCCTAAGATTTTACTAGGTGCTCCATTATGAAAATTATAAGTACTATTTATTTGTTCAAGGTGAATATATAATTGTTTATAATTACTAATAATATTAGCTTTTATTTTCTCTTCTTCCATTCTTTCTCTTTCTCTTTCTAATCTTTCTCTTTCTAATCTTTCTCTTTCTCTTTTATTCTTTCTCTTTCTATTTTTTCTCTTTCTCTTTGTAATCTTTCTCTTTCTCTTTCTAATCTTATTATTTCTCTTTCAAACTCTTCTGTTTCCATTTCTCTTTTTATTTCTTTTTCCATTACTCTTCCTATTTCTTTTTCCATTTCTCTTTCAAACTCTTCTATCTTTCTTTTCTTTTCTTCTTTATTTTTTTTTCTTTTTTCTTACTTCTTCTTTTCATTACTATATTCATAAATTTTTCTGTCTTTTTAATTTTTTTTTTTTATTTCTTTTTCATTTCCTCATTTTTAAATTTTTTGATTTTTAAATGCTTTTATTATTGATTCTAAATCACCTACATCTCTTTTTTTTAAATGTTTGGAATTTAAAAAATTTGAATATTTTCTATTTATACCCCAATTAAAATTTTTTTATTATCTATATATTGTTGTAAGTGTATAGGTTTATCAATATTAGAAATTATATGATACATTTTTTACCGATAAAAAATGATCCCTGAAGCTTTTAAATATAATAAAGATGTTAATTATTTACATGGAGGAGTGTTTAAAAAAAAGAATATTAACATTATAAAACAAGAAATAATAATTTCATCAGATGGAAACGGAATGACTACGGAACGGCTGCAGGGCACTGCTCTGCACAAAAGTTTTAATGCAAATTTCCCTAATATATTTAAAAAATATCTATTACCTAAAGTTACATCACAAGAAATAGTAGAAAGGTGGGAGAGTGATTGGATGTTATTTTGGCAAAATCAATTAAACTTTGCTATTTGGTGTTCAACTACAGGTTGTGGAGTTGACATAAAAAATCATATAAATGCGGGAGGATTAACAGGTTCTTTATTCTTATTCCATATTTACTATCAAACAAGAAGAATATTAAAAGAAATATCTATTCCTCTTAAACAAGATAAAAGTTGGAATGCTTTTAATAATAATTATGATAGAGAAGCTTATGAAAAAATTTGTAGTGAGTTTAATGTAGATCCTAATACAGATTGGAGACATAAAGAAGATGGTGGTGGTCTTGGTTATGTATATACAAAAGATTCAAATGTTTGGAAAAAAACTTATTTTAAGGATAATTTTCTTTATGTTTTTGATTTATCTGTTTTTAGACTATATAGATTTATTTTTGGACCTGGAGGTCCTGTTAAAGGTAAGTCTTATACAAAAAACATTTCTATTGATTATATCAAACAACCAGATGAATTTAAAAACATGTGGACAACTTTTATTCTTGATGAGTCAAAAGGTTTTACACAAGCAGGAGTTGAAAGAATTAATGAGTCTATAAGAACATATTGTTGGGCTATTCTTGGTGCGCAAGGTCAAACTAAAACAGATATTTTAGGAACAGGAATGGCATTTGATGCTCAAAAACAATTTTTAGCTAACATTGAAGATGTTATAAACAGTCCAATTGATATACCTACTCAAATAAAAAATTATGAAAGTGTATTAAAATATGCAAGAAGTAAAGTTGATTATGTTTATGGTATTGGGTTATATATGTCTCCTAGTGATATGGAATTAAGAATTGGAACAATACAAGATTATAATAATGAAATTATAATTGCAACAGAAATTCAAACACTTGGAATAAATAATGATGTAAATGTTTCTCATGTTGAACCTACTACTACACAACCCACAGATATAAGTGGTACACCAACAAAAAAATCTTTACCAGAACCTACGGACGAAGTCCGGACTAGTGTTTTACAACCGTTCCGCAGTAAACCAATAAAACCTAGTGAACTCATTGAAACAACGGATGAACATGAAGATGATAAAACAGCTATTATAACAGGAAGTATTATAGCAGGACTTTTAGCTTTATTTATTTATGAGTATGTTCTCTAACGGGTAACAGCTGTATAAATCATTCCTATAACTAAAATTAATAAAGCCCATAAATTATTTCCAAACCATGCAACAACATTTCCTGTTGTTTTTAATAACCATCCTACAATAGCTCCAATAATCCCTGGTAATGCCTCTACCGCTTTTCCTGCAAGTTTTGCTAATAGTTTAGCAATATTTGATAATTGTTTTTTTATCCAATCTCTTACATTTCCTCCTTTCCCAGGAGGTTTAGGTGTTACAGTTCCACCACCACCAGGAATAAAAGTCTCAACAATAACACCAAGAATCATTCCAAAAGATCAATATCTTCAAATTTTTATCCCTTTTCTAATATTATATTTTTAGTGATTATTTCTATTTCATATTCATCATTATCTTCCTTAGCTCTTTCTAATTTATTTTTTTCATATGCTATTTTTTTGTTTGTTTCAGAAAGTTCAGCTAAGTTATCTATAAGATGATCTTTTAAAGTGGTCATTGTTTTGAGGACTCCATCTATATCTCTTCTATCTACAATTGTCTGAGTTTCTTGATCTACACCAGTATAAACTTCTTTTACCATAGTTTCGGACGAAGTCCGGCTGCGTAGCATTTCTTCTTCAGAAAAAGATGTTTCCATTACAGTTTCAGCAGCATTTGCTACAGTTTCAGCTGCTCTAGGTAAATCAATCATTTCTATAGTATTAATGTTATTTTCTATATTATTAATCTTATCTCGTTCATTAATTAATTTAGCAAACTCTTTTCTACCATGACTAATCCTTGTAGAATAAGATTGAAAATCATCTACTCCTAAAACCCTTCGAACAAAATCAATACGATATTTCTTCTGAAGTGTGTCAAGTGAATAATATTTTAATGTTTCATTATAATCGTTTGTTTCGTAATATGATATAGGGTATTCTTTATTACCATCTGAAACATATAACACAGGTCTGTTGAATTTATCCTTTTTTATTAATGTATTAATTTCCCTCATAGGTTCTTGGTTTCTTTCATAAAACAAGTTCGTCATATGTTTCAATAAATATTCAGGGGTTGTTCCTGTATCAACATTATTATAAACATTATCAATAGAAGTATGGAACAGCTGCGTAGCACTACTTTGACTTTGTTCATCATTATCATCTATAGGAGGAGTTTCCTCATCATAATCATCTTCATCATCTTCATCAAACACAGGATTTTCAAATTCATATCCTCCTTCTGCCATTTTAAACATTAAAAAATGTTTCACAGCTGGAAAATGCAAAGCAGCTGGAACAGAGTTCCATACAAAGTTCCATTTTTCCCTCTAAAAAATGGCAGCTTACGGAGAAAAACTAAACCCATACAGAAGAATAAGAGAACCTAAAGGTATTAGAGGTATTCGTCAAAGTGTTGTAATAAGCAATAATCCTTCAACTATTGATCAAAATCAACAATTGTCAGTAAGATTTCCTAATCTAAGTAGTAATGATGTTATTGTTCCAGGAACAACAAGATTAGCATTTGAAATTGAAATCAAAAGTGATAGTGATGCAAACGCAACAATATATCCAAACATAGGAAGATCAATAATTAATAAAACAACAATAAAAATATCTGGAAATGAAGTAATGTCAATTGTTGATAGTGATATATTTCATTGTTATATCGATTTATGGAAGTCTCCTACAGAACGTGAAAATATGGCATACCAAGGAATTGGTAAAATAAACATGTTAAGACATAGAGTTGGAGCTGGTAATGCTTCCTCAGATAAACAAGATGAAGCTATTGCAAAAGCTTATGGAAATAGATTTTGTATTCCTCTAGATTTTGAATTATTAGAATCACATATGCCTTTTTATCAAGCTGGTCTAGGAGATAGACTCGAATATGAACTTACATTCAATGATTATAATAAAGTAGTTAAATCTACTGACAAAAATGCTTCTTACGTTATTAAGAATATTTGTTTAGAATTTGAAAGTGTTTCCGATGTTGGATTAGCTAGAATAATTAGAAATAGATTTAGTGGTAAGATGGTTATTTTATATGATAGAATACTTAGACTTAGTAAAATAAAAAAAAACAAATCTGATACACTTTGGAATATTAATCTAAATGTTTCATCTAGAAGTATGAAAGGTATTCTAATGTTATTTGAAGATCCGGATAGAACATCAACAGAACATTATTTTAATCCTGAAATAACAAAAGTAGAAATAACAATAGAAGGAGTTCCAAATCAACTATACAGTCAAGGAATGAAAGCTTATCAACAGTGGGATGAGATAAATAAATTCTTTGCTTTGAATTCAAAAGATGATAAAGAAATTATTAAGATGATAAAAAAATTAAATTTTACCTATACAACATTAGAAAAATATCTAACAACCAATTATGCATTATGGTTAGATTTACGTTCAACGGATGATAACTCTCTACATGGTTCAGGGAGAAGAATTGAAAATGCATCAGAAGGTATCACAATACAAATAACGAAAGACGCAGGATCTGATGAGCCAATAAATGTTTATCTATTTGTTATACAAGATGCACAAATTAATTTTGAAGATGGAAGATTTAAAGAAATTATGTATTAGTGTTTCACAGCTGTTCCATAGTGTTCCATAGTGAAGTATATAAATTACTAAATAATTATTATATATGCCTTAAATAATTACTAAATAATTACTAAATAATTACTAAATAATAAATTAGAAAAATGGAGTTACGGAACGGCTGTATAACACTACCTAAATATCCACACTGTGCAATTATATGTGGACAAACAGGATGTGGAAAAACAGAATTTGTTTTAGATCTTTTAGAAAATGAATATAGGGGTGTATTTAAATATATTATTATTTTATGTCCAACTATTGAATTTAATAAAGCATATAAAAATAGAGAATGGATCTCTGATGTTAAAAACCCTAAAACTAAAAATTTAATAATTGTTAATCCTATTAGTAATGGAGAAGAAAAACTACAAGAACTATTAAGAATTTTCTTTGAGAAATATAAAGGAATTCCAACTCTATATATTATAGATGACTGTAGTGCAACTAAACAATTAACAAAGAAAAGAGACATGTTATCAGAGTTAGCTTTTTCAGGTAGACATGCTGAACAAAGTGTATGGGTTATATCACAAAGATACAATTCAGTTTTAAAAGATTTAAGGGAACAAACAAAATGGTTATGTATTTTTTATACTAAAGACAGGGATAGTTTTGAAAACTGTTTAAGAGAGAATGATGTTATCCCTACATTAGAAGAAAGAGAAAGAATTAAAGAAGAATTGAAAAAAAAGAAACATAGTAAATTAATTTTAAAAACTGATCAACCTACAAATTATTGGGTTAATTAATAATGCTTAAGTAATGCTAAAGTAATGTTAAAGTAATGTTAAAGTAATGCTAAAGTAATGCTTATATATACCTTAAGTTATACATAATAATGCTTAAAAAATGCTAACAATCCTCTATCAAACAACATCAGTAATAACAAATATTATAGTCTTATCAATAGTTGGATATGGGATATTTAATTATTTTAAAATAAAAAAATTGATATATAAAATGGATGCCAAAGAATTTCTTAATCAAAATAGTGTTTCACAGCCGGACGAACTACATAGTGTTTCACAGCTGGACTTTGTGCAGAGCACTATAGATGAAACAAAAAGAGAAAGATTATCAGCTATTGTTGCTGGTGGAGGAAGTAAACATTATCTTGGTAAAGACTTACAAATGTCAGACATTGATACAATGACACTAGAACAAATAAACAAATTATACTGTAGATATGAAGCTAGATTAGGGGCAAGTATGACTAAGACACTAGGAAACTCTTTTATTAATTTTTATGTTATGGGTGTATCAAAATATTTTAATGTTGTTAATCCACCAAAACTAATACAAGATTTAGAAGAAGATCCATTTATCAATCATGCTTTAAATAACTCTTGTTGTGAATTGTATTATAGATATGGAATGTATCTTGCTCCTTTTACTGCTATGCTAACAACTGCTAGTCATATTGACTTCAGGCAAAGCCCGGCTGCGGAACGGCTGTTAAACACTGCGGAGCACTTTACTACACCAGTTGAAAATACACCAGTTGAAAATACACCATTTGAAAATACACCAGTTGAAAAAAGTGAAAATATCATTATTAAAAATGAATGAAGAAACCCCTGAAGTTAAAATAAAAATAAAAAATCCAAAACGAGTATGGAAAAAGGTGCAGAAGCAAAAAAAATGAAAGCTGAATTAAAAAGAAAAGAAATGGAAAAAATGCAGAAAGAAAACATTCAATTAAAATCTATTACGGATGAAAACCGGCTGCGTAGTGTTTCACAGCCGGGGTCCTTAAAAGGATAATAATTAAAGAAGTTCAACATAATGATTAAAGAAGTTTCCGGAGGTCATGAAGTTCAACATAGTGTTCCACAACTGGACTATGGTAGTATAAATATATACAAAAATTATATACCTTTATGTCTAATTGGAGTTGTTGGATTGGGATTATATATGTATAATTCTAAACAAGTGAAACACATGCAGAAAGAAATTAAACCACAAGAAAAAGTTGAACCAAAAAAATTAAACCCATTTGATATTTAATTTTGTTTTCTAAAAAATGGCGGATGAAAAAAAAATTTTTTAAAATTAATTAGAAAACTTTTTAGAACAAATACAACCAAATACAAATGGATTTTAAAGATATTTCTTAATTTTTAAAAGAATTCTTAGTTAAGCAAGGTATTATTCCTGATGATATTATGAAGTCATAATGTTATACAGTGTTTAACAGCCGTTCCGCAGCCGGAACTTGTTCCGTAACTAGCGTAGTTTATTTTTTAAATATTAAAATGGCGAGTGCAATAGCGATGATGGTTGGTGGAGCATTAACAAACGCATTAGCCTTTACAGGTAGTAATTATTTATTTTCTCATATTGGTAAAAAGGATGCTGATGAAGAGAAAAAAAGACATGATAAAGCAATGGAAGAATTACAAACTGCACGTGATGAATGGAATAAAGAAAGAACACAAAGATTAGATTTTTTAAATGAACGATTACAAAAAGAACAACACTCTAAACAAACCTTTGAAGATGTTGATGAAGCAATGAAAGAATATTATTATGCAACTGGTGGTGATAAAACTGATAATGTTTCACAGCCGTTTCGTAAAGAACCTACATTAAGTGATTTTTATACTCCTTCTGAAGATCAAAAAAATAGAGAGATTATATTTATTATTTGTGGAATGTCATTAACTGGATTTGTTGCATGGAAGCTATATAAATGGTAAAGTATCTATTCCATTGTCACATATATATCTTTTATCATCAAATGGAGACATACTTATTTTATTTACTTCATTAATATACATTTCATGTTTATCAGAATTTAATGTATACATCTTATTTATTTGTTGTGTTTCATTAAATAAACAATTTTTATAATCATTAAACTTTATATCTTTAGTTATTGTTGTTTTACCTATTCCTTTTAATTTCTTTATTTCCTTTAATTCAGAATCTGTTTGTAGTTGTACTTCAGTTAAAGTAAAAGAATAAGCTTTACTTCTTAAAAAATTTTTCATTTTAAATTTTCCAATTACTTTTTTATTTTTTTGTGAATGAAGTGGATGATCTTTAGGTATCCGAAGTATCTATTTTTTATTTTTTCTAAATCTTCATATATATCTTTTGTTATTATTGATAAGAAGATACTATCAGTATCTGAAGCAACAAGTTCATTCTTTTCCCATAGTTCATTAACAACATATTTATATAAAATTATTTAATAATAAATTTTCTATTTACAATTGCAACAAGATTATCATTAATATAACGAATCTTTAAAATTGGTTTTTTTTTTTCTCTATTAGTAAGTAGATTAATTTCATTTCTTCCTCTTATATTTTCTAAAGTCTTTCCATAGAAAGAATTATTCATTAATTTCCAAAGATCCTTTTCAAAGTTAGATGTTGATTTTGTTCTTTTTCATAAAATTATATTTTTTTAAAAATTTTGTAACTTTCATTCCTAATTTTTTTTAAAATTTTTATCTTTTAAAGTAAGAAATAATTTTTCTTCTTTACCTAATGGTTTATCTCCTAATAAATTTAATTGATAATTAAAATTTTCATCTTTTCAGGTGCTAAAGGATATTTATTTGTTTTCTTTTTACATTCATCTGTATACTCTAAATCACATTCAATTATACAACCTCTACGGCTGGAACTTCGTTCCACTTCCGGCTGCTTTGCATTACATTTTATAATGTTTTTGTAATAATTAGGATCTTTTTCCCATTTAAAATCTTTGGTTGGAAGAGGTTGAGACATTGCCCATCCATAAAGATTATTCGCATCTAAATATAATAAATATTTTTCTTCAAAGAATTCATTTAAATCTCCTCCATTCTTTAATATTTCTAAAGCTTTATTTTTTTCATATTCATCTATAATTCTATTTCCATTACCATGATAGTTAGGAGTATATTTGTTAAAAGCTTTTACATGTCTTGGGCCTAATACTCCTGAAAATCCTCCTCTTATTCCTTTTTCAAACATTTGTAACATATCTATATCAGTTAATAATTCTAACTCTACTCCAGTATATTTTAGTCCACATTGCCATGTTAATCCTGGAGCAGAATAACAATAACAAGGATCTATATTGTGATGTTTTAAGAAAAAACTTCTAAATTTTTCAAACGCATCTGCTAAGATTAAAACATCTGTCTTTAAATATAATTCATGATAATCTTTTAAAGATTTACATTTATAATGAGAGAAAACTTTTTGAGCATGTTTATATTCTTTACTCGTAATTGTTGTTTGAGTTAATGTAGAATAAAATTCTTTAATATCTGGTAATTGTGTTTCATTTAATTTTTCTATGGAATCTACATATTCATATGGATAAAATCCTTTTTGTTTTAATAGTGAAATATCTCTATGGACAGAGTCCAGCTGTGAAACATTATTAAACTCTTTTTCTAAAATAGGAAATTCATCTAATGATTTAGCTATATCTGATAACCCTTTACTCATAAATCTATAAGAATCTAAGAATCTTAATTTTTTATAATATGATCCATAATCTATAGAAATATATTCTTAATTTTTAAATTTTAGTGGAAATCATAATTAGAACCATTATGAAAGAATACAGGTATTAACTTTGTTACTTTACCTTCTTTTGTATTACATGATTGACATGCTGCTCCTCTATATTTCCCAGAAAGATGATTATGTTCTCTTACTTTATCACTTTGTTTTTCAAATTTTTTTAAAAAATTTCTGTTCATTAAGGTATATCTTATAATTTTTTCTTTAAATATCTTTATTACTTTTTCTACATATTTTTCTATTGCATTATTTCCAACATATGAAAAGTATTGTGATTTATATATATTTGGATAATTAGATTTAACATATATTCCATAACTATTTACTTCTTGTTTAAATATTTTATTTGTATAAGATTCTTTAGGATTTGGAGTAGTTGTTGATATAGGAATATTATTTGATTCAAAATCAGAATATATAACAAATGGTAATTTATTTTTAAAATGATAATTTTTAAATTTAAGAATATTTTTTCCTGGTTCAGGCAATATAGATTTACAATGTTCATTATTATAACATATTTCTTTATGATTAATTAGTGTTGTTTCTCTTTGAAATCCTTGTAAACAATTTCTACATGTAAATTGTTTATGTTTATTCTTATCACATCTAAAACTATCTAAATTTTTAATTAAACAATAATGGGTATTTTCATTAATTTCAATGTATAAGAGATCAACTACACGGAACGGCTGCTCTGCATATTTTCACTTTGGAATTCCAGCTGTGAAACATTGTTTGAAACATAAACTGGATATAAAGATTGTTTATTAGATTGATCTTCTAATGCAAATACATTTATACTTAAATTATTTTGTCTCTCTACTTTTGGAATATCTTTTATTTTAACAGGATATTCAATTCCTTTCATATTAAGTTTATTTTCATATTCTCTATATTTTGTAACTCTTTCTTTGTGTGTATTAGCAGGATAAAATTTTGCCAATATAGACCATATGAAACATTTATTATCATCTTTATTTTGAACATTAATAATATTATTTGATTTAAATTGAAGAGGTATATAAGATGAAGCTTTCTGATAATCATATTTATATTGTTTTACTTCTACACTTTTAATATTTCTAAAAACAAAACCAGATCCTCTTTCTTGAAATTTATCTATCCAAGCTTCAAATTTATCTCTCAAACTATTATAGAATTCTTTTATATTATTTTGTGTTTGAATAACTTGAACAGGGTGAGAGTAATGACTTTCTATTATATCAGTAACTAAAGGGGTTAAAAATTCACTTGTTATTATTATTTTTATTTTCAAAGGAAAGTGATTAATAACTATTCTTTTTCTTAATAACTTAATATATTTAATTATATTTTCTTCATCTATATCATCAATAATAGTTTCACTAATAAGATCTTTAAATTTTCTTGGTCTCATTTTAAAAGAAATAAATTTTAATTAGGTGTTTCACTGTGTTCCACTGTACTTTGTAGCGGTTCCCGAGTTGTTCCATAGTGCTCCGCAGCCATATGATAATTTTTCATATAATCAGGATTTCTAACAATAAACTCTTGATACGCTTTTTTATACTTTTCTTTATTGTTTTGATAATGTTTTTGTTGATTAGGCTTAAGACATTGTTTACATGCAGATTTAATACCAAATCTTCTTCCTGTTTGTTTGTAATATTCACTTAGTAGTTTGTTTTCTTTACATTTTGTACAAACTTTTCGATCTGCCATTTTTTAAGAAAAAGTTTTATTGATTAATTTAAAAAGGATCACCCAAAAATATATTGTTTACGTTGTAAAAAAAATACTGAAAATAATTCAGTAGAACAAGTAACAACAACCAATAATAGACAAATGTTAAAAGGTAAATGTTCTGGAAAAAAATAGATTTATAGGAACAAAAGGAAATTACATCATAGAGTTATAAAGAAATTTCCTAAAAGACGTGTTTTTGTTGATTCAATAGATAAAATATGGGCTGTTGATTTGGTAGATATGCAACAATATTCAAAACAAAATAAACACTATAAATATTTATTAGCAGTTATAGATGTTTTTAGTAAATATGGTTGGTTAATTCCTTTAAAAAATAAAACAGGAGTAACAGTAAGTGAAGCATTTAAAACATTATTTGAAGAAAGAAAACCAATTTTTATTTGGTCAGATAAAGGATCTGAATTTTATAATCGACAAGTAAAAGAATTGTTAAAAGATAATAACATAAAATTATATTCAACTGAGAATGAAGAAAAATAATTTATTTTACTGCTCATGAAACTAATAAATATTATGATGTATTAGATCAATTAGTTAAAGATTATAATAATACAATTCATTCTTCAATAAAAATAACACCTGTTGAAGCAAGTAAATCAGAAAATACATTAACAGTGTATGAAAATTTATATCCAGAAGAAGAAAATAAAATTAAGAAACCTAAATTTAAAGTTGGAGATAGAGTAAGAATAACAAAAAAAAAAGGTAAATTTGAAAAGGGTTATACTACTCGTTGGACTAGAGAAATATTTGTAATTAAAGAAGTTTTAAATACAAATCCTGTTACTTATAAAATAAAAGATTTAAAAAGATGAAGACATTATAGGTAGTTTTTATGAACAGAATTACAGATAATGAGTTCTAGATAATATCCAAAAAATATAAAAACTGTATAATATTGAATTTTTATAATACGTTAGAAAACCCTCCTCCATATTCAGAGTGGTAAAAAATGGTTCAGGAAAAAACATAATTTTCTTTATTTTTTTCATTGTTGTTTTTTTTAAATTTTACATTAGTGTGATTTTTTTGATTTTTTATCACAAATATAGAGTAGTAGTATAATAGTGGAAGTTTTTAGGTCACTGGGTCTAACACACTCCCGAGTTGAGAAAACGAGGGAGTGTGTTAGACCCAGTGGACTAGACTCTCTAACTATTATACTACTTATGTCAGTTTTAAAAATCTAAAAGTGAAAAATTACATTGGCGCAAATGTTCCAGGATTAACTTACTTACGCAGTTTGTTCCCTTTCAACATACAGAAGAGAAAAAAAATAAACAATGTAAAACATACCATTTATCACGATCTTTCCTGACTCCAAAAGTGGGGTACGGCTGTTGTTCGTTGCTTATCCGTTTCTGTGTCCCTTCCCGGGCCCTTTCGTCATTCCGCACTGAATATTTCCCTTTTAATATTATGATGCCCAAATTTTATGCTTAGCAAATAACAGGAAATAATTGTTCTTGTAATAGTCATAATTACATTTCTGTAAAATGATTGTAAACGATAAAACAGTAAATCATACTTAAAATTAAAATTACATTCTCGACCCCGTGTCAAACCAACACAACAGTGAGAAAACAAACGAGGTTACTAAGAACAAGAAATGTCTTTTTTTTAAAAGATCTGTAGCGTTGATGGGGATTAAAGTAAGAAGAATGTTGAACAGTTAAATGATGTACGAATTATTACAGATCTATGAAACATCTCATCCTCAGAGTAAGCATAAATAAAAACTCGGCATCAAAGCGATCGGCGGAGTAAATATCTTTGTAATAAAGCGCACTGTCTTTCAGTTATACGGTGATGGTGAAAACACTATATACATGTACTATACTGCAGGAACTTCTAACGTTCAGCCAGGGACAAGTCTCAAAGTGCATCAAAAAGAAGCAATTTGTTAAAATAATTATATGCTTATCAAAGAAAATGTAATTAAGACAAATTCTTCATAAAAAATTTCGAGAACACGAATTACATGTACTTGTTAATGTTTCACCTAGATATCATCTCAACAAACAATGTTGCGTAACCTTTTTCCCTTTGGGATAAGGTCGATTTT
>CM037787.1:43850740-43900740 GCA_021229015.1 Solen grandis | reverse complement strand
TTAACTACTTAAAAAATAAAAAATGTTGATTTAAATTTTTCTAAATTCATAAAACCTGAACTTTAAACCCTTTTTTGTCTCCGTATACAAAACCCCCTTACTTTTGTCCCCTTAAAATATCTCCCCCACTTTTGGTCTCCCGTATACTATACTCCCTATATTTTGCTCCTAAAAAAATATATCCCGTGTACTTAGCTCCGTTACTATATCCCCGTGTACTTTTGTCTCTGTAACTATATCCCGTTTCTTTTTGTCCATGATACTATAACCCCCTGTACTTTTCCTTATACAAACTCCGTGTTCTTTTTGGGCTCCTGTATACTAATATCCCTGTACTTGTCTCCCGATACTAATCTCAGTTACTTTGTTTCCTGTAACTAACCCGTTAAATTAGTCCCTAAACTATATCCCGTTACTTGGTCTCCTGTAACTAATCCCGTTACTTTGGCTCCTGTATACAATATCTCCAGTAAATTTTCCCTTATACTATATTCCGTGTACTTAACCCTTAACTATTCTCCCGGGACTTAGTCTCCTGTTACATATCCCCGTTAAAATTATGTCCCCTGTATACTATAAACCCGGTTTCTTAGTTTCCTTTTAACTAATCTCCCCTGTACTTTTTGTCTCCGTAACATTTTCCCGTGTACTTAGTCTCCTATACTAATCTCCTGTACTTTGGTTTCCGTATACTATATCTCCAGTAACTTTATGTCTCCTGTTACCAACTCCCGTTATTAGGGCCCTGTATACTATATCTCACTGTACTTAGGTCCCGATACTATACCCCGTGTACTTGGTTTCTGATACTATACTCCGTACTTTTGCTCCGATACTATATTCTCCTGTCTTTTGTCTCCTTATCTTATCTCAGTTACTTAGTTCCCCGAAACTAAAACTCCTTACTTATTTTCCCCCCTTTTAAATTTTCTCACGTGTACTTAGGTCCCTGTATCTTATTTCCCCTTACTTAGTCCCTTAACATTCTCCCGTTACTTATTTTTCCTGTAAAATATCTCCGTAAATTAGTTTTCCGTATACTATATCTCCGTGTACTTAGTCTCCTTATACATACTCAAAATTTCTTATGTCTCCTGTAACAAAACCCGTGTACTTAGTCTCGAACATACTCCGTTACTTTTGTCTCCTTTAAAATCACGTTACTTTGGGCCCCCTGAACTATATCTCCTTACTTTAGGGCCCGTTTAATTTTTCCCGTTACTTTTTGCTCCCGTTAAAAAAATCTACTGTTACTTGTTTTCCTGTTTACTATATCCCAGATAATTTTATTCCTGGAATATAACCCCCGTTACTTTGGTCTCCTTATACATTCCCCCATTACTTTTGTCCCTTTTCTAAAAAATTTTCCTTTTTAACTTGGGTTCCTTTATACTAATCTCCTATAATTTAGTTCCTTATACTATACTCCGTGTACTTAGGGCCCCTTATACATATCTCCCGTGTATTAGGGCTCATTTAAACCCAAACTCCCTGTACTTAGGTCTCTGTAACATAATTTCCCGGTTACTTAGGGCTCCTGTATACTAATCTCCCGGTTTCTTTTGTCTCCGTTAAATACTCCCGTTACTTTGGTCTCCTGTATACATTCTCCCTGTACTTTGGGTCTCAGTATATTTTATTCCCTGTACTAGGTTTTCCTTATACATATCTCCCGTGTACTTAGGCTCCTGTAACATATCCCCCGTGACTAGGGCCCTGATACTTTTTCTCCCGTTACCTATCCTGTATACTTAAAACTCCCCGTGTACTTTGGGTTTCCAAATACTATATCTCCCGGTACTAGGGCCTTATAATAATCCCGTTACTTTTTTCTTTTATAATTTTTACCATTCTTAGGGCCCCCGTATACTTATCTCCGTGTACTTTGGGTTTTGATATAATCCCCGTTACTTAGGGCTCCGTATACTATACTCCGTTTCTTTTTGTCTCCCTGTTAAAATATAACCCCGAGTATTTGGTCTCCTGTTTTCTATTCTCCCCGGTTTCTTTGGGCCCGTATACTATATCTCACGGGACTTAGTCTCTGTATACATATCCCCCGTACTTAGGTCTCCGTATACTTACTCCCGTGTACTTGGGCTCCTTTAAAATACTCCAGTATACTTAGCCCTGTTTTCAAAACCCGTTACTTAGGTCCCCGTTAACTATATCTCAGTTAATTTAGGGCCCTTAACATATCTCCCTGTACTTAGGTTTCCTGTATACTAATCTCACGTGACTTTGGTCTCCTGTATACTATATCTCCGGTTTTTATGTCCCCTGAACTTTTCTCCAGATATTTAAATTTTCCCCCGCTAAAATACCCCTGTACTTAGGTCTCCTTATACATATCTCCTTTTCTTAGTCCCCCTGTTACTATATCTCTGACTTTGGTCTTTTACTATACTCCATGTACTTACCCCCTGTATACTTTATCTCCCGGTAATTAGGTCTCTTTTATATATATCTCCCTTTACTTTTTGTCTCCTTATACTAAATAATACTTACTTGTCTCCTAATCTATTCCCAGTATCTTTATGTCCCGTAAACTTTATTCACTGTACTTAGGGTTTCCCGTTACTAATCTCCGTTACTTAGTCCCGTATACTTTTCTCTGTTCTTTTGTTCTTTTAACTAATCCCAGTTACTTTTGTCCCTGTAACTTTTATCCCCGTTAATTTGGTTTCCTTTTTACAATCCCTTTAATTTTTTGTCTCCTGTAAAATATATCTCACTGACTTTTTCTCCTGTAACTATATCTCCAGTATACTTTATGTCCCTTATACAAAAACTCACGTACTTGGTCCCTGTATACATATTCCATAACTTTGTCCCTGTATCTTATCTCAGAACTTGGTCTCCCTTTTAAATTTATCTCCGTAAATTTCTTGATACTATATCTCCGTTACTTAGCTCCTTAACATAACTACGTGTACTTATTCTCCTGAAAACTTATCTCCTATTGTTTTCCTGAAAAACAAAAACTACTTCATAGTCCCCTTATTTATATCCCGTGTACTTATTCTCCTGTATACTATACCCATTACTTTTTGTCTCCCGTAAAAATATATCCCCGGTACTTTTGGTTCTGATACTAACCCCCCTTAAATTAGGTCCCTGTTACTATACTCCCGTGTACTTAGGGCTCCTTATACTATACTCACTGTACTTTGGCCGTATACTAATTTTCCGTTTCTTTAGCTCCTGAAACATATCTCACGGTATTAGTTTTTCCGTATACTAATTTTCCCGTGTACTTAGTTCCGAACTATACTCCCCGTTACTTACTCCTGAAACAAAAATCTCCATTACTTAAAGTCCCCTGTTAAAAATACTCCCGTTACTTGGTCTCCTGAACTATATCTCCGTGTACTTTTGGGCCCTTAACATACCCCGGTTTCTTAGTTCCTTATACTATACCACGTTACTTATTCTCCCTTAACTATATCTCACTAATTTATGTCTCCTGTATTACTCCTAACTTTTTTTCCCGGGTTTCTTATCCGTATACTTTTTCCCCTTATACTTTAAGGGCCCCTGTATACAAATCCCCTGACTTAGGTCTCCTGTTTAAATATATCTCCCGTTACTTTTGTTTCCTGTAACATATCCACGGTACTTAGTTTTCCTGTATACTATATCTCCCGTTCTTTTTTTCCTGTTAAATATATCTCAAAATACTTTATTCTCCTGTTATTACTTCCTGTACTTAGACTCCTTATACTATATCTCCCCTAACTTTTATTCTCCGTTAAAATTCTACGTTACTTTTCTCCTTTTACATACTCCCCTGTACTTAGGTCTCCCGTATACTTTTTCTCCAGTTCTTTTTTCTCCTTTCTAAAATATCTATTTTTACTTTGGTCCCTGTTTACTAAATATCCCATATAATTTATGTCTCCGTATACTAACCCCGTTACTTAGGGCTCCCGTATACATACTCCCCTTTTCTATTGTCCCTGTCTAAAATACACTGTGTCTTTGGCCCTTTTTAATACTCCAATAAAAATTTATTTCTCCCTTGGGTTTTTTATATCCCTGTACTTAGGTCCCGTATACTATACTCACGTTCTTAGCCCCGTATACAACCCCGTATATTTTTTCCCTTTTAATAATTTTTGGCCCTTATACTTACTCCCTTTACTTAGGGCTCTGTATAATATCTCCCTTACTTAGTTCCTTATACATATCTCCCCGGAAATTTGGGCCCTGTATACTATATTCCCCGGGAAAATGGCTCTGTTTTCTATATTCCCGTGTACCTAGCCTTTACTAATCTCCCTTTAAAATTGTCCCCCCTTCTAAAAATCTCCCCCTACTTGTCCTGTATACTAATCTCCCCCGTACTTAATTCTTTTTTAAAATACTCCTGACTTTTTTTGTCCATATACATAACTCCGTGTACTTTTCTCCTGTATCAAAACCGTTACTTATTCCCTGATACTATTTCCAAACTTTATTTCTCCTTATATATACCCCCGTGTATTTTTGGGCCCTTAAAATTATCCCCGTGTCTTTGGTCTCCTGTATACTAAATCTCAGTTACTTAGGGCTCTGTATACTAAATCTCCCTTTACTTTGGTTCCCGATACTATACCCCGTTACTTAGTCTCCCTTTTCTAATCCCCTTACTTTTTGTCTCCTGTTTACATTCCCGTGTACTTAGGTCCCTGTTACTATATCCCGTTATTTTGTCTCCCGTATACTTTTCCCGTATACTTTTCTCCGTATACTATATCCAGTTAAATTGGGGCCCCTTTTAAATAAACCCGTCTTATTTTTCCTGAAAATAAACCCGTTTCTTAAAACCCGTTAAAATATCCCCTGTCTTAGGGCTCCTGTAACTAATCCCCATTAAAATTTTGTCCCTTATACTATATCTCTGTGACTTGGTTTTTGTAAAACATATCCCAGTGACTTAGGTCCCTTTTTATACTTTACCCCGTTAATTAGGTCCCGTATACATATCTCCAATACTTTTTTTCTCCGTTACTATAACTCGTGTACTTAGGTCCCCCTGAAACTTACCCAATAAATTTTTTTCACCTTATACTATACTCCAATTTCTTAGCTCCTGTATAAAAAAATTTTCCCGTTACTTATTTTTCCCTGTAAAACTAATCCGTAACTTTTGTCTCTGATACATACTCCAGTTACTTAGTCTCCTGTATACTTATCTCCCCTTTTAATTAGGTCCTTTTAACTAATCTCCAGTATACTTTTTCCCTGTAAAATAATCTCCCGTGTACTTTGGTCTCCTGTATCAAAATCCCAGAATTTTTTCCCGTATACTATACTCAGTTACTTTTGGCCCTGTTACTAATCCTATAATTTTTGTCTCTGTATACTTTATCTCAGTAACTTTTGGGCCCCGTATCTTTTATCTCCCCTTAATTTGGGTTTTTGTTAAAAATTCCCAGTAAACTTTTTGTCTCCTGTATACTAAACAGTTACTTAGGCTCCGAATACTTTTTCTCCCGGACTTAGGTTTCTGTATACTATCTCATTACTTTGGCTCCTGTATATTATACTCCTTTACTTAGTCTCCTTATACTATATCTCCATAAAACTTTTAAATTCCCTGAAACTATATCTCCGGTATTAGTCTTGTATACTAACCCCCTGTACTTAGGTCTCCTTATTAATCTCCCGTGTACTTAGGGCCCTGTATACTATATCTCACGGTACTTTGGGCCCTTATACTAATCCCGTTTCTTAGTCTCCTGAAACTATATCTCCCGTGTAATTAGTTTTCCCCTTTTATATATCTCCCGTTACTTAGGTCCCGTATACTATATCTCACGTGTACTTTTGCTCCTGTTTACAATCTCCGTTACTTAAGCCCCCGTCTAAAAATCTCCCTGTACTTTGTCTCCTGTATACTATATTCCTGTACTTAGGGCTCCTTATACTAATCTCCCCTTACTTATTTCCTGTATACATATCTCAGTTCTGTTTCTCCTTATCTTATCTCAGTGTACTTAGGGCTCCGTATACTTATCTCCTTACTTTATTCCCTTAAACATACTCCGATACTTTTTTCCCTTTAAATTTTCCCCCCGTGTATTGGCCCTTTATTAATCCCGGTTGGCCCCCGTTTATTTTTCCCGTGTACTTAGGTTCCTGTATATAACTCCGGTTATTTTCCCCTTGATACTAATTTCCGTTTTTTTGGTTTCCCCTTAAAACCCCTTATTTTAGCCCTTTACTATATCCCCCTTTTTAGTTCCTGTTTATTTTAATCCCCCTATTTAGTTCTTTTTATTTTCCCAATACTTTTTTTTTCTCCTGTATATTTTTATCTCCCTTTAAATTAGGTCCTTTAAAAAAATTTCCCCCTTTTTTTTCTCCTTTTATTAATCCCAGTAATTTTTCTCCTTATATTTAAACCAGTTACTTATTCTCCTTAACAATCCCAGTATTTTTTGTCCCTTTTTAAAATATCCCCGTTCCCTGGCCCCCTTTAAAATTTTCCATTTTAGTCCTGTATATAACTAAAGTTTTTTTTTCCCTTATACATTCCCTTTCAACCCCCTGTATACTATATCTCCGTTATTTATTCCCCGTATTTTTTACCCCCTAACTTATCCGTAAATATTCCCCGTTACTTATCTTTTTTTAACATATTCCAAAAACTTTTTCCCCTTATATTTATCCCTTCTTTTTTTCCCGTATACTATTCTCCGTAATTTTATTTCCGGGTTTACAATTCCCCTTACTTGGTCCCTGATCTTTTTCCCCCTTTTTTTTGCTCCGTAACACCCCCCTTATTTTTCCCTTATACATATCCCTTTTTTAGCTCTGTAATATACCCCGGGTTACTTTGCCCTGTTATATTCTCCCTATTTAGGCTCTTTTTAAAACTATACCCAGTATTTTTTTTCTCCTTTTTTCTTTACCCTTTTACTTTTGCCCTTTTTAATATTCCCCGTATTTTGTCTCCTTAATTTACCCCGAAACTTTTTCCCGTTAATTACCCAAAATTTTACCCCTTAATAACTCCGTTCTTTTTTCCCGTATATTTCCCCGTTACTTTTTTTTCCTTTATTTCCCCGTTTTAATTTTATGTTCCTGTTACATACTCCATTACTTTGGCCCCTTTTAAAAATCTCAATTTATTTTTTAAACTTTCCCATAAACTTTTAATTTCAAAAAAATTTCCCCCTTTATTTCCATACTTTTTTTCCGAAATTAATTCCCTGAACTAATCTATATATTTTCCCTGTATACAATTTCCAATTTATTTTAAAAAATTTTCCTTACCCTTTTTAAACCCCCATTTTTTTTGTCCCCGTTTTAAATCCCAGTAAAATTTCCGATACTAACCTGAAACTTTTTTTCTTGTATACAAAACCCCCTTTTTGCCCTGTATCTAATCTCCGTAACTTTATGTCTCCCGTAACTTTATGTCCCCGTTATTTTCTATATTTTCCCCACTAAATACAATAAGATTGTAGCCCCCTCCTTTTGTTCTGCTCTTTTTATTTTTGCCCCGGTTATTTTTTGTACCCGCTCTAGTTTTGTTTTGTCCCCGATCTACTTTTTTGAAATGTTTATATGAAGGTTAGGTTTGCCTGTTCTGTTGACCCAACTGCAACAAAGTATTCAAAGCATTCATTGTGCCAACAATTTTGGGGAGAAATCAAATGCATTTATTAAATTATTTTATAATCTGTGGTCAAAAAGGAAAAACATAGAAAGCTTTAACCTTATTTTGCAAATGTATTTTTTCAGATATGAAGTACTGACACATCCAAAAACCCCACAGCCTAGAAATTCCCCAAAAACCAATTTTGGGACCCAATGTTCTCAGTTATTACTTATTATAAATTTTGTAAAAACCCGTTGATATTCGTCCAAGTGCGAATTGCAAAACAAAATAAGTAAAACAATAAAACAATATCAGTTTCTTTTTGAAAAAATTTCTCTGTGTTACCAGCTTACAATGATAAATATACGCTTGTAAATGCATTTCAACAAAAATAAATATATCAAGCCAGATTAAAATCCAGAGATAAAAACCACTCAGTGTGTAAAAATTCTCGGGGGGAAATGTACTTGAAAATGTAAAAATTACTGGAAAAAAGTAATTGACAAAACCTTTCTTTTTTGGCCCCGTAATAACCTCGGGTTCTATCAATTGGAAATGTGAATTAGTTTTACTTTGACATGACAAAAAAAATGCAACAACAAATTTTAGAAAATATGAATAATGAAAGGTACACATGATTTCAAAATTCGGCACATTGATTTTTAAACCCCAAAAAAAGTCAGACTTCCTGTAAAAACCTGGATGTTTCGAAACCCTGAGCTGGTTTTCCCCTTTGCAAATAAAAATTGAAAAGAAATAGAATGCTGTCTAAATAGTTTAAGAAAAAAAAATACAAAATAGGGTTCCTAATTAATGCTGGTAAAATAGAGCCCGTGTTCATTGTACCTATGTACATTAAATAACTAGTAGACATGCACTGAATAAAACGATAACTCAAAAATTAATAATTACGATTTTTTATTGAACTGATTAATATCATAATGCTGTCTAAGATAGTTTAAGTCAATTAAAATCCATAAGAAACACGGAGAAAACATGTTTTTCATATTATTTGAAAGATAAATAAGAACACCTATTTGCATAGAATGTCTTCCTCAAATACACGCAAAGAGTTTTGCTATTCTGTTTTTCTGCAAAAAGATGTATAATACATGTAGACTTCTCTCCATAGAGGAGTAAATTTTCTTTGTGCACCAATTCAAGCGTTTTAAGGAATACCAAATACAGTCTTATTTTTATATAACAATCTGGTTTGGTGGATGCCTTGAAGCTACTGCTCTATACTGTATAACTGTATGTGTGTTGAATAACATTGTTGAACACAATAATGTCTTATTTAGCTACTTTAAGATGTAATGGTCATTCGTATTTATAAAAGACTTGTTATTACTCTTCAACAATGTTTTATTCTGTTGTGTAAGTCAATGTAAAGTATTGAAAAAGTAAATCTACACAATAAAATCGTTAAAATAAAGGCATATGCTGGGTGCGAACCAAGATATATAGAACATCATATTTTTGTTCAAGATTTCAGTATTTCGTGACTTTGGATACAATCCTTAACCTCTTAGTTACTTCGGAAAGGACACCAAATGATCGCCTGTCGTTTATTTATTTATTTATTTATTTATTTATTTATTATTATTATTAATACATCAAAATACACCACAAAGTATTAAAATCATCCAAATAATAATAATGTAATAATGATAATAATAATGTACTCATAGAGTAGACGGCCAACCGGAACCGATGTCAACGACCGTCAGATCCAACAGATTTGAATTTCGAGGTACCTATTATTTTGATTTCCTAGAAAAAATAAACACTTTATTAATTGAATCATTAAGCTGTTTATTTTTTTTTTTTTTTATTCATTAAATTGCATTATAATTATACTTTTTGTAATCACGTATTATTTCAGTATGACCGCGAGTTCGTTGGAGACGATATCTTCGTCGACGATTTAAAGATGGACTGGGCCGCCACATCATATTTGGGACCCAGTCACAGCTGCGGCTTTTTGGCCAGGCGAAGTGGTAATTTGTAGATGGAACCTTCAATGTGGTTCGCGTACCCTTCTACCAGCTGCACACGACACATGTTTTCGACAAAGTCTTTAAATGACATCTCCCTTTAAACCGCTGAGTAGACTTTAAACTTGGTGGATACATGTACTGCACAAAAATTTGTAAAATTATATCGGTCCACTGAATTAGATGGCCTCAGACCTAAAAATAGAAATCGGTCGTCCAAAATCGTCTTTGATTTTTGTTATTGATTTCATAGACATAATCTTTTAGACAAGTTCAATTATGGTTGATATCTCCCAATTTTCTCAGGGGTTATGGCCCTTAAATTAAAAAAAAATCTGCACAGTCTTTACACGCTTGGGCCTTTATTTCTTAAGTAATTTTCTTCCTACTTTGTGATTGTATTTATGGCGTCAGTGTGGAGCTCAAAGAGCTTATTAAAAACAGGAAAACCAAAGACGGGAGTGGATGTTCAGCAAACATTTAATTTTGTTGAATGTTTCCTTATGTACCTGGTTCCAATCCCAAATTGGATTGGTTTTCTTGTTAGATTTCTTGATACTAGTCGGGATCAGATCAGAGAGGTGTTTAGCAATTTTGCTATTTGTTTAAGAATTTCCTGTAATTAACCGCCATTGCTAAAAATATCTTAACTGTTCTGTATTAGTAAAGGTAGGTTTTTTTCACCTTATCAATTTTTTATTGATCTGCTTCTTTTCTCTGAAAAAAAAACATTTTTTTCTGGGGATAGTTTGATACCTGCTTGTTCGAGTCTAGTCGTTATGAGATTCACTCTTTCCAAGTGTTCCTCAAAAGTAGAACTGAAAATAATCAATTCATCAATGTACGGATATCATGCATATTTTCAAATTATGATCTCCAAGAATCTCTGCCCTGATTCTCTGGAATGTTGAAGAATTTGTGCATCAAAAGGGTAATTTGTTGAACTCCTAGAAACCTAAAGGGCCTAAGGTGAAAGCAGTATGCTCCTTGTGTTCCTCTTATACTTCAATAAGGTGATATCCAGATTTTAAATCTAGGGAGTGAATTATGGAACACTATTACACAGAATGACATTCGCATTTTAAACAGATTCCAACATATTGTTGTTAAAAATCTTTAAGGCCTCCCCTCTCACACCAGATCTGACATGTGTGAGCCGATGCTTGGTATCTATAAATTATATTGTGCTGTGATTGTAAAAAATGCAAATTTTGCACTTGATTCTTAGCATAAGTACAAAATGCGTAAGTCCTAAACTATTGACGCATATATACTTTCATTATTTGACTAGAGGGCAATGTCAAACGGGATTTATCCCAGCTATCTCTAGAATTTTGTCTTTACTTGGCCTACATGAATTTATTTACGTAAGTTTTTCAAATCCTGGCTCAATGCCAACGAGACTCCAATGGAAAACGTTTCATAAAACTCGCCGTATATAATTTAAACCACGAACTTTGGACAAACAGAGTGGCCACAGATGACGATTTTAGGCACTTTATATTATTACAACCCTGTATAATGAAGTCGCCTGTATACAGCGTTTGCAGATTACAAAACTATAGCTAGACTGTGGTATCGAGTTCCTGAAACAACTCCTAGACTATGTGAGAATTGTGGTATATTATATAACGATATTGTAATTCACTGCGTTTCTTCTTGTGTAGCTAACCAATACGATCGCTGTGCTTTATTTGACAGCTTTTATCGCATAGATCTAATAATAACCCAGACATTAGTAAGCTTAGTAGCAGAAGATCTTTATATCACTCTCCTTGGTTCAAATGTTCATTTACCCGAGACTGTTAATTGCAATGAACTATCTTACTTAGAAGTATCATTCCTATTCATTTATAACTGCATGAAGAACCTCGTATAAAACACTTTATAAAGCATAACTGAGTTCTTATATATCTTAATATGATAAGAACGTTCAACTTAGGTGCATTATATTGGTGACTTCTGTCTCATGTCAATGATGTGAATATGTGTGTTGGTATCTTTTTTGTAAAAAAATAATATTAAAAATATACCAACTCATTCAAATACTAAATATAATTCAACAGTTTCAAGATGAGTATAATTGCAGAACGACAAAAATAAAGGTATACTAGGTGCGAAAGCAATGTATTCATACTAATGATTTGATCGTTTCCGATATATCAAATACTATAGACATATCTTCAAAAGATAGGCAAATTTACTTGGCTGTATTTCCTGCAGTAGAAAGATATCTACATAACTGATGTTGAATTTCCTCTATACTTTTACACGTAACTTTATCAGGGCTTTTCGGCAGCGACAGGAAATGCATCTTTGATTTAATCTATAAGTTTGATCCAGTATTAAAATGTCCCGGTCTGTACGCATCAACATTTTTTAATAAATCTTTTTGTTGAAGATGAATAATGAATCGTCTTTATGCAAAATAAATCGTATTGCCGCAATCAAATTTAGTTACAGATTACATTAACAATAGGCAAAACCAAACTAAAGGACACACAATAAACCAGCATAGCAGTATAGTTATTTGATTTTATAAGATTTAGCCAACCAGAAGTTCCCTCTTGTGCAATTCTTAACTTTTATTAAAGTGGGACAAATGAACAATTATCATAATTAAGATGCTTTAGATTTTTTTATCGAAATGTTATGTAATGGGGCAACATATATTCCGATATGCTTATAGCTGAAAGATAATATACGCATTCAAGGTTATGGACTCGTGGTCGTTACGAAAGGTAAAGTATTACGAAATAAATCTCATGAATGGAATTACCCTATCAACCCAGATACATTCCTTGTTATTTTTATTGGACCATTCCGAATATATTGTCATCGCCACGGATTGGCCGATAAAAAACAGAAGTCAAGCGAGAACTCCTTTATAGTTTCATGCTCTTGTTTGCAGTTGAGACTAGCTTGCTGTTGACTAGTTCCACGTCATTATATATGGTGAACATGACGTCCTGCTAATGGAGTACGTGACTTCACGTGACTCGCTGGCTCCTATGAAAGGTAACATACTATTTAGCGGGCGAACATTTCTAAGGTGTAACTCATACATCCACCAAGTAGCCATGTACGACTAAAGATGTTTCTTCCCATGGGAAGGAACAATAAAATACAAAGTGAGAGTCAACTTATTACGATAACTTCAATTTACATCTCAGATTCTTTATCTTTTCTAAAAAAGAATTAAAAAGTAAATCCTTAAAGCAGCTTAGGAATTTAGGAAGAAAAAGAAATTTACGGGAATGCATATATATTGGTATATAATAAATGTTAAATAAAAATATTAAAAAAAAAAAGGGGAAAAGTTGTATATCATTGCATTTTAAAATATCTTATCCATGTTATATACCGTCTAAATTTAAAAACTCAGCAAAACAAATTCAACTACTGATAATTTTTTATAACTGTTTTATAACTGTCCTCAACCCTTCAAAAAATATACCATATCTTATGTCCATATCTTCAGTGGTTACGCAAATTAACTTGACTATATTTCCTGCAGTTCCTGATCTATATTAACACACGTACCTTTATCAGGGCGTTTCGCCAGCGACAGGGAATGCATCTGTGATTTTAGTACGATTCAACGGGTTACCACAGATCTTAATTTTTAAAAAAAATGATTATTTTGAAATTTTGGGTAGATTGTTTAAGGAAACCCTACATTTTCTGATGCATCAGTAAAATACGTTATTAAAGATATATTAGCCAAATTATGGAGGTCCAATAAGTCATATTTTAATGTTTTTTTTTGCAAATATGGCCTTAAATTTTAATAGAAAAATAGTCAAACAACAAACATGGTGTTATTTATATTTTACATTTCCAGAATGTATTTATATCAGTGGATTAAATATGAAAAAATAAAATAAAGGAAATCTGTCCGATGTTGTTTATTCAGAAAAGTTCATAAGGGTACTTTCGTACTTGCACCGTTTCGATTCTATCCGTATTCGGCTGCAGTAACATGGCTCCTCTAGATTGTGAAAACAAATTTACTCACATAATCACTGTAGTACAAAATAATATATTACAAAATTCTCAATTAGACTATCGTAAATCACAAAATGCTTTCCTTGACATTAGAAACTTGATTTGAATGTAATTCTATATTAAGAATAGTTACAAAAACATCGAATGCATCCTGTTCTTTCTGAATTTCACTCAACAGCAGAATCATGATTTAATTCTCAACCTGACTTGTAATGAAATACATATGAGATTCTCCCCGACTGGGATCAAAACCCTAGTCTTTAAGTCCTACATACATATCTAATAGATTAGGACTCATTTTCGTAATCCTTGACCAACTTGTGTATTGGCCTGTCAAGGTATCCCGATGAACTGTTGACATGAAGTTTTACCTTGCGCACAATTCATCGTCATCTGGAACTGTTTCTATGACTCGTCCTAACTTCCATTCACAACGTGAAGCATTATCATCAGATACCAAAACAACATCTCCTACGACAAGATTGCGTGATGATTTTTGCCAATTGCAACGGGACTCTAAAAACTGCAAATATTCTCTTCGCCATCGATACCAGAGCTCATTTACTTGATACTGAACTCTACCCAATATTTTCTAGAGAATAACTACCGTCTAGTGAATTCTCCGGGAGGGGGAAATGCAACTCGTGATTTCATGGTTTGAAGATGGTTTAGTGATAAATGTGACTACGAAAGAGAGTCATTCAAATTCTTAAATCACAGCCTTGTTTCAACAAGTATTGCGAAATACGCTCTTCATTCATTCCCTGCAATGCCTGTCTTTACTCTCTCTCAGCACCAACAAAATCAGTACCTTTAGCAGATCTTAACTGCCTTATAGGACCTCGGAGTGAGAAGAAGCGGCGCAATGCATTTATGAAAGAACTGGTATCTAGAGAATTTGCCGTCTCCAGATGAATAGCACGATAACTTAGACAAGTGAAAATGGCGTCATATCTCTTCATTTCCTTCCGACCATTCCTAATAATTCAAGCACCAAACAGGCCTACACCCACATATGAAAATGATGAGTTGCCTCGAGTCTATCATATGGCAAATCTGCCATCTTCTGAAATTGGAGGAGGGGGGGGGCTCAGTTTTCTACAAGTGACACATTTAGAAATGAAGAAAGAGACAGCAGTCCCGTAACCTATGATCCAATAACCATTCGAGCGAATCTCATCAATCGTAAAGCCTCTCCCTTGATACTGAAACTTTTCATGATAATAACGAATGATAAGATCTGTTTTATGCCCCTTTCTGGGAAGTTCAATGGGGGTTGTCAAATCAGAATTGCCAAGAGTACGCATACGACCACCTACTCTGATAACACCATCTGCATCCAAAAATCCAAAAATGGATTCAACTTGATCTTTCAATCAAATTTATTGCATCTTAGACATTTGCAACATATTTTAACTCAACATCAACATAAAAATCTCGATGGAAAACTTGAAACACGTCCTGTCCATACACTGATTGATGGTCGGTTGCAACCCTCTTCAATCCGAAATTGGTGATGAAGTTGCACCAAACAAATGGACAGTCATTCGATAGCCTACTTGGGGACCCTGTAAGTTTCCCTCTTCTACCTATAGAAACCTAAAAAATCCCTATCTTCTGCCCTAAACTTAAATCGATAGAACATTTGCTCATTATCGCAGGTGAATGACACAGGTTCCTTTCTGAACGGGCACAGAAATCATTTATTCGGTATCTGGGGGTGTTAAACTCCGTGATGTGGAATGTACCACTTTTGACCACTAACGCCCAAAATGTCGGACTCCGAAACCCTTACTGCATACCCCTTTTTAAGCAAGTTGTTCATGAACGTGAAATAATGACTCCTATATCGTGAATCGTGATCCATGCGCTTCTTAAGACTTTTATAGCGGTGTTCAGCAATCAACCCTGTTATCAGGAAGAGAAGGCTTTGAATTCTAAAATGGTAAGTGCATTTCATACCTATTAAAACTTGTTAATTCATTATATCTAAGAAACTTTTATCTTCACAAGAGATTGGCATAAGCGAGAGACATAAGCTTAAGAACTTTTGAAGGATCAAAACCTTTCTTCACTTTTGTTTTAAAATTAAACTGAACTGATTTTAGGACGACATAGCCTCGCAAGGTGATCCTAGCACAAACAAGCAAAGTAAAGGCCTTCATTCTAGCATTCCTAGCAAAGGCCTTGCGATCTTTCAAAGACATGCTCGAAAACAACTCACAGGTGTCAATATCATGAACCTTCTTACACAATACAAATGAAGTTTTGGCAAACACAGGAACCTTGTTTTCATCAGCTTTCAGGAGATAAGACCGACAAAGGTCCAGCCGGTTTATGTTCATCAGAGACAGATTTAATGGACTGCAGAGAAGTGACTGGGTCGCAAGCAATTCTTGCTTCCTTAGGGAAGAACTTAGCAAACTCCTCGACTGGTGGAAAGAGACGCTTTTCTTCCTTCCATTGCACAACAGCGCGACTCCATCTTGTAACCAACCATGCAGGAAGTTTAAGCAAACTCTTTCTGTTTTCTCTATCACCATTTAGAACACAAAGAGACTCAAAACCATGCATTGCAACAAGACACTGTTGAAGACAGTCCCCCAATTTTCGAAGACCGATACCATCATGAACCTGAATTTTTGGTCATTTTTCCAATTTGTCCCTGAACGCATTTGTAATGACAAATGGGTCCACATAACGCTTACTCAAAGTAATTTTTGCCTCTTTATATCCCTTGTCAGACGATAACAAAGATAACATTCAACCAGTTTCTTAACAGGGCCAGAAACATATCGTTTCTAATAGTAAATACGTTCTTGAGATACGTTCAATCAAAATCTCAAAAACACACAACCATCTTGGGTAAATCAGAGACCAGTTAAGAAACCAGGTTCTTGCGTTGGAAGTCGACCGAAGTTAACCTGTTCCGCGAAAATCTTTGCAAAATCTACAAGTTTAGTATTATTCATTGTCTGATTGCTTACATGATATTCCAATCTTTGAGAATGGACTGCAGCAGTGTAATGTTCTGGCCGTGAGAAAAGAGATTGGATAGGAGGGATTCAGATACATTCGTGCAGGTACTGCCACTAAGCAAAGGATGAAATGCATTGGCATGTGGATTCAACGGTAAGTTGCTTGCCACAGAGGTTGACTAAGTTGCTGAAAGCAAAGAGCCAGAGGTTTCAGTTTGGACTCAAGCAGATGAAGCAGCTTGTGAGAATGCGACTGTAGTGTTACGACTATCTGGAACAGATGAATTGTCTACTCAAACTGGATTATTCTCAAAATAATCAGCCATGCCACCCTGTACTGAAACAGGTACCATAAGATCTTGATCTGATTGGTCACTAACCATGTTTAAGGCTTCAAATTCTGTCCGTGCAATTTCAATTCATTTCAAAGTTTGAACTTTCAGTAGTTCAGCTTTGGGACGCGATTCTACATCTATATATCTGAGGTCAGCCTCTAACCTAGCTCGTTTTGCCGCAGCATCTGAAATCCTAGAAATATTTGATTTTCTAGAGTTTTGAGAAGCAACACTGCGATATGTAACATTTGAGACACGCGAATCGACCTCATCCAATTTGGATCCCAAATTCTCTATGCAGTTGGTTATTTATTGCATAATACTTTGATTGTCTTGTTCTATTAACTCAAATTTATCTTTCTCTTGAAACTTGTCATCTTGCATGTCAGCAATTAAGACCCTCAATCTCTCAAATGTAACTGTTAAGCTTTCAAGCGAACAATTTTCTATGTTCCTTAATAGTACAAATATCTTGAGAATCAGTTATCAAAGATGGGAGCAATGACGACGCAATTCAGAAAGCCCTGATCTGAATTGGTTTCTTAACAAAGTTACCTGATAGTCGCGTCCCTTTTCAGTTAAGTTTCTATCTCTGATATCTGTCTCAGTATTAGACATTTTGCTTAAGTAAGTATCTAACACTAAACAATTGTTGACAGTAAATAATGCTATTAAAAAAAACAAATGTAGCAACATGGATGAAGTATATTTAATTTAAGTCAAGAATTTATAAAAGCCCTTAGTGACTAACCTCATCATAAACAGAAACTTCACCCATGTTTCTTTACAGTAATGCAGTAACTATATTTCAAGTAAAATAACAAATATTCCCCCTATCATCATGGCTGAGCAGTCCTTGACTATGATTATTGTCACATGTGCACAGCTGGGCAATCCCTGCTTACAAAAGGTTAAGAACAGCCAGCAATCTTCCCCGGGTGAATTCCATCAACGAAAAGGTTGAAATTCAAAGAATAAAGTTCCTTGACCCGTTTTTTTTTTTTCGGCTGCGGACCATGTCACGGCACCAGGGGAGACATTTCTCGATTTAATTTAGATGAATATGATCAAAGTGAACAGTTTCGATTGTCAATAAACTCATTCGCAGAATCTATGGGGATATCCAAACGTTCATTGAAGAAAGCACAAAGAGTTCGAATGTAGGGGGCTTCCTTTTATTTAAGACCAAGAGTTTCTTGTTTATACTGATGACCTTATTATAGTCAACGTCGAACTGACACGACACAAATGAATTACATACTGTTACAATGCACACTGATACAATACATACTGTTACAGTAAACCCGTAAATGAATATGACAATCTAACATTCTGTAAATAACGTTATGCATATTAGTTCTAATAGATTGATCCGTTAATAGGTGAATAAAAATAATGCAGATAAATCCCTACACTACAGTTTGGAGACCGGGTCCGAAACGCACAATTCCGAAACGTTCAATACAGAACTATAAAATATCCAACAATTGCAATTTCCATAAGACTTTACAAGAACTGGCATGTAAATTATGAAATCTGATCTCATATACCTCTATTAGGCCTCAGCACGTATGTCTGTTAAAGGAAACTCCTTTGCAAAGACGCTAACAAATTCGCAAAACCATGTGCTTTACAATTGCACAAATCTTCAACAAGGCAGACTACTCCTTCGTCCACTCTCACTTTCGTACTTGCACTGTTTCGAACATATCCGTATTCGACATAGTAACACGTATATCAGGTATATACAGGCTAAGGCTCACTTTAGAAAACTTCAGCGACGTAACATCGTAGAGAATGAAGCGGAAATGCTCGACTTACTAGAACAGCAGAACTTGATAACAAGCGATTCTGGAATCTCCCAAAGAAGCGCTCGGGAAAAATGAGTACTACTGTCAATGAAATAGTGATTGAAAATGACAGATATTGTGACAATAACATTGTCACTATGTTCAGAAAATATTTCCAACGCGTATTCAGAACTGAGCACACTATTACAATCGGGGATAGAGATATTATACAGGGGCTTGATCGATTTCTCAAAACAGATCAGAAGGCTGCCTTCGACTCTGTATGGCACGATGGATTGATGTATAAATTAGGACAACAAGGTTTCACGGGGAAAATACTTAGGATCGTTGCGAATATGTATAAAGAACTAAAGTGAGGAGATCAGTGCTAAAGGCGTTGTGTGAACCTGTTCTCAAAGAAACACCATTGTGTTCCAAGTGCTTGAATATGCAACATAATAAATAAGTCCATTTATTAAGTGAATGTGCTGTAACTAAACACGCTAGATCGTTATTTTTACGGATATAATGCTAGAATACGGAGCTTATATTGTTAGCCAGTTGTTATCATTAGACAATTTAAACTTTTCTCTACGGGTCCTGCGTGCTCCGATCCTTCCTGCCCTGGGGGATACAGACAATAACAAGTTCTTAACCAAATCATTTCGCTTTTTATGGTTAGAGTTAGATTGACGTAATATATATATATATATATATATATATATATATATATATATATATATATATATCATGTGCAGATGAGTAATTTGAATCAAAGACTTTTGATATTATACAGTGCATATGGGCTGCTCAATTTCCATAATATCTATAACTTGATTTTGTTCATAAGCCATATTAATTATTCATCATGAATTTGTCTGAATATTGCTCATGTATTTGTTATTAGATTTGTATATATGTTATACTTTAAATCTCCAAAAGTAGGGGAAATAAAGATTGGTTGATTGATTGATTGATTGATTGATTGATTGATTAATTGAGATGATGTTAGTTATGATGGTGATGATGGTGATGATGATGAAGTGACACCATGGATTTTTGATTACGGCAATTTATAATGGGTTAAATAATATATGAAAATATTGAATGTGTCAACACTAATCGACTAGTTGCGATTAAGAGTAAATAGATTACCATATGCAATTTCTGGATATCTGTTATGAATTTGTTTTATGAAAAAGAATTAAATTAGACGTAAAAAAATTAGTTTATTCAGAATGCACTTAACACATTAATACATACATAGTTGAGTTTAAGGTCTAAGAACCCTAACAAACATCAATTTCATCAAAGCCATGCATATAACTTCACAATATAAGCTTTTAAAATGTTAAACTATTGAAATCATTGGGCATATTGACATGTTATGACATGTGACAGATGTTCTTTTATTACGTCCCCATTGGTATTTTGTTGTGATGAGTAATCTCCCCTGAAAACTAAAAAGAAAGTATTTTTTTCCATTTTCCTACAATACAGTTTAGATTGTTTTCATGAAATTTGAAACAGAGTCATATATTACATCTTTCAACCATGAGTTTTTCTCGAAACTCAAATTAAGTTTTCATATTCATTTAAAATGTATATTTCCCATAGGCTTCAATGTTGAATTAAATAAAAATTGAAAAAAAAAAAAGAAAAAAAAACTCATGATGAAAAACGTTCATTTTTGAATGTCTTCAAAGTGTCAATGTTTCATAGAAATAATACCATCCAGTGGCAAGATATGGAATATGGCTATTAGGGAGGGTGCTATTACCTTAATAACATAATTCAAAAGTGAGAAATATAGTTTATCAAATATAAATTTAACTCAAGCAAGATAATTCATTTTCGAGTTCCGTGTACATGAAATTTCAAATATCGAAGAAGCGACTGCGAGGCAATTGACCACTAGCCGAGGTTATTGATAGATGAAATAACTGACCTAGCGGAATAAGGTAATATAGAAGGAGCAAAGATATTAAACTGCATATTTTACAAACACATTACAAAAAAAGATTGCCTTATATAGATACAATAGTGTAGTTATCTCGTGTAAAACGCGTTTTGATAATTTTTCAAGCAATATCATCCCACCGGTTTTAACAATGAGAAGCCCTGAACTGTATGTGTAAGGACTGATCCCGAGGCAGAAGAAGGGGGGTTCAGGATAATGAAGACCGGACCCTGATTTTACTTTTCCACCAGTTCCCCGTCCATCCGTTGCACGGCCCTTCGGAATGTCATGACAAAGGACAGATCTCGTTCATAGGAGCATGCTGCCAAATATTCGGCCTGTCATCCAATATCATTATCAATTTTAATTACATTAATGTTATACTTATACTATGTGGTTTGTTCACACTTAACTTATTAAAGTGAATCTTAAAAAAAAACATTATTGCTACTGATGTCTTTTTTTTAATTATATAATTCCTAACTACATATTGCCAAGCTTTCCTTTTACCCTTGAATGAAAACAGACGATAAAGATGAAAACATATCGCGGCTCAGAACGTCATTGAAAAATAAGTTACCAAAACGTCAATAAACAGAACATAACTTAGTAAATATAATTCGAAAATGCTTCAATCCAGCTTCATTCAATATGTTCATATTTACTAACCAACCTTTAGCTGAAACAGCCACCATATTTTGCATTATTAGTCTATAAACGTCTATGGATCTTCAAACACTTGCAATATGACTTGATTTGGTTTGAACGCTGTCTTTGCATCATATTGTTTCTGTATATAAATAAGTCCTCTTAAAGTAATTGAAGTATTAGATGATTGTACTCGTGGAAATGAATTATGATTTAGTTGCTTTGATGGGTTAATTTTAGATGTGCAGGAAAAGCGTTTCTTCCGATACGATAAGACCAGCCATTGTTCAAATCATTTTATCACTAATATATATATAGGAACGGGAAATAAAAGTTTTCGAATACAATCGACGTTGAGCATTGTTCAATTTATCTTACATGTACCATTTGATATATCTAGATATCTACGAACAGTGGACAATGCATGCTTGACCTTACACTAAGTACAAGCATCTTTACATCTTTATCAACATTCGATGTCAGTGCATATAGCTATGTAGAATTTTCCTCAAGTTTCCAAATAATTCTTCCTTGCAATCTCGGATCTGTTAAAAATTTACTAACAGAAAATCAACTCATACAAAAATGAGAAAAAAAATTATAAGCCTTTGCTAAAGCCAATAGCAATGTTCTTCAATATTTAAAAAAAAATAGTTTAGGAAATCAGTCTCCCTGTAGAGTGTATGTCACTAGGAATGGGTTCTGTTCTATTTTCATATGATTCTAGTTTTGTGAAAAAGCTATGTCAAAAAAGTATGAAAGGACAAAACGTTTAGATGGCATAACTGACCTACATATAAGCCCTTATATGCATATTTAGGATTGGTATTGAGTAAGGCCCGATACCCCATCACTTATTCATTATATACCACTCAAAGCTTAGAGGAAACTGAACCCTGTAAAGTAGACGTATTACGATGCATATGCTAAACGCATTTACATAGCGTAGTGATATAGTTTGACTCGTTGTGTTTCTGTTCCACAAACCGATCAATTCAAGTGATTGATAAAATCATTGATGAATCATATATTCAGTTTTAACGCCTGTAATGATGTGAATAAAACGAATTGGTTTTGTTTAATGGGCCAAAGGTTTAAATACTGTAAACAATAAAAAGAAATAAACCTAACACGTTTTCAAATTCCCCCACCGGGGGTAACATGAAAACGTTTTAAGATTCCTGGGGGTGAATTCGGGAGTAGGGCAAATTGCAAACGTATTGAGACCCCCACCACCCCATTATAAATTTCCTACCCAGGAATCTAATTCAATTTAGAATATCAATCTTAATAGATGAGTCAAAATATATTTAGAAACAAATCATGTCCCGGGCACTTATGGATAGGGATATTTTCTTTTCACTCACGGGTTACATTGCTTATGGTTCTTTCTGGTCAAAGAAATAAATTGTGCCAGCTAAGAGGACAAGTTGTCTAAACAATTGACCAAAGTCTCCCAAAGTGATTTTTTGTTATTCTGATGCAATTTCACGGTGTGATATACTACTTATGCAAACTTTCTTGATGATTTTAATCATTTTTCTTCTGAAATACAGCCTATAAATGGTGTATTTCCACTGATCTTATGTATATGTTCTATGATGAATGTTGTCACCAAAATATAGATCAGAGCTGTAACATGTTGTAATTTCAAAAAAAAAATCATTTGCAATGATAATCACACTGGCCTCGTTTTGAAGAGTATTATTTGAAACAGTCATGGCGGAAGCAACTAGATAAATAACAAAAGTTCATACAATGATAGGGCATGTAAAGTATGGTATGATGTAGAATACATCTTTGATGCAACAGTCAGTGATGTAACCGTGAAAATCGTTACATCAAGGACAGCGTTTTCTACGTCAAGGAAATGATTTATGGAAGATGGTTTAGAATGTTTCATATCTCAATGTCTTTGATAGTGATGATAGACATGAATAAAATGTTATATAATTCAACTGCCTATGGACAAAAACAGTTATTTGTACTTACTTACATGCAGAAAATATTAATTATTTAAGAAATGCGTTACATCAAGTAACACTTTTGTTATGTGAAGGAAAATATCAGACTTCCTTGTCAAAATATGTCCTTTTTGTACACAAATCTGTGAAAAAAACAACAATCTTAGTCTATGTGCGCCCATAGCTTAACATCTAGCTGTATAAAACAATATGGTAAAGATATGTTTTAGACTGTTTCAGGCTTTAAAGTAAAACGTGTTATACCAAGGGGAGATTTTTGTTACAGGATAGAAATTATCATATAAAATTGCTAATAGTTTCTTTAAATAAAACATTGAGTAAATTATTATATAAAATTGTTAATAGTTTCTTTAAATACAACATTGATGCGATTCAAGTTGTTTGATAACTTACATTGTTTCCTTTTTTAATCATTTATGATCACTTATGTACAGTGGAGATCCCAGATTCCTAGATTCTTAAATTGTATAGTGTGTATTGTTACATAAAGGAAAAAATAACATTCATGTTGAATTTTATACAATAGCGACTCATATAAAGGAATATGAATTGAAACAAGGGTAATTTTGTTGCGATGTTATATAAATATCAAAACAATGTGATGTATAATTTTCTAAATAGTGTCCTTGCCAAAGACAAAAAATAAAAAATACAGACAAAAAATGAGCTTGATAAATTGCCTCGATCAAAAATGAATACACACTGAAAAAATAATGGGAAAGACGGTCCCTATAATAACAAGTATGTTACAACGGTTGTTGTGATGGACAATTGTGATAATGGCGGCAATGTAAAACTCGCCGGGAGTAAAACTGTTTTAGAGAACAACACTATTTGAAGTTAGAATTTTGAAGAAGGGGTGGTGATCTTGTAAAATGCAATGCTGAATTTTAATTAAGGTGGTGATGATGGTGATGATGATGATGATGATGATGATGATGATGATGATGATAAAAGTTAAGAAGGCCAATATTTATGAAGTTATAATTTTGATATGGTGACAATATTAACCAGGTAACACCAAAGGATTAAAAGAAGAAGATGTTTTGAGGGACAGTGTAAATGATTGTGACATTACTGACTGGGGAAGTGCTGAGACGGCCAATGCTAATAAAAGTGACAATGTTTAACAGGTGAATACAGCTGCTTTGGAGAGACAGTGCTATTCATTTCGTCAATTTAAAACAGGAAAGTGTAGATACTGCGAGAATTTGTGTAAGAAAGGGTGAGAGTGTTGAATCGCCAAATGTAATGTAGACGATGGGGATGAAGTTGAATAGAGGAATAGAGCTGTTTGAAAAGGACAGAGGACGTTGAACAAATGAATGCAGTTACTGTGAGAACAATGATGGTGATGGCGACAATTTTGAGCATGGAAGTGCATACAAGTTTGATGATGGTGGCAATGTCCTGAAATGCAATGTTGCTAGGGGCACAATGTTGAACAGAAGAGGGAGATAAATGGAAAAAACGGAATAGGTATGTTGGTTGTAAAGGACAAGGTTGATGTTGAAAACTGGGGTGCAAATTTAAAGGACAATAATGATGATGGTGACAATGTCGAATAGTGATATGTGTAAGAATGAATGTCAGTGACAGCCAAATTATTGACTCACAGTTTTCTGCAGATTGCATGGAAAAGCCGGGTATGGTGAAGAAAAGAGAGTGTATAAAACAGGAAAACATAGGAAATTACGACATTGCAGGAAACAATAAGCTGGTATTGTGAAGGAAGTGTTTTCATCAAACATTCTTGTAGACAGACTGTTTGAATACGACAGGCAAAATAAACAACATTTCTTTCTATTGGCATAATTGGTTTTGATATTGGTATCAGGCTAAAAATGACATGTTGGACTCTTTGTATGCTCATCATCATAGAGAAAACAAATAAGAAAATGCTAGAGTGTTTATTCATCCTATCACAAAAATTCATTGATGTAACTACTTGCCATCATCAGAGAATGAACATGATAAAAATATCAAGCCTTTTCCTATTTGCTTGTATAAAAAATAATATGCATTTAAGCCACATATAACATTCTTTTTTATCATTTACATTCATTGATTTTTATTGAACTCTCTAAAATGTATTAATAAAAAATGAATAAAGCATTAATTTCAATTATATTCTATGCTGATAGTTTAAAGGTCTTTTAAAGTTTCGAGCTAGTGAAGTATTATTTATTTCTTCCTGTGACAAAACTGTTCTCTCATGTAACATAACAGTCCCTGACATAAAATATCACTATTTTGGAAATTATTTTCTTATAAAACAATATATACATATTATCGTTTCAGTTTGCTTTATTGGCCATGTAAAAGATACTATTATCCTGGTCATACATTACACATTGTTAGAAAGATAAATTTCATTTCATGATATTTTATATCCCCTTAACGTACACTCTCACCTACAGTTGAAACAACAATGATTTCGAATAAAGGTAATATGATTTATTAGAATGTATCCTGTTGGAAATGCCAAGTGGCAAAACATACCAAATTATATGATTATAGAGGTAACATATTGCATTTTGATTCGTTACATGAAGAAAATACAGACTTAAAATCATTTTCAAAGTCAATATATTGCAAAATGTCGGTCATTTAAGTTTTTTCCACCTGAGACAGGCCTCTATTAACTTGTTTAGTGGATGTATTAACCTCTGGAGGTGTTTCGAAAATAATCCTTTCCATTTTGTTGCAAAATTATATTTTGACTCAGATACATAAATGTGCTAACGACACATTTAAGTATAAGTTATGAAATAAGATATATACTTTCCTAACGAAGAAATATAATGTCATTTGAAAACGTTTTTAAGTTCCCGGGTTGGGTGAGCTTCACTAGGCCTTTCTTAACTTCATATGAATTCAATTTAGGAATACTGGATATCATTAGAAATATCAACAATACATATCAAAATGGTTATTTATAACTGTTAAAGTTTTACGTTTTCCCGACGTGAAGGGATTGGGTCATTTGAAAATGTTTTTAAGTTCTCGGAGGAGGAAAGTTAAATCGTGGTAGGGCATTTGAAAACGTTTTTTATGTTCCCGAGGAAGGGAATTTGAAATCGTTTCAAGTTACCGGGGGACTTAAAATGAGGGGAACTTGAAAACGATACACCGGTGTAAATATTGAGAAACTATAAACATGCAGCTACAAAATTCAAATCAGATATAAAATTCAAACCAAATATCGAAACACTTTATATCTTATAAATGTTTATATGATTTCGATTTCACTTTTTTTTTGCCAGAGAGCCAAGTTTTTGATAGAGTCGGTGAGTAAAGTGATATTTACAAACCACTTAAATGGTACATGCTTTAAAATGCAATTTAATTATTAGGTGGGAGAGAGAGAGAAAATGAGAGAAAGGAAAGAAACTGATCATTCATTCTGATGGACGTAATATATATTTTTATCCAGATAACAAAAATGAAGATACATATTTGTGAGATTTATGCGAATTTTAACTCATATATAAGAAAACATTCTTCGAACTAAATCTACGACAATCAAAATGGATTTGGAAATGCGTTAGTTTAATGTGGTTGAATTTAGTCACCAAATAAGTGGGGTGATCTAAAATGGATTAATTCTATCATTTGGGAAATTCCTGCATTTAGGCTTCTTATAATAAATTTTTGTTGCATTAAACATAAGAGTAATATAGGTCGATATACCAGAAATAAAACTTAAGGCAAAACAACTACCTTTATAACTATGACTATTTGAATTAAGTGTACGTTTGGTGCATTTTTCGGATTTCGGGAAACAATCTCAAAATAACTTTATTTTAGTGACAATGCAACTTGGATAAATAGTTTTTTTTACAATATTAGAACTTCATGCGGATTCGTAAAGATACACAGTCTAAAATAACTAGTTCGTATGTTTTGCTAAAATAAAAATATACTTCTAACAAACTCAATATATCACTGTTTTTAAGACGATATTTTCATTTGTTTATTAATACTCAAACCATGAATTAACACTTAGGTCTAAATGAATATTTTAGCTTAACGATTAAAATACCTCATACTAAATATGCATTAAGCAGGATACAAAGTGTCGAAAACGAAAAAAAAATATTTGGTTAAAATATGTCATCAGTAATGTGATTTGTATTGAATATGTCGGCAACAATAGATAGTTTCATAAAATAATGAAATAAATGGTTATAGAAAAACGGTTTAATTAAGTGATGCAAAAGATCGTTTTAAAAATTCTATTATTTTTTTTTTACATATTAATTTATTTTCTGCCCATTTGAATATATCAGTGAAAGAATGACATTTCTAAAAATTGTTTTCTGTACTTTCAGCCACTTACCTCGAGAACATGGTGGCGTTACTGGAATACCAGCGACCTGTCGCAAAGTCTCCGCACATGAAAATCTGAATATCCATTTCGGGATTCGAACACGCAGCTGTCAGTGGCTACTAATAAGTAAATCAGCAAGCGGCAATAACCACTCAACATCGGACAACCCCGATCTGAGTCTTGATATATAGAAAATTATGTATAGTCAAAAAAGCATTTTCGTAAAGGGAATTATCATTTAAATGACAACTGTTTCCAGAATTTGAGTAGTTAGCTCTAATTCAAAACGAAGAATGCTTTTAAGGAGTATCCATGCAATACAATACCTGTTTGTCTGGCATCATGACGATAGTATCGGATCTTTTCTACAGCCTACACGCAAGTCAGATGATCGGTGTCAGTTCCAGTGGTTGGGTTCATAGAATGTCAGCCTCTAGAGCTTTTATTTGTGAATACGAACCACTGTCGCTACCATACTGTCAAAATGTACTGGAATAATACCTGATATCCTGTTATTCTAAAAAATATAATATTTGTTTTTAAGCGCCCACTATTTAAATATTGATCTTAAGTTTAAATTAATCTTTTATTATTTTTTTTATAATTTCACAAGTAGTTCGTTTATAGGACTTTTTATTCTTGCTAAAATTACATGTTATTAAACTTTAGATATGGTGAACATAAATCTACTAATGCAAAAAGGCACCACTTTATAAACAAAGGCCGCTATTCTTTTATAATTTGAAAAAGAAGATATGAATACCAAATACAATCATACACCGGTCATATCATCATACAACCGAATATTAAAAGGTTCATTTCCTAAAGCCAATGATAACTTTAACTTTCAAATTAAAATCATATTATATATATGTAAATATATGCAGGATTTCAGGTCTGACATGGCGTAAATATTCTTATTAGAGTAGGATTAATAGTCCTTCCTGTAAATCATCATTTGGTGTTACAGATACAAAGTATACTTATGTGTATGGCTTTTATCATTTCTAAAAGAGGTTTGGACGTTCAGTTATACATGTAAATCAACGTACTGTAATGTTTCCCGATACTGGTGTTAAGTTTTCAAGTTTCCCTCATTTCAGGCCCCCCTCCTGATAACTTAAAACCGTTTTCAATTTCCCCTCACAGTAAAATTAAACCATTTTCAAATACCCTAAACAATTTAACTTTCGTCTTCCGGAACTTGAAAACGTTTGCAAATGACCCAAACCCTTCACGTAGTCCTGAAATAAATAAAACTTAAAAACTCATGATATAATTATATATTATATGAATTGATATTTCTATTGGTATTAGCACTTTTCGTATATTGAATTTATACATGCGGTTAAAATAAGGCTGGTTAAATCCCCCCCACCCCCGGACCTTAGTTTCTTCGTCGCAAGGTTTACAAAGTATACATTTTATTTATAATTTATACTTACATTTGTCATTAGCACATTGATATATTTGTTGTAAGTGAATTTATTTAAATTTTATGATGGTAGATCTAATTGCTATCCATTTGATTGTTTTCATTGTGACTTAATACTTGAAACATCTCAAAATTGATATCACCTTTTTCTCATTTTGATGCGTAAATGAGCAAATGCGATTCATTATCATGTAACGTTATTTAAACCGGAAAATATTTAAACACGAACTCAAACTTATAGCAAGTATCAAAGTTGCACTTCCTGTCACTGATGAAATGTCCTGAGACTAGTCACGAGTGTATATAAATTCTTTTTTTTTCCTTCTTAAATGCTTACGTTTTATTTACATCATATTATTTTCATTATGTTATTTATATGCATCAGTGTATATATTGATATCAATGATATCAATGAATATATTGAAGTATTGTCAAAACTAGGTGCTAAGTAGGATGTATTCGATAACCATAAATATATTATAGTTTTTATATCTTTTGGAAATCTTAACATCCAAATAATCCTAAAACTAGGGTGGTGAAACTTGGGTTTGAATTAAGTGTTATATTTAGTTAATTTAGGCTCTTGTAGGTAGTTTCTGTTCATGTTGGTTCACACTGGTTGATTCTGGTCATTAACTGAAGTATTTTATACAAGTGTTTCATTAGTACTTTGGTTATTTTTTAACGATAGTCATTTCGTTTCATTGTAGACGTTCATTGAATACAGTTGAAAAGTCATGGTTATTTTAGCGTTCATTATTATATGAATCTACCAGTTGCAGGTAGGTGTCACCACCACCTCCAGAGAGTATATATATATATAAAGGCGCTACAGTTTAGGAAATTTGTCATTCTTCTTCTGTTCGCCGTGAAGGTCACTTCTATTGGCAGGTTATCGCTTATACAGTGAATAAGGCTTTGTTAAGGGGTGGGCTCGATCTCTGAACATTACGTCAATTCAGCAGCTTTTCACTGCCTTGGGTTGTTTTAGGCAACAGAGTCTGGACTTTGGACCGCCTGTAGTTTATTGGTAGCCGAATGGTGGCTCTTATTATTTTCATTGCGATAAATGGAGCCCAGTAAGTTACCAACTAGCTGCACAAGGTTCAAGTCGATGTCTGAGTCTACAGTGGACGGCGGGATTTTATTTATTTATGGTTAAGATTGAGAGCAGCTAAAGGGATATCTGAAAGCTTGCGATTTTAAGTAGGATTTCTCTGTGCTCTTCTCCATTTTATAGAAACAGGCATTTTCATACGTTGGTATTCAAAGGTATAGTTACTAGAAGTGTTTAGTTTCAACTTTTTAAATACGTTTTTTCAACATATAGGTTTTCAGTTTCGTTCAACATACGTGGCTTGTGTTCAATGAACGTTAACTTGGTTCGTGGATAAAATTGCTGCATTTACCCAGTTTATTTTGAGTATGATGTTTGAACACTGCGTTTCATCTATTGGTTTCACAGGGTTAGTTTCATATTTGAGGAATATATAGTTTATATACAAAATCTTCGGTTTGTGTATTTTTCGTATAAAGCAAGGTTGAGCCTTAGCAGTTGATCATGTAGATCATAGTTCGTCTTAGCATTAGCTGATTGTTGAAAATTCATTTATTATACGTATTCATTCTAACCGTACATAGATTTCATATAATCTTTAATTTTAGCCCCTCGGAAAGATACATTTTACTTTGATACATCTCAAAGGTAGTATTATGGCTCTGGCTTGATACTTTTAAGTAGTTATACCCTTCGGACTTCTGTTTAATTTAAAAAAAAAGTAGTGTGTTAGGGTATCTCTATCAGGAAACAGATTTGGTATTATAGCCATTCTTCGGATATATTAGGTTTCAGTCATATATTTTGAAAAAGACGTAGCATAAGATTTTAGCTCGATCATCAAAGTATATTGATAATAGTTTGACCTTAGGATCTACAAGACCCAGTACACGTTACACTAGTTTACTCTAACATGATTAAAGTAGTAAAGGAAGGTAGTAAACATGGATGTAAAGTACCGTAAATCTAGTATTTCTGCTAATCATTTTCCAAAATATTCAAGCCCTGCTGCTGAGCCTTGTCCATACCACTTGAGTAATGTACCTATACTTTTCCAAACGACAATCATTACAGTTATTTTTCCAAGTACTTAAGTACAACAGCCCTCTTCAAATATTATATTGTCCTGACGTCTAAAATACCACTCATGTAATGCATATGCTCATTGTTCATTCTACTCAGAACAGTTCTGTAAAATTCTCATAAGGACTACAGCAAAATATTTTCTCAAGTACTTCAGTATAGTATGTTGTCCTAACTCATCAAGTACTGCAATTGTACATAGTACAAACTACCTAAGAATGCTGTCCGAACTATTTAAGTATAGCAGCTGAATATCGACCACGCTCCTCAACAAACATATGTGTATATTATTCAAGCCATTCAAGTACATGCAATACATAATGTCTAAAATTGTAAAGTGCGGCTGTACTGTACTGTACCTTGTCGAACTACAAAAGTAATGCAGCTATTTATTCAACCATGTTTGATGCAACATTTTGGCTTTAAAATTGTATGAACTCTACTCTATCAACTTTAAAAGACAAAAAAAGGTTTACTTCAATGTCACATTTTTTATTATTCTTGCTTTGAATATACATCACATGTGCAAACATTAAAAAGGGGTATATTTTCAATAATGGTTATTGTATGCTCAACCTTTATCTACAATTATAAGGTATTTTATAATGTCTGTATAACCACTTCAGTCCCTGCAAATCCTATATAATGGACGTACATGTAGGTCATAAACTAGACGTAAACGAGACGTACTCTTACATTTGCATAATCACCGTATTGGAGCGACAACGGATGTTAATACTAAGCGAAACAATCAAAGTCGAGCAAAGCTTGACTAAACATCTTAATAACTTCAAAACAAAATGCACTTAAATTATTAAAAAACTTAATATTGAACAAATTTCAGTTCGTAATTCCAACATCACATAATCTCTGTAATGCTATCGGGAGGTATTTATTCAGAAAATCAATGATTTTGACAGAACTTGTTTCTGAATGATACGAACATTCCTACAATGCCAAAGTAATACAATACCGAGTGTAACAATATCAATTTGCTTTTGCCTGATCAGTTTCTACCTTGGCTGTCAATCCAAAGTCATACTGCTCGGATTCAAAGTGTGACACCACACGATATTTTTAGTTCTCTGTGTACATGTTAGATTCTTAGATTTTTGATAAAACTTGCTGAAAAAATATTTCATAGTAACTACATCTGTTATATGAAATTAAATTGCTTACACCAGTATGATACATACATACCATTAGTACATAAATTCTATATGGATACAATTGAATTATCAAATATTAGCGAAAATTAAATAAACATGATTGTTTTCGATATCAATTAGCCATTAATTTTCAATAATTTAAAAAAAGGTTTGCTTGTTTTTTTTAACAAAGCAGTTTCATTGTTCATAATATGTAAAACAAAATCATCAGTAGTGAGTGAATTATTAAATATATTTCAGTAATTGTGACCAAGACTAATATGGTAAAGTTTGCATGTGAAATTTCATTGATATCATATTCGATGGCAAGCATTATGCAGCAGTACTTAATTATTTAGAAAATGTAACAACAATAATCAGACTCCATGGTTAGTACATTAATGGTATTGTTTTGTATTTAGCTTGGGTTTTATGTCCGTTTAACATACCTTTTGAAATCTTTCTTTTTTCACTCTTTTGAAATCTTTCTTTTTTCACTCTTATCTTATTAAAGTTCGGTTTTATTGCGATATAACAATGTTGACGATTGGGATAATACCATTTTCTATCTGACTGAACAGCCTTGGAACTATACTTTACATACAGAGCGTTGAGCAAATTTACATGGAAGTACGTTTGTATGTCATGGTCGGGGATAGAACCCATGACTTTCTGATGAGGAGCGGAAGTACTAACTACACAAAGATTAGTAGTTAAGCATTTATGCTATTCAGTGTTAATTAATGTTTCTTTAATACTGAAAGCTATAATGTCGTTGATGTGAAAACTGTGGATTGATCTAAAATAAACATACACACACAACTGGCAGAAATATCTTTCAAAGTTTTCAGATACATTTCATTAATGCTTATGATACATATGTCGAGAAAGGATACGTTTATAGCAGTTCAATGTTCTGGACGATTGAGTTTCAGAGAAATCGGACCAGGATTACAAGTTTCTAGAAAAGATGGGTGGAAAAAAAGAATCAAATCGTCGCATTGTATTAAAGGAGTATCTGGAAGCAGCCTGTAACAAAATGACCAAGAGCTGACAACTCTCTAAGGTAGAATAAATACCAAACAACTTTTCTTTAAAATTATATTTAATATAAAAATATATACAATGAGGATATTAGAAAATAATTAAAGAATATGAAAAAAAAATGCCAGCTAACTCCTCTTTATCTGTTGGTACAATAATAACTGCACTGAAAGTTCTGTTATCACTCTATGACCGCATATCAATCTACATAATGGCTTACTGTTATGAACACACTTCAATGTGCCACATTCAAAAAACGACTCCTAAATTCACAATACTCATAAACTATATCACGTGCTCTTATCGATGAACACTGGACCGACTTCCTGTCGTCGCTGTCCCTTCAGTAAATGTGATCTACTTAGTCCACCGTAGACACCCTGTCGTCCATATGACGCATACGTAGATTCCCCCGTCCTTGCGTCGTAGTCTACCAATGGGGTCCCGTATCGACTGTAACCATCCAGCTTAGATAGGCATCATGCCCCAACTAAATACGGCTACAAACAATAAATAGCTCTAATTTACTAACACCAAATATAAAGTGCAGACACTGTATTAATTCATAATACTAATTGCATACCAAATAACAAATCTCTGGTATTACATACGTGCATTTTGTACCATTCAACAATATCAGGGTTTTACATAAGTGCATTAACGCAGAAAACTGCCCTTGTTATCAACTATATACCAAACAGACATTCCATACATCTCCACATTTCTTAATTACATCAGTGTATTAAAAACAGAGAACCGTCCTCGTTAGCAACTATATACCAGACAGATATTCCATACAACTCCACATTTCTTAATTACAAAAATACTGTTGGACCTTCCATGTATATTTATAAATGTAATATAAAAATTTAAGGACATACCTATAAACTAACATAATTATTGTCAAAATTACATCAAATATACATAATAATGCAGAGCTATGTACTTAGATTCCTCGGCCTATAGAACCAAAACTTCGAAAACTACCGATAATTAAATACGAGTGTACACTTGTTTCCATGAGAAGTAACAATACAACAATCTACAAAATAAATGTTTAAAATAAAATCTAAATTTCATATCTACCTGCAAAAATAAAATACAAAATAAAATTTTACTCACACAAGCTCCGTAGTGTAATTTGGTCAGAATACTCTAGACTGGACTAGGCATCTTCCGTAGCTCCCATCGATACTGAGGCTCCATACAAATCAACTTATATACTAAAACCCCACAATTTACTCTTAAAAAACAAATATCACGTGAATCGTGCAATAAATTGTAAATCGCCGAATCCCGTGCATCCCGAGAAACACAGACAACACTGAGGTATACTGATAAAAAGGGCTTATGTAAAGAAACTATAGGTTTAAATTTCTAAGCCTTAAACATCTCTCTTAATACACTTAAAACTTAGCAAAACAGTTGATATAACCATTTCAAACCCTAGTCATATCTCATTCTGAACAAAAGGTAATAAAAGAAACCTGTGATAAACCTTATATAACCAAAATCGGTAAGCACAGTTCCACTCTGGCCTACGTGACAAATACAACGTTCTCTAAATCTACGCTTGTTTTCAGGCCACGTCAAAATTATTTTGTGACACAACAACAGCGCAACTTGTCGTGCATGTATTTTCCGCTTCTGTCCGATATTTTCACCTATTTCGTTAAAACAACCACAGTATTTGAAAAGATTCGCGAATCTCCTTATCTATACATTTATATGTTTTAACAATACAAAAAAAAAATATAGATGTCTTATTTCGACTATATTAGCAAAAGAAAACATAAGTTTACTTACTTAACTAAAAGTAAATGCATTGACGTGGTTATCCAAAAAACGTAATACATTTTATCAGTGTAATAAACGTAATGGAAAGGACGAATGATTTAATTTTTGAATAACTAATTATTGTTTTCATATGTATAAATATTCAATATGTAATTGATAATATTTATAATATTGGATTTCATATCATAACAGTGTTTGATACTTATAAAATTTCCATTACACATATACATGTATACTGTGTATATATACCTTATTAAGCCCAAGGCTTAAGAAGGGTAGATTCGATATTTAAAACAAAGATCCAACTTTGCGTATCGTTATTTGTGATATTCATGATATATTTACCGAAAAAAGAAAGACATTTAAAGATATCATCGAAGCAAAAAGAAAAAGTTTAGTCAGTATATTTGCTTACGTCCAAATACAACAATACTGCAAATAACGAATATTATACACGAGTTGTATTAAACTTGCTGACCATGTACCCATCAACCATGTCATGAAAGCCTCACGCGTTAGACCATATGATTGTCGATTCAAAAACCACGAAATGCACGTGTGCATTTAAATCTACATGGTTATTTTCGCATTAAATGGTTGATTTTGAAAGAGTATTGTTCACATTGAAATAATCTGGAATAAAACTAGTCGTAGCTAGCACGGGACGCCGTCCTGAAATATCCATAAATGACAGAAATATCGCTTTGAACTGCTTTAAGCAGGTACACATGATGTTGACCTCATGTGGCGTTTTGGCTACCATGAGCGAACAATATATCGTCTGTAAGCGCGTTTTCCAGCCTGGTCCCATTAAAGAAAGGTCCATCTAAGGGAGACCAAGGAAAACAACATCTAGCGAAGATCGCTGTATAGTGACATCATCTCGACGTCATCGCTTTATGCCCGCTTCAAAGCCTGAAGCACACCTCCATCATGCCACAAGGACAAGAATATTCGTTTATGTTGCCAGAAACCGCATGAGAGCCTCTTGGCTGCGTGCTCAAATTTCCGTCAACAGCACGTCACTGAGACGCACGTCTGAACTGGGAAAGTTCGCACAGTTGTGGATAAGGCAGCAATGGAACAGGGTCCTTGCGGCAAACAGCATCAACGCACTCGAATGGCCAGCACCTTCCTTAGAAATCTCCACGATTAAGCACATGTATGACTACCTTTGACCTAACGTTCGTGTTCGTGAAAGGAAGGACGTCAACAGCGTTAATGATGTAAAGCGGGCCTTGCACGAGGAATGGACACAAGCGTCCATACATTTCATCAGAAGTCTCATAAACAACATGAGACGACGTTGCGTGGCTATTATTTAAGGTTATTGTGACCATACAAAATATTTATCGTTATGGTATATTTGATTTTCCTACCTTTGCAAAATCTTAATGAGAAAAACATTAGTTCATTATGAATGCGTTCGGTTGAAATTGTTGAAATCCTTTTGACATTAAATGAATTTTGCGGTGAGTATATTTTTGCCCTTAACATGGCTGTTTAAAAAAATATCTTACAAGGTGTCCGTACTGACTCAACATTTTCTTCTGTGCATATCTTATTTCATTTTTTTATTACTATCAGTGCTGATAAAAATGATTCTGTCCGCTAGATTTTTTCAAGAGACAAAATAGGAAGCAACTATACTCATATTTTTACATTTTCTATAATTAAACGTCTTATATTTTGTGATATGGCAAAACTATATTCGTGTGATAGTAATGTTGTATTTAATATTCATTTACATAATTCAGTTCCTGTTTTTTACGGATAGTTCCTTCAGATTTTATTGTTTAATTGTGACAATTCATTTCAGTTAATTTCTTTGATAAAAACCAAATACTAAAATCAGAAAAGGTGACCCATACTTTATTACACAGAAGCTTGTTTTCAATACCTATTAGAACAAGTTCATCAAATTTGGTTAAAATGTCTCCTTTAAAACTTACGTTGGCATATTTTTTAATGAATGCATGAAGTATGAATAAAATGTGATTTTTTAAGTACATGTGTAAGAAGAAAAGAAAGATTGAAGTTCATACACGTCGTATTCTTATTACAAAAACGATTTTTTCATTAACTGCGCACTGTCATAAATGATTTCCGTCCGTATCTTTTCCCTTAATTTACATAAGTGTACTATTTGTATTCTTCTGTATTTGATCGTCAGATGTCACGTGGGTTTGCTACTTAATAAACACACAATACTTCCTTATGCATTACAGTCGTGCGCGTTTATTGAGCTTGTCCAGTCATATACATCGGTTTTATTTAAAACACTCTTTGACGTAACTCTTGTTTGACAGAAAACTTTGGATTTTGAAGGTAATGTGATATTTACCAAAATTTCTGTATGCGTTGCCGATGTACACATTATATTCATATTGGTATTTGGCTTGTTTGATGCAAAAGAAAAAATAATTTGCATGGCATGTTATTTTCATAAAATAGTAGTTTATGTATATTTTGGAAAAAAAATCTTTATGAACAGAGTTCATATACATTGTGCAATGTTGTTTATGAAGGGATGTTTCTGCTGTATTAATTGTTAGGTTTTCGCACCTTGCAGTGCGAAAACGTATAGTTGTTCATGTTTTATATATCTTTTAGGTTTTCGCAATGCGTTGCGAAAACCTTTTGTTCTTCTGTTTTATTCATTTTTTTTCTTTTTATTATTATTTTTCTAACACTTTTGTGAACGGCAAATCTCCATGATCAGAAAAGACACATTTATGAAATTTTAACAAGTTATTACCACTTATCTGGAGATGATCCTAACGTTGAGAAAATTTCCATTTATGTCTTGCTGTTCCCACTAGGAGGCATTTTGCATGAAATTTATTAATGGCTAATAACTCAGTAATTTGAGGTCCGATTCAAATGCATTTTTTCCATTCTGTTCCTTGTTGATAGCCTATTTTAAATGTGATAGGTTTCAAGAATATGGCTTTGTGAATGATTTTAAGCTACGAATGGCTGAGAGTTCGAACCTTGCAAATAACTGTGCAAATGAGGGCAGATCTACGAAAAACCTGCCCATTTTCGTTTGCGATTAGATAGAAGAATTCTGTTTGGGGTGGCAAATTTATCGTAAGTATGGTTTGTCTACAGTATGAGGTCAAACTTAACCAATATTTTGGGAAAATAAAAAAATAAAAAACATGACTTTTTAGGTGTTTTATCGTTCCTGACTTTATTTTTTGTTCAATCTTTTTTCACTGGTAATGCAGTTTTATGATTCAAAGAGCCTCACAATTTAAAACTTAAAAAATGGAAAAGTCAAGGTCATAACGATTATTGTTTTCTTTTCTTCGACCCATAATAGCTTTACAACGACGAATATTTTATTCTATTTGTAAATTCTGTCCAGTGATATTAAGCTTTTGAAGATCGGGCTTCATTTTGGTCATTTTACGGAAGTCTAAATTTTGATCCTTTTTTGAAAAATTGAAAATCAGTTTCATGCTTTAAATTTTTATATGTATGAAATAAAATGTTCTACTCATGCGACTTGTACACAAAATTGATTAATATGCTGCATTCTATGTTCCTATTTTTTTTTATCAATTTTGCTTCTCATTGGCTCTAGGGGCGCTTTGCTTAATAACACTCATTTGCTTATAACTCAAAAAGTTTGCCCACATTTTTTAGGCTATCGCCTCTACACTACAATTGTCAAATGAGTGCGGATTGATGCGAAACGCTAAACTCTTATAATTTTAAACATGTCACATGATCTGTACTAAAGTAAGTACGTCAAGAATCTTTTTTTGCTAGAAAGTGCACTGCATGCTTAATTGCTTATGACACAAGAAGTTGAAGTCCTTTTTCAATGCGTTTTTTTTTATTATTTGTATTCTGTTCCATATTGAAAACTGTCCTTGATTTGAAATAAAGTGTTCAAGCTGATCAGGTTAAAAGCGAAATACGATATGCCGCTTGCGGTTCTAGTTTTTTTATTCTAGGCACATTTGGTCAGCTCGATATTTGCAATTTAGAATTAAGGTACTGTCATAAAATTTTAAACACATACAGATAGTTCTGAAGATGTTCCTAAGTTAAAAATTATCAAATTATTCAATACTTTTGCCAATAGTTTTCACATTGCATCAATGTACAATTTTGCTGATAACTGAATATTTTGAAATCAAATAGAGCGGTCTTTTGCATTACATTCCTTATTGACATCCCGTTAAAATATGATGTATCCTAAGTTCAGGTATGGGAAGTTTTGCGCTAAGAGAGGTTGAATATTCGATCCTTGCAAAACAGCATGCAAGTAAGGGAAGGTCTACGAAAATCATATCCATATATTTTTTAGAAAAGATAGAAATATTTTGTTTGCGGCATAGGATTTGCAACACAGTTGCTGACAAAATATATAGTGTGAGAACTTCAGGCTAATTGGCCTCTATATAGGCGGTCAAACTTAACCAAAAAATTGAAAAATTCGAATTTTCGAAAGTTTGCCTTTTTAGGTTTAAATAGTGAATTTATTTTTGTTCAATTTTCATGAAATCTTCACAGATAATGTTGTTTATTGTTTAAAAAAGACTGACAGGTTCAAATAGTGAACATTTGCAAAGGTCAAGGTCATATTTTAGGTATTGTTTTTCTTTAACCTTAAATAACTCGAAAACAAACGAAAAACATTTTATCGAGAGACAATGTGTATTTTTTAGTGCTTTTAATGACCTCTCAGAAAATATTTAGTTTTTGCTGATCAGGGTTTAAATAGTTAAGAAAGTGCGGGAAACGAAAATGTTCGTGCCCTTATTGTATTCAATTGCTTATATTTCGAAAATATTGAGTTTTGCAAGTAAGATGTAGAACACGATTTGTAGAAAGTATCCTGACGGTTTTATTGGTATGCAGATTATTACGATCTGATAAAGCATTACAAAGTTATAAGGAGAAACCGAAATGAAATTGTTCATTTTTTTATTGTTTTTCCTCCATTTTCAAGAGGTTTAAGCTTCAATATCTTAACAGCTTTTCAAAATAAGTGGTTACATAAAGTGTATGAAATGTTAAATATATAAATAGCTTTTCAACTATACTTAGTTTTTAAAATTATGACGTCGTATAAGAAAGTTATGTACAAAATAAGTATTTACGTGAACCCCTCTTCGTTAGATTTTCGCCTTTACGCATAGCAAAACAAACTTATATGATTTAAAGAAAATCTTTTAAAAAACTTTTTTGATTGTTGCAAATGTTCTGTAAGGCAATTACACATGAATTATGTAATATTGTAATCAAAAATAAAATACATGGTCAGTTGTATAGATACGATTAAACTACACCAAATAATTGGAAAATAACGAACATCTTATTACCCCTATTGTATTCAATTTGTTATATTTCGAAAAATATTGATTTTTGCAAATAAGAGTAAGAAACATGATTTGTAGCCCGAATTCGGTTTCAATGGATTGCAGATTATTAAAATCATATCAGACATCATAAGGTTATAGAGAGAAAACGAAATGAACTGTTTCGTTTTTTTTTAGTTTTTTTTTATTATTTTCTAGAGTTTATGCTTCAATATCTTTATAGCTTTTCAAAATAAGTGGGTACATAAGGTATATAAAGTGTTTAATATTTAATTACCTTTCCAACCATATTTAGTTTGTAAAATTATGGTGTCGTATAAGAAAGTTATGGGACAAAATGAGGATTTACGTGAACACCTCTTTCGTTAGATTTTCGCCTCTACGCAGAGCAAAACAAACGTATATGATATAGAGAAAAGCTTTTATAAACCTATTCTTATTATCACAAATAGTTTGCAAGACAAATACACATGTAAGGTTGTCATTCAAGAAATACATGGTCAGTTGTATAGATGCGGTCAAACTACACCTAATAATCGGAAAATTAATACAAAACATAAATTATAAGATAGGAGAGCGATGCTTACAGCTAATTTTCATATCTACTCGTACCCATATTATCGCATGATTTGTATTACAAAAATAACGTAAAAATATTTACACTTTTTACTTTTTTAAATGCATTTTTATGTTCCTTGTTGTTTATTTTGTTTAAATGATTGAATTGAAAATTGTCTCGCTGATGAGCTTTAACTATTAATTTAATTCACTTAATTAGGATTTTCTGCCTAAAGCAGAAAGTCCTATTGGGTTTGTTATGTTTATTAGGACTTTCTGCCTAAAGCAGAAAGTCCTATTGGGTTTGTTATGTTTATTATTAGGACTTTCTGCCTACTGGCAGAAAGTCCTATTGGGTTTGTACTGTTTTTTTATTAGGACTTTCTGCCCTTTCGGCAGAAAGTCCTATTGGGTTTGTACTGTTTTTTTATTAGGGCTTTCTGCCTAAAGCAGAAAGTCCTATTGGGTTTGTTATGTTTTTTATTATTATTATTATTATTATTTGTCCTCCTTTTGAGGTTCAAATTAAAACAGGTTGCCAATAAGCCAGCAGCATGAAATTTTAAAAGTGATCAGAGCTACTTTGGCCCTTTTGAATGCCCTTATTTTCATCTTCATATGACGTCATGTGACGTCACAGCTAAAAATAGTGAAAAATGATGTTCGCGCTCTACAGCCGTCATTTATGATCGGATTTTCTTCAAATTTTCACAGATGGTACATCTTGAAACTAAGGTGTGCATATCCTGTCAGCTAACCGAAATTCCGAAAGACCGAAGTTCTGTGGCTTAAATAAGATTCGAACATAGGACCGAAAATTTCATTTTAGGATTAAAGAGCTTCAGGATGAGATAGAAAGTTGAAACTTACAAAGATTGCAGTTCTGCAGAATTTCTCAATATATTTTGAGTCGTGACGTCATATGACGTCAAGTGACGTCATAAGCATACTTCTTAATTTTCATTTTAGGGCAATGATTTCGACATGATGCCAGTTGTTCAGAATAATGAAAATTTCAGACTTATGACAGTAAAGTATGCGCTTTTGAACTAAAGCATCTTCAGCACCCTATGACGTCACATAACGTCAGAGCTACAAATAGTGAAAAATAGTGTTCGCGCTGTACAGCCGTCATTTATGGTCGGATTTTCTTCAAATTTTCACAGATGGTACATCTTGAAACTAAGGTGTGCATATCCTGTCAACTAACCGAAATTCCGAGAGACTGAAGTTCTGTGGCTGAAATAAGATTCGAACATAGGAACGAAAATTTCATTTTAGGATTAAAGAGCATCAGGATGAGATAGAAAGTTGAAACTTTAACAGTTTGCAGTTCTGCAGAATTTCTAAATAAATTTTGAGTCGTGACGTCATTTGACGTCATAAGCATAGTTCTTAATTTTCATTTTAGGGCAATGATTTCGACATGATGCCAGTTGTTCAGAATAATGAAAATTAAGAAACAATCTGTTTCTACCGGTGCGTTGTTGTTTATTTACACACAGGTTTGGAGTTCAGGTGCGAATTATTATATCACGAGGGCGAAGCCGTGTTGTCAATCTTTTACGGCTAATATCTCAAAGCCCATTAGAAAAAAGTCCACATCTTACGCAAGTGAGATGTAGAGATTTTAAGACGATTATTTTGGTACCTAGAGTTTTAAAATTGATTAAAGTATAAGGAAGTTACATCAAAAATACGAATATAAACCCAAGTGTAAGAATTTTCGAGAAATATCCTACTTTCGCTTTCACGTTAAATTGAAGCATTTTCGGAAAATATGTAAGTTTACAGCTATGTATTAGTCATATAAATTGCAAAAATTTTAACTTATATCATATTGATATTACTAGCTAAACAAGCGTACCTTTTCCGGTGGCCGAGTGGTTAGAGCGTCCGCCTCGGGAGCGGAAGGTCGTGGGTTCGATTCCTGACCCGACATACCAAAGTCGTAAAAAATGGAACTGTTATAGCTCCCTTGCTTGGCGCTCAGCATATAAGGGTATTTGCAGGACTGGTTAGCGCAGTATCAGGATGATGTGACTGGGTGTGGTATCATGCCATATGTCTACGGCGTGATACTGCAGTGTGGTAGTCCTATACCCGCATGAAGCAGACATCGTGACTGGCTGAATTACTGTCGGTGGGACGTTAAACCCAACAAACAAACTGATATCATATATGGCAGTGTTTACTACACCGATCACTACACACGAGGTGTGCACACTGGCGCATGTTGACGTCTTTTGTAAACGTTTATTAAAGTTGCTTATATAACCATGTTTATAGATAAACATTTACATAAGAATGAGGAGTTTCGGAAATATTTTTTTGCAAAGGGACTCCTAAGGAAAGAAAAAGATGCTAAATTAAATACTAAAATACAAGTTTAGTTTATTAGGTTTAACGTCCCACCGACAGTATTTAAGTCTTTTTGAGACAATGTCTACTTGAGACAAATGTAGTGTTGTCACACTGCACAGTATCACGTCGTAGACAGTTGGCATGATACCACACCCAGTCATATTAACCGGACACCGGGCCATCAGTCCTGGAACTACCCTTATTAAGCTGAGCGCTAACCAAGGGAGCTATACCAGTACCTATATTTACGAATTTGGTAAATACAAGAATTGAAATAATTGATATAACGTTTTTAAACAACTTACAGATCATGTGTTATCTCGTTTGATTTGGTATTTCCGGGGTATTCCTAGCCTTGGTATCATCCGCTGACACCGACTTTTTTAAATGATTATTTTTTACATATTTCGTTCTTTCCTTAATGTCAATCAGTTGATATTTTCTGATTTCTCAACTAATTAAAACAAGATAAATAAATTAAAAAAACAGCCATCACATAAATTGATTGAAATCTGAAAAAGAAATGAGCCGACGGTCAAAAAATGCGCGAAATTTATGTGTTACATCCATATTTGGAAAGCACGTGCACGTGCGTGAATACTTTAACAACACGCTGACGTAACAATTATATGGTACCATCTTCTAATATAGCAGCATAACGTAGTAATAGGGCGGGGCAAACTCTAAGTTAGTCAGTGTTAATTAAGTATAGGTTAGTGTTTTTTTTAGTAAGCATTAATGAAATTAAATCGGTGTGGCGCGGCAAAGCCGCGCGACCGATTTAATGGACTTAATGCTTACTAAATAACATTAACCTACTAAGTGTTTGGAATTATATTTTGAAATTTAACGCAGTCGCACATTCCAAATATTGTATTGATTTTTGAGACTCCGCCCTATCAACCTGTTCCCAGCGTGAATTACATCACGTGACATGTAACATGTTATGTCAAAGGTCAATGCGTCGCTCTAGCTGTGTATATCTACGCTCCAAATGAGCATTGAACCGGAAGCCGACTTTGATCTCTTCGGCAAAAAAGTGGTGATTGAAATTTGAATAAAAGATACTGTTTAGAAAGGTTCATATATCTGCACCTCTATATATTGTGTTTTGGACATTATTATTTTTTTATTTATTTAAGTAACCCTTGTTTGTTAGTGTTTTTTTCTTCTTCTCTTCTCATTATTTATATACATTTTTCAATTTGAATTTATTTAATCGGATATTTACTTAATCGCTTTGTTTAGTAATTAGTTATATATTGCCCATTCTGTGTTAACATGTGTAGACATTGAAATTACACAAGTGTCTTTAAAGCGATGACCGATACTAATGTTGTTAGAACTTGTGGTCAAACCCTCTTACTTATTTTTTTAAATCTTCAATGTTGTATCACCATTACTTAGGCAATAATACATGTTTAAACTAAACTAAGCGGAAGGACAGAGTTCTTTTGTTATTTTGGATTAATCAGAATGCTGGTGAGTAAATGTTTGTTCTCTATGGTTGCTGTGTATTATTTTTTGTCGATGTTCATGCGTTCACATCAAAAATCCCTGTAACACGTTACACATGCGTGCTGTAAGGGACATTGGCATCCAAACTTACCCTCATTAGATAGATCTATTCAAGAGAAATAATTCTGTACATTTTAAACATGGAGTCACCCGACTACTTTTTGACCTATTTAAGGCCAAATGACATGCGTATGAATTTAGTGCACCGGTCGGCCATTTCATGCCAATTTTCTCAAAAATCCCCCCCCCTCGGTAATGCTAAACTATTAAGATTGTTGTGCAATAAGGCCTCCAAATTGGGCATGTTATGACTATTTTAACTGTTCTATAGAATTCAATCCTTTATTACATGTCTTTCAGTCAAAATCTCACCTTAATTCAGCATTAAATAGGGTCACTTTTTTCTGTGTAGGAACATCCGGTAACCAAGGGCAGGTAATTGTGGTCTATTTTGGTGAACACATAAAGCTCCGCTTCTCGACACATCTTGACGCACATGCGCAGTGAAGGTGTTTGAAGCAGGTTTTAAATTGATCAGTTGATTTAGCGGAATAGTGTTTAGTGACAAGTTAATGCCGATTAAATGAATTAAATGGAGACAAAATTTTGAAAAAAATGGAATGATTTCATTGGACAAAATATAATTTTAAACACTAAGAGAGAATTAAGCAGTTAAGAAGCCGTCACTCGCTACGCTCATTCTGGCTTCTTAACTGTTAAATTCTCTCTTAATAAACACTATAACGAATACAGTCGTCTCCATCGTATGTACAAGCATTATTGAAATTTAACTCACGAGGCTACACGCGTCGACGAATCTATTTCATAGTAGCATTTACGGTTTTATTCCCGCGACTGTACACGAAATTAAAAAAAAAAGAATTTTGATATGCAGAATTAATATGTTTAAGTTTAATTGCTTATATTTTGAAAACCTATAAAACTAGACCCAAATTCAGTTGAATTGTAGGGATTTTCAGGACATTTATTTTGGTACCTAGAATGCTAAACTTGGAATCTCTCAGCCCCTCACCGCTGTGGGTTCGAATTCCGGTAGGGACTTCGGATTTTTCATGTGAGGAAGCCTTCCAGCTGGCTTGCGGTAGGTCGGTGGTTATATCCGCGTATCTCTGTGTACTCGGGGTCTTCCTCCACCTGTAATTAGCTGGACGTCGTTATATGATTGAAATACTATCGCAGTGACGGTAAACCCCATTACAACAACAACAACAACAACAATTAAAATTGGTCAAGTTATAAGAAAGCGATATCAAAATAAAGATTTATTTATTTTCGACATATGGCTTACTTCACAAAGTTCATGCATGAGAAGTCCATACGAAAAAAAAGTAAAAGGTAGGAAATATAATATATATTCTTTCTAACGGTATTAATCTTTACATTTCAAAATGTTGCAGAAAGTCCTATCATTCGTATCAACGAATGAAATCTAGTTATTCTTATTCTTTTTTTCTTCCTCTTGTATTTGTGTTTATTTTGATGTGTTGCCAATGGCCCAGAACAATGAAAATTTTATGGAATATATTTCAAACCATGAGCTTTTGGATGCAATGAATTTCATATTCATATGACGTCATATAACGTCAGATTTGACGTCAGGTGAAAAAGTTTGTACGCGGTCTACAGCCATTATTTCTGGACCGATTTTCATCAAAATTTCACAGAATGTGTATGTTAGGCTCTAGTTGTGCATCCCTGTGTCCGTTTTTCAAAATTCGAAAAGTCCATGGTTCTATAGCGAATCCAAGATTCGAACCAAGGTCGTAAATTTTAAATGCTTATAAAATCGGATTTATTTGAGATAGAAAAGTGATATTAAAAAAAATGTATTTCTAATATTAATAAGAGTATTTCTATATGTTGAAATTGTCGAAGGGCAATGAAAATTTAATGACAAATGATTCAGACGCTGAAATTTCAATTTCAATGATTTTCAGAAGCCTATGACGTCATATGACGTCACATTTGAAATTGACTACGAAAGATTGTACACGGTACAGAGCCATTATTAATGGGCCGATTTTTATCAAATTTTCACAGAATGTGTATATTACGTTCTTATTGTGTAAACCGGTGTCCGTTTTTCAAAATTCGAAAATTCCAAGCATCTATGGCGGATCCAAGATTCGAACCAAGGACGTCAATTTTTAAATGCTTATAAAAACTGTCCTATTTGAGATAGAAAGTTGAAATTTTGTCAGTTAGTAGGTCTCTGGGAGTCTTAACAATTATGTGAAAATAAACGTCATATGACGTCACGTGACGTCATTTTTTATTATTATTATTCTTTTCCTCTTCCTAACTAAACGCTTATTTTAATATGTGGCAATAGTCCTAGGACAATGAAATTTTTATGGATTATTAGTCACGTGAGGAAATTTTGATTTCAATGATTGTCAGCACCCTATGACGTCACATGACGTCACAGCTAAAAATAGTGAAAAATGGTGTTCGCGCTCTACAGCCGTCATTTATGGTTGGATTTTCTTCAAATTTTCACAGATGGTACATCTTGAAACTAAGGTGTACATATCCTGTCAGCTAACCGAAATTCCGAAAGACTGAAGTTCTGTGGCTTAAATAAGATTCGAACATAGGACCGAAAATTTCATTTTAGGATTAAAAAGCTTCAGGATGAGATAGAAAGTTGAAACTTACACAGTTTGCAGTTCTTCAGAATTTCTTAATATATTTTGAGTCGTGACGTCATATGACGTCATGTGACGTCATAAGCATACATCTTAATTTTCATTTAAAGGCAATGATTTCGACATGATGCCAGCTGTTCAGAATAATGAAAATTTCAGAGTTATGACAGAAATGGATGCGCTTTTGAAAAAAAGCATCTTCAGCACCCTATGACGTCATGTGACGTCAGAGCAAAAAATAGTGAAAAATGGTGTTCACGCTCTACAGCCGCCATTTATGGTCGAAGTTTCTTCAAATTTTCACAGATGGTATATCTTGAAACTAAGATGTGTATATCCTTTCATCTAACCGAAATTCCGAAAGACCGAAGTTCTGTGGCTTAAATAAGATTCGAACATAGGACCGAAAATTTCATTTTAGGATTAAAGAGCTTCAGAATGAGATAGAAAGTTGAAACTTACACAGTTTGCAGTTCTGCAGAATTTCTACAAATATTTTGAGTCGTGACGTCATATGACGTCATGTGACGTCATAAGCATACTTCTTAATTTTTATTTTAGGACAATGATTTCGACATGATGCCAGTTGTTCAGAATAATGAAAATTTCAGAGTTATGACAGTAAAGTATACTCTTTTGAGAAAAAAAATTTTCAGCACCATATGACGTCGTGTGACGTTAGAGCTAAAAATAGTGAAAAATGGTGTTCACGCTCTACAGCCGCCATTTATGGTCGGATTTTCTTAAAATTTTCACAGATTTTACATCTTGAAACTAAGGTGTGCATATCCTGTCAGCTAACCGAAATTCCGAAAGACCGAAGTTCTGTGGCTGAAATAAGATTCGAATATGGGACCGAAAATTTCATTTTAGGATTAAAGAGCTTCAGAATGAGATAGAAAGTTGAAACTTACACAGTTTGCAGTTCTGCAGAATTTCTACAAATATTTTGAGTCGTGACGTCATATGACGTCATGTGACGTCATAAGCATACTTCTTAATTTTTATTTTAGGACAATGATTTCGACATGATGCCAGTTGTTCAAATAATGAAAATTTCAGAGTTATGACAGTAAAGTATACTCTTTTGAGAAAAAAAAATTTCAGCACCATATGACGTCGTGTGACGTTAGAGCTAAAAATAGTGAAAAATGGTGTTCACGCTCTACAGCCGCCATTTATGGTCGGATTTTCTTAAAATTTTCACAGATTTTACATCTTGAAACTAAGGTGTGCATATCCTGTCAGCTAACCGAAATTCCGAAAGACCGAAGTTCTGTGGCTGAAATAAGATTCGAATATGGGACCGAAAATTTCATTTTAGGATTAAAGAGCTTCAGAATGAGATAGAAAGTTGAAACTTACACAGTTTGCAGTTCTGCAGAATTTCTACAAATATTTTGAGTCGTGACGTCATATGACGTCATGTGACGTCATAAGCATACTTCTTAATTTTTATTTTAGGACAATGATTTCGACATGATGCCAGTTGTTCATAATAATGAAAATTTCAGAGTTATGACAGAAATGGATGCGCTTTTGAAAAAAATCATCATCAGCACCCTATGACGTCATGTGACGTTAGAGCTAAAAATATTGAAACATGGTGTTCACGCTCTACAGCCGCCATTTATGGTCGAATTTTCTTCAAATTTTCACAGATGGTATATCTTGAAACTAAGATGTGTATATCCTTTCAGCTAACCGAAATTCCGAAAGACCGAAGTTCTGTGGCTTAAATAAGATTCGAACATAGGACCGAAAATTTCATTTTAGGATTAAAGAGCTTCAGAATGAGATAGAAAGTTGAAACTTACACAGTTTGCAGTTCTGCAGAATTTCTACAAATATTTTGAGTCGTGACGCAACGTCATAAGCATACTTCTTAATTTTTATTTTAGGACAATGATTTCGACATGATGCCAGTTGTTCAGAATAATGAAAATTTCAGAGTTATGACAGTAAAGTATACTCTTTTGAGAAAAAAAAATTTCAGCACCATATGACGTCGTGTGACGTTAGAGCTAAAAATAGTGAAAATGGTGTTCACGCTCTACAGCCGCCATTTATGGTCGGATTTTCTTAAAATTTTCACAGATTTTACATCTTGAAACTAAGGTGTGCATATCCTGTCAGCTAACCGAAATTCCGAAAGACCGAAGTTCTGTGGCTGAAATAAGATTCGAATATGGGACCGAAAATTTCATTTTAGGATTAAAGAGCTTCAGAATGAGATAGAAAGTTGAAACTTACACAGTTTGCAGTTCTGCAGAATTTCTACAAATATTTTGAGTCGTGACGTCATATGACGTCATGTGACGTCATAAGCATACTTCTTAATTTTTATTTTAGGACAATGATTT
>CM037787.1:43800640-43850640 GCA_021229015.1 Solen grandis | reverse complement strand
TTATTGTCATGAAAAGTTTCAGTATCAAGGGAGAGGCTTTACGATTGATGAGATTCGCTCGAATGGTTATTGGATCATAGGTTACGGGACTGCTGTCTCTTTCTTCATTTCTAAATGTGTCACTTGTAGAAAACTGAGCCCCCCCCCCTCCTCCAATTTCAGAAGATGGCAGATTTGCCATATGATAGACTCGAGGCAACTCATCATTTTCATATGTGGGTGTAGGCCTGTTTGGTGCTTGAATTATTAGGAATGGTCGGAAGGAAATGAAGAGATATGACGCCATTTTCACTTGTCTAAGTTATCGTGCTATTCATCTGGAGACGGCAAATTCTCTAGATACCAGTTCTTTCATAAATGCATTGCGCCGCTTCTTCTCACTCCGAGGTCCTATAAGGCAGTTAAGATCTGCTAAAGGTACTGATTTTGTTGGTGCTGAGAGAGAGTAAAGACAGGCATTGCAGGGAATGAATGAAGAGCGTATTTCGCAATACTTGTTGAAACAAGGCTGTGATTTAAGAATTTGAATGACTCTCTTTCGTAGTCACATTTATCACTAAACCATCTTCAAACCATGAAATCACGAGTTGCATTTCCCCCTCCCGGAGAATTCACTAGACGGTAGTTATTCTCTAGAAAATATTGGGTAGAGTTCAGTATCAAGTAAATGAGCTCTGGTATCGATGGCGAAGAGAATATTTGCAGTTTTTAGAGTCCCGTTGCAATTGGCAAAAATCATCACGCAATCTTGTCGTAGGAGATGTTGTTTTGGTATCTGATGATAATGCTTCACGTTGTGAATGGAAGTTAGGACGAGTCATAGAAACAGTTCCAGATGACGATGAATTGTGCGCAAGGTAAAACTTCATGTCAACAGTTCATCGGGATACCTTGACAGGCCAATACACAAGTTGGTCAAGGATTACGAAAATGAGTCCTAATCTATTAGATATGTATGTAGGACTTAAAGACTAGGGTTTTGATCCCAGTCGGGGAGAATCTCATATGTATTTCATTACAAGTCAGGTTGAGAATTAAATCATGATTCTGCTGTTGAGTGAAATTCAGAAAGAACAGGATGCATTCGATGTTTTTGTAACTATTCTTAATATAGAATTACATTCAAATCAAGTTTCTAATGTCAAGGAAAGCATTTTGTGATTTACGATAGTCTAATTGAGAATTTTGTAATATATTATTTTGTACTACAGTGATTATGTGAGTAAATTTGTTTTCACAATCTAGAGGAGCCATGTTACTGCAGCCGAATACGGATAGAATCGAAACGGTGCAAGTACGAAAGTACCCTTATGAACTTTTCTGAATAAAACAACATCGGACAGATTTCCTTTATTTTATTTTTTCATATTTAATCCACTGATATAAATACATTCTGGAAATGTAAAAATATAAATAACACCATGTTTGTTGTTTGACTATTTTTCTATTAAAATTTAAGGCCATATTTGCATAAAAAAAACATTAAAATATGACTTATTGGACCTCCATAATTTGGCTAATATATCTTTAATAACGTATTTTACTGATGCATCAGAAAATGTAGGGTTTCCTTAAACAATCTACCCAAAATTTCAAAATAATCTTTTTTTTTAAAAATTAAGATCTGTGGTAACCCGTTGAATCGTACTAAAATCACAGATGCATTCCCTGTCGCTGGCGAAACGCCCTGATAAAGGTACGTGTGTTAATATAGATCAGGAACTGCAGGAAATATAGTCAAGTTAATTTGCGTAACCACTGAAGATATGGACATAAGATATGGTATATTTTTTGAAGGGTTGAGGACAGTTATAAAACAGTTATAAAAAATTATCAGTAGTTGAAATATATTTATCATATGAATGGGTTGGTAAATCGTTTTGCTGAGTTTTTAAATTTAGACGGTATATAACATGGATAAGATATTTTAAAATGCAATGATATACAACTGTATCTTTTAAATATATTTTAATATGTTCTTGCTACTTATGTAGATATTTATTCAATCTTACCCCAGTCTTATTTTTTGTTATTTAAAATTTAAATATTTTTATTTAACATTTATTATATACCAATATATATGCATTCCCGTAAATTTCTTTTTCTTCCTAAATTCCTAAGCTGCTTTAAGGGATTTACTTTTTAATTCTTTTTTAGAAAAGATAAAGAATCTGAGATGTAAATTGAAGTTATCGTAATAAGTTGACTCTCACTTTGTATTTTATTGTTCCTTCCCATGGGAAGAAACATCTTTAGTCGTACATGGCTACTTGGTGGATGTATGAGTTACACCTTAGAAATGTTCGCCCGCTAAATAGTATGTTACCTTTCATAGGAGCCAGCGAGTCACGTGAAGTCACGTACTCCATTAGCAGGACGTCATGTTCACCATATATAATGACGTGGAACTAGTCAACAGCAAGCTAGTCTCAACTGCAAACAAGAGCATGAAACTATAAAGGAGTTCTCGCTTGACTTCTGTTTTTTATCGGCCAATCCGTGGCGATGACAATATATTCGGAATGGTCCAATAAAAATAACAAGGAATGTATCTGGGTTGATAGGGTAATTCCATTCATGAGATTTATTTCGTAATACTTTACCTTTCGTAACGACCACGAGTCCATAACCTTGAATGCGTATATTATCTTTCAGCTATAAGCATATCGGAATATATGTTGCCCCATTACATAACATTTCGATAAAAAAATCTAAAGCATCTTAATTATGATAATTGTTCATTTGTCCCACTTTAATAAAAGTTAAGAATTGCACAAGAGGGAACTTCTGGTTGGCTAAATCTTATAAAATCAAATAACTATACTGCTATGCTGGTTTATTGTGTGTCCTTTAGTTTGGTTTTGCCTATTGTTAATGTAATCTGTAACTAAATTTGATTGCGGCAATACGATTTATTTTGCATAAAGACGATTCATTATTCATCTTCAACAAAAAGATTTATTAAAAAATGTTGATGCGTACAGACCGGGACATTTTAATACTGGATCAAACTTATAGATTAAATCAAAGATGCATTTCCTGTCGCTGCCGAAAAGCCCTGATAAAGTTACGTGTAAAAGTATAGAGGAAATTCAACATCAGTTATGTAGATATCTTTCTACTGCAGGAAATACAGCCAAGTAAATTTGCCTATCTTTTGAAGATATGTCTATAGTATTTGATATATCGGAAACGATCAAATCATTAGTATGAATACATTGCTTTCGCACCTAGTATACCTTTATTTTTGTCGTTCTGCAATTATACTCATCTTGAAACTGTTGAATTATATTTAGTATTTGAATGAGTTGGTATATAGGAAGACTTTTGCGATACAAAATTATTAGTAAACCTTGGAATTTAGACTGTATATAAAATGGATGAGAATATATCATTTGAATATATTACGTTTGATGTTTGATTTTACAAGTGAACAAAAGATACCAACACACATATTCACATCATTGACATGAGACAGAAGTCACCAATATAATGCACCTAAGTTGAACGTTCTTATCATATTAAGATATATAAGAACTCAGTTATGCTTTATAAAGTGTTTTATACGAGGTTCTTCATGCAGTTATAAATGAATAGGAATGATACTTCTAAGTAAGATAGTTCATTGCAATTAACAGTCTCGGGTAAATGAACATTTGAACCAAGGAGAGTGATATAAAGATCTTCTGCTACTAAGCTTACTAATGTCTGGGTTATTATTAGATCTATGCGATAAAAGCTGTCAAATAAAGCACAGATCTATTGGTTAGCCACAAAAAAACATAATTAAATATCGTTATAAATAACCACAATTCTAATATTTTATTTTATAAAGTTCATTTTTTAAGGGTCTAGGAGTTGTTTCAGGAACTCGATACCACAGTCTAGCTATAGTTTTGTAATCTGCAAACGCTGTATACAGGCGACTTCATTATACAGGGTTGTAATAATATAAAGTGCCTAAAATCGTCATCTGTGGCCACTCTGTTTGTCCAAAGTTCGTGGTTTAAATTATATACGGCGAGTTTTATGAAACGTTTTCCATTGGAGTCTCGTTGGCATTGAGCCAGGATTTGAAAAACTTACGTAAATAAATTCATGTAGGCCAAGTAAAGACAAAATTCTAGAGATAGCTGGGATAAATCCCGTTTGACATTGCCCTCTAGTCAAATAATGAAAGTATATATGCGTCAATAGTTTAGGACTTACGCATTTTGTACTTATGCTAAGAATCAAGTGCAAAATTTGCATTTTTTACAATCACAGCACAATATAATTTATAGATACCAAGCATCGGCTCACACATGTCAGATCTGGTGTGAGAGGGGAGGCCTTAAAGATTTTTAACAACAATATGTTGGAATCTGTTTAAAATGCGAATGTCATTCTGTGTAATAGTGTTCCATAATTCACTCCCTAGATTTAAAATCTGGATATCACCTTATTGAAGTATAAGAGGAACACAAGGAGCATACTGCTTTCACCTTAGGCCCTTTAGGTTTCTAGGAGTTCAACAAATTACCCTTTTGATGCACAAATTCTTCAACATTCCAGAGAATCAGGGCAGAGATTCTTGGAGATCATAATTTGAAAATATGCATGATATCCGTACATTGATGAATTGATTATTTTCAGTTCTACTTTTGAGGAACACTTGGAAAGAGTGAATCTCATAACGACTAGACTCGAACAAGCAGGTATCAAACTATCCCCAGAAAAAAATGTTTTTTCTTTCAGAGAAAAGAAGCAGATCAATAAAAAATTGATAAGGTGAAAAAAAACCTACCTTTACTAATACAGAACAGTTAAGATATTTTTAGCAATGGCGGTTAATTACAGGAAATTCTTAAACAAATAGCAAAATTGCTAAACACCTCTCTGATCTGATCCCGACTAGTATCAAGAAATCTAACAAGAAAACCAATCCAATTTGGGATTGGAACCAGGTACATAAGGAAACATTCAACAAAATTAAATGTTTGCTGAACATCCACTCCCGTCTTTGGTTTTCCTGTTTTTAATAAGCTCTTTGAGCTCCACACTGACGCCATAAATACAATCACAAAGTAGGAAGAAAATTACTTAAGAAATAAAGGCCCAAGCGTGTAAAGACTGTGCAGATTTTTTTTTAATTTAAGGGCCATAACCCCTGAGAAAATTGGGAGATATCAACCATAATTGAACTTGTCTAAAAGATTATGTCTATGAAATCAATAACAAAAATCAAAGACGATTTTGGACGACCGATTTCTATTTTTAGGTCTGAGGCCATCTAATTCAGCGGACCGATATAATTTTACAAATTTTTGTGCAGTACATGTATCCACCAAGTTTAAAGTCTACTCAGCGGTTTAAAGGGAGATGTCATTTAAAGACTTTGTCGAAAACATGTGTCGTGTGCAGCTGGTAGAAGGGTACGCGAACCACATTGAAGGTTCCATCTACAAATTACCACTTCGCCTGGCCAAAAAGCCGCAGCTGTGACTGGGTCCCAAATATGATGTGGCGGCCCAGTCCATCTTTAAATCGTCGACGAAGATATCGTCTCCAACGAACTCGCGGTCATACTGAAATAATACGTGATTACAAAAAGTATAATTATAATGCAATTTAATGAATAAAAAAAAAAAAAATAAACAGCTTAATGATTCAATTAATAAAGTGTTTATTTTTTCTAGGAAATCAAAATAATAGGTACCTCGAAATTCAAATCTGTTGGATCTGACGGTCGTTGACATCGGTTCCGGTTGGCCGTCTACTCTATGAGTACATTATTATTATCATTATTACATTATTATTATTTGGATGATTTTAATACTTTGTGGTGTATTTTGATGTATTAATAATAATAATAAATAAATAAATAAATAAATAAACGACAGGCGATCATTTGGTGTCCTTTCCGAAGTAACTAAGAGGTTAAGGATTGTATCCAAAGTCACGAAATACTGAAATCTTGAACAAAAATATGATGTTCTATATATCTTGGTTCGCACCCAGCATATGCCTTTATTTTAACGATTTTATTGTGTAGATTTACTTTTTCAATACTTTACATTGACTTACACAACATAATAAAACATTGTTGAAGAGTAATAACAAGTCTTTTATAAATACGAATGACCATTACATCTTAAAGTAGCTAAATAAGACATTATTGTGTTCAACAATGTTATTCAACACACATACAGTTATACAGTATAGAGCAGTAGCTTCAAGGCATCCACTAAACCAGATTGTTATATAAAAATAAGACTGTATTTGGTATTCCTTAAAACGCTTGAATTGGTGCACAAAGAAAATTTACTCCTCTATGGAGAGAAGTCTACATGTATTATACATCTTTTCGCAGAAAAACAGAATAGCAAAACTCTTTGCGTGTATTTGAGGAAGACATTCTATGCAAATAGGTGTTCTTATTTATCTTTCAAATAATATGAAAAACATGTTTTCTCCGTGTTTCTTATGGATTTTAATTGACTTAAACTATTTTAAAAAGCATTATGATATCAATCAGTTCAATAAAAAATCAAAATTATTAATTTTTGAGTTATCGTTTTATTCAGTGCATGTCTACTAGTTATTTAATGTACATAGGTACAATGAACACGGGCTCTATTTTACCAGCATTAATTAGGAACCCTATTTTGTATTGTTTTTTTTTTATTTCATTTCAATGTTTATTTGACAAAGTGTAAACTCAGCTCATGGTTTCGAAACATCCAGGTTTTTACAGGAATGTCTGATCTTTTCTTGGGTTAAAATATACAATGTAGCCGAATTTTGTTAATCATGTGTACCGTTCATTATTCATATATTCTATAATTGTTGTTGCATTTATTTTGTCATGTCAAAGTCAACTAATTCACATTTCCAATTAGATAGAGACCCTTAGGTTATAACAGGGCCAAAAAGAAAGGGTATTGTCAATTACTTTTTTCCAGATAATTTTTACACTTTCAAGTACAGTTTCCCAGAGAATTTTTACACACTGAGTGTTTTTATCTCTGGATTTTAATCTGGCTTGATATAATTTATATATTTGTTGAAATGCATTGTACAAGCGTATATTTATCATTGTAAGCTGGTAACACAGAGAAATTTGTTCAAGAAGCAACTGATATTGTCTTATTGATTTTACTTATGTTGTTTTGCAATTCGCACTTGGACGAATATCAACAGGTCTTGACATAATATTTATAATAATGATAATAACTGAAAATTCATTAGGTGCCACAATTGGTTATTGGGGAATGTTCTAGGCTGTGAGGTTTTGGATAGTGTCAGTACTTCATATCTGCAAAATACATTTGCAAAATCAAGGTTAAAGCTTTCTATGATTCCTTATTGACACACAGATTATGAAATAATTTAATAAATGCATTTGATTTCTCTCCATAATTGTATGGCACAATGAATGCTTTGAATACTTTGTTGCAGTTGGGTCAACAGAACAGGCAAACCTAACCTTCATATAATCATTTCAAAAAAGTAGATCGGAGACAATACAAAACTAGAGCGGATACAAAAAGTATACCGGAGACAAAACTAAATTAGAGCAGAGACAAAAGGAGGGCGGCTACAATCTTATTGTATTTAGTGGAGATATATAGATATATACGGAGACATAAAGTATACGGAACATAAAGTATACTGGAGATATAGCATACAGGAGACAAAGTACACGGGAGATATAGTATACAAGAACCATAAGTCTACTAGAGATATAGTATACAGGAGAATAAAGTATACTGGAGATATAGTATACAGACGACATAAAGTATACTGGAAATATAGTATACAGGAGAATAAAGTATACTTGAAATATAGTATACAGGAGAATAAAGTATACTGGAGATATAGTATACAGGAGAATTAAGTATACTGGAGATATAGTATACAGGAGAATAAAGGATACTGGAGATATAGTATAAAGGAGAATAAAGTATACTGGAGATATAGTATACAGGAGAATAAAGTATACTGGAGATATAGTATACAGGAGACATAAAGTATACTGGAGATATAGTATACAGGAGACATAAAGTATACTGGAGATATAGTATACAGGAGAATAAAGTATACTGGAGATATAGTATACAGGAGACATAAAGGATACTGGAGATATATTATACAGGAGACCAAAGTATACTGGAGATATAGTATACAGGAGACATAAATTATACTGGAGATATAGTATACAGGAGACATAAAGTATACTGGAGATAAAGTATACAGGAGAAATAAAGTATACTGGAGTGTAGTATACAGGAGACATAAAGTATACTGGAGGAATATTATACAGGGGACATAAAGTATACTGGAGATAGAGTATACAGGAGACATAAAGTATACTGGAGATATATTATACAGGGGACATAAAGTATAATGGAGATATAGTATACAGGAGACATAAGTACACGGGAGATATAGTATACAGGAGACCTAAGTACACGTGAGATATAGAATACAGGAGACCTAAGTACACGGGAGATATAGTATACAGGAGACCTAAGTACACGTGAGATATAGTATACAGGAGACCTAAGTACACGGGAGATATAGTATACAGGAGACCTAAGTACACGGGAGATATAGTAAACAGGAGACCTAAGTACACGTGAGATATAGTATACAGGAGACCTAAGTACACGGGAGATATATTATACAGGAGACCTAAGTACACGGGAGATATAGTATGCAGGAGACCTAAGTACACGGGAGATATAGTATACAGGAGACCTAAGTACACGTGAGATATAGTATACAGGAGACCTAAGTACACGGGAGATATATTATACAGGAGACCTAAGTACACGGGAGATATAGTATACAAGATACCCAATTACACTGGAGATATAGTATACAAGAGACCTAAGTACACGGGAGATATAGTATACAGGAGACCTAAGTACACGGGAGATATATTATACAGGAGACCTAAGTACACTGGAGATATAGTATACAAGAGACCTAAGTCTACTAGAGATATAGTATACAGGAGACATAAAGTATACTAGAGATATAGTATACAGGAGACATAAAGTATACTGGAGATATAGTACACAAGAGACCTAAGTACACGGGAGATATAGTATACAGGAGACATAAAGTATACTGGAGATATAGTATACAAGAGACCTAAGTCTACTAGAGATATAGTATACAGGAGACATAAAGTATACTGGAGATATAGTATACAGGAGACCTAAGTACACGGGAGATATAGTATACAGGAGACCTAAGTATACTGGAGATATAGTATACAAGAGACCTAAGTACACGGGAGATATAGTATACAGGAGACCTAAGTACACTGGAGATATAGTATACAGGAGACCTAAGTACACGGGAGATATATTATACAGGAGACCTAAGTACACGGGGGATATAATATACAGGAGAAATAAAGTATGCTGGAGATATAGTAGTACAGGGGACATAACGTATACTGGAGATATAGTATACAGGAGACCTAAGTACACGTGAGATAAAGTATACAGAAGACCTAAGTACACGGGAGATATAGTACACAGGAGACCTAAGTACACGGGAGATATAGTATACAGGAGACCTAAGTACACGGGAGATATAGTATACAGCAGACCTAAGTACACTGGAGATATAGTATACAAGATACCTAAGTACACGGGAGATATAGTATACAGGAGACCTAAGTACACTGGAGATATAGTATACAGGAGACCTAAGCACACGGGAGATATATTATACAGGAGACCTAAGTACACGGGGGATATAATATACAGGAGAAATAAAGTATGCTGGAGATATAGTAGTACAGGGGACATAAGTACACTGGAGATATAGTATACAGGAGACCTAAGTACACGTGAGATATATATATACAGGAGACCTAAGTACATGTGAGATATAGTATACAGGTGACATAAAGTATACTGGAGATATAGTATACAGGAGACCTAAGTACACGTGAGATATAGTATACAGGAGACATAAAGTATACTGGAGATATAGTATACAGAAGACCTAAGTACACGTGAGATAGAGTATACAGGTGACATAAAGTATACTGGAGATATAGTATACAGGAGACCTAAGTACACGGGAGATATAGTATACAGGAGACATAAAGTATACTGGAGATATAGTATACAGGAGACATAAAGTATACTGGAGATATAGTATACAGGAGACATAAGTACACGTGAGATATAGTATACAGGAGACCTAAGTACACGTTGGAGATATAGTATACAGGAGAACTAAGTACACGTGAGATATAAGTATACAGGAGACATAAAGTATACTGGAGATATAGTATACAGGAGACCCAAGTACACGTGAGATATAGTATACAGGAGACCTAAGTACACGGAAGATATAGTATACAGGAGACATAAAGTATACTGGAGATATAGTATACAGGAGACCTAAGTACACGTGAGATATAGTATACATGAGACCTAAGTACACGGAGATATAGTATACAGGAGACCTAAGTACACGGAGATATAGTATACAGGAGACCTAAGTACACGTGAGATATAGTATACAGGAGACCTAAGTACACGGGAGATATAGTATACAGGAGACATAAAGTATACTGGAGATATAGTATACAGGAGACATAAGTACACGGAGATATAGTATACAGGAGACCTAAGTACACGGAGATATAGTATACAGGAGACCTAAGTACACGGGAGATATAGTATACAGGAGACATAAAGTACACGGGAGATATAGTATACATGAGACCTAAGTATACTGGAGATATAGTATACAGGAGACATAAGTACACGTGAGATAAAGTATACAGGAGACCTAAGTACACTGAGATATAGTATACGGAGAACTAAGTACACGTGAGTTATAGTATACAGGAGACCTAAGTACACGGGAGATATAGTATACAGGAGACCTAAGTACACGGGAGATATAGTATACAGGAGACCTAAGTACACGGGAGATATTTTAGACAGGGGACATTAAGTATACTGGAGATATAGTATACAGGAGACATAAGTACACGTGAGATAAAGTATACAGGAGACCTAAGTACACGTGAGATATAGTATACTGGAGACCTAAGTACACGTGAGTTATAGTATACAGGAGACCTAAGTACACGTGAGATATAGTATACAGGAGACCTAAGTACACGGGAGATATAGTATACAGGAGACATAAAGTATACTGGAGATATAGTATACAGGAGACCTAAGTACACGGGAGATATAGTATACAGGAGACCTAAGTACACGGGAGATATAGTATACAGGAGACCTAAGTACACGGGAGATATAGTATACAGGAGACCTAAGTACACGGAGATATAGTATACAGGAGACCTAAGTACACGGAGATATAGTATACAGGAGACCTAAGTACACTGGAGATATAGTATACATGAGACCTAAGTACACGAGAGATATAGTATACATGAGACCTAAGTACACTGGAGATATAGTATACATGAGACCAAAGTACACGGGAGATATAGTATACATGAGACCATAGTACACGAGAGATATAGTATACATGAGACCGAAGTACACGTGAGATATAGTATACAGGAGACCTAAGTACACGTGAGATATAGTATACAGGATACATAAATTATATTGGAGATATAGTATAAAGGAGACCAAAGTACACAGTAGATATTTTAGACAGGAGACATAAAGTATACTGGAGATATAGTATACAGGAGACCTAAGTACACGGGAGATATAGTAAACAGGAGACCAAAGTTCACAGTAGATATTTTAACCTAAGTACACGGGAGATATAGTAAACAGGAGACCAAAGTACACAGTTGATATTTTAGACAGGAGACATAAAGTATACTGGAGATATAGTATACAGGAGACCTAAGTACACGAGGATATAGTATACATGAGACCTAAGTACACGTGAGATATAGTATACTGGAGACTAAGTACACGGGATATATAGTATACAGGAGACATAAAGTACACGGGAGGTATAGTATACAGGAAACTAAGTACACGGGATATATAGTATACAGGGGACATAAAGTATACGGGAGATATAGTATACAGGAGACTAAGTACACGGGATATATAGTATACAGGAGACATAAAGTACACGTGAGATATAGTATACAGGAGACATAAAGTATACTGGAGATATAGTATACAGGAGACATAAGTACACGTGAGATATAGTATACAGGAGACCTTAGTACACGTGAGATATAGTATACAGGAGACCTAAGTACACGTGAGATATCGTATATAGGAGACCTAAGTACACGGGAGATATAGTATACAGGAGACATAAAGTATACTGGAGATATAGTATACAGGAGACATAAAGTATACGAGATATATAGTATACAGAAGACCTAAGTACACGCGAGATATAGTATACATGAGACCTAAGTACACGTGAGATATAGTATACAGGAGACCTAAGTACACGGGAGATATAGTATACAGGAGACCTAAGTACACGGGAGATATAGTATACATGAGACCTAAGTATACTGGAGATATAGTATACAGGAGACCTAAGTACACGTGAGATATAGTATACAGGAGACCTAAGTACACGGGAGATATTTTAGACAGGGGAATTAAGTATACTGGAGATATAGTATACAGGAGACATAAGTACACGTGAGATATAGTATACAGGAGACCTAAGTACACGTGAGATATAGTATACAGGAGACCTAAGTACACGGGAGATATAGTATACAGGAGACCTAAGTACACGGGAGATATAGTATACTAGGAGACCTAAGTACACGGGAGATATAGTATACAGAAGACGTAGGTACACGGGAGATATAGTATACATGAGACCTATGTACACGTGAGATATAGTATACAGGAGACCTAAGTACACGGGAGATATAGTATACAGGAGACCTAAGTACACGTGAGATATAGTATACAGGAGACCTAAGTACACGAGAGATATAGTATACAGGAGACCTAAGTACACGGGAGATATAGTATACAGGAGACCTAAGTACACGTGAGATATAGTATACAGGAGACCTAAGTACACGGGAGATATAGTATACAGGAGACCTAAGTACACGTGAGATATAGTATACAGGAGACCTAAGTACACGGGAGATATAGTAAACAGGAGACATAAAGTATACTGGAGATATAGTATACAGGATAACTAAGTACACGTGAGATATAACATACAGGAGAACTAAGTACACGTGAGATATAGTAAACAGGAGAACTAAGTACACGTGAGATATAGTATACAGGAGACCTAAGTACACGGGAGATATAGTATACAGGAGAACTAAGTACACGTGAGATATAGTATACAGGAGACCTAAGTACACGTGAGATATAGTATACAGGAGACATAAATTATACTGGAGATATAGTAAACAGGAGACCAAAGTACACAGTAGATATTTTAGACAGGAGACATAAAGTATACTGGAGATATAGTATACAGGAGACCTAAGTACACGGGAGATATAGTATACAGGAGACCAAAGTACACAGTAGATATTTTAGACAGGAGACATAAAGTATACTGGAGATATAGTATACAGGAGATCTAAGTACACGGAAGATATAGTATACAGGAGACATAAAGTATACTGGAGATATAGTATACAGGAAACCTAAGTACACGAGAGATATAGTATACATGAGACCTAAGTACACGTGAGATATAGTATACTGGAGACTAAGTACACGGGATATATAGTATACAGGAGACATAAAGTACACGGGAGATATAGTATACAGGAAACTAAGTACACGGGATATATAGTATACAGGAGACATAAAGTATACGGGAGATATAGTATACAGGAGACTAAGTACACGGGAGATATAGTATACAGGAGACATAAGTACACGGGAGATATAGTATACAGGAGACTAAGTACACGGGATATATAGTATACAGGAGACATAAAGTATACGGGAGATATAGTATACAGGACACCTAAGTACACGGGAGATATAGTATACAGGAGACATAAAGTATACGGGAGATATAGTATACAGGAGACCTAAGTACACGGGAGATATAGTACACAGGGGACATAAGTACACGGGGGATATAGTATACAGGAGACATAAGTAACGGGATATAGTATACAGGTCAGCGTAAGTAAACATATTTATTGAAACATATTTATATATCTGAATCATTTTTATGTTTTATTTATGTAGTTAAAACCAATAAGTGAAATTTATTTCTTGCTTCAAATATTAAAATTTTCAACGCATTTTTTTTAATTTGGTTGTTATAGCTGAAAAACTGAATACAATAACGAAGCTTAGTCAAATTAATGTTGTTATAATTGGACTTTATTATACTTTATTATTCACTATCAATCATTTAGATGTGTACTGCAAATAAACGTGATCCCATGTTTGTGTCTCCTGTTGTATGCAGAGGTGACACGTAGTATCAATTTTCAGTCGACTGTCTGTCCGTCTGTTTGTCTGTCTGTCACACCTTTTCCGTCACATTTTTTTCTGTAACGCTTCAGCAGGCGATACAAGTGTTCCAAAGAACAATCTTGTGAATAAATCGAATCTACGTTTTAACTGTTGTTACTGTTTTATTGGCGAGTTTTAAGAAGAACTTTTTTTTTCATTAATTTTAATTAATGATACATTCAACTACATATCAAATTACTTAATTATAGAGTTTGGTAATGGCACTTTTATTCGACTAAAACAATTGGGTCTAACTTATGACATACTGTATAAACAACTACTTTCGTTTGAGACTACTTTTCATTGATTTCGTGCCGGTTTTATCCACGAACATTAATCCCGACGCGACTATTTACTCACATTTTCTAAAGAATTAATGCACACACACATAATTTGTGTACCCATGAATTTAATTATATTACATATTCAGCAAAATTTAATGTCAACGAAAATGAATGATTTAGAATGATCTTGTTTAAGCTTAAAGATGCATTTTTGAAAGGTAACTGTCAACTATAGTCAACGACATGGTCTACATGAAAATCAGTTCTGAAACTACGCCTATATACATGGTAACTCTCATTCAACATTTAAATAGAGTGAATAAATATTGACCTGACACTGATATAATTTTGACATGTCAAATGTAAACGTTCCGATTATGCTCGGCAGTCGGTTAAAGCAGGTAAGTAGAGCTTATTCGTATAACTTTTACTGCAGATGCTCAAAAGTCAAATCGGTCGTATTTGGTTTGTCTAGTGGAGTTCCTTTTTCGAATCCCACAGAGTTACATAAATACAAATTCAAATAAATGTAAAAAAGAAAAAAAAATATATAAGCAATTGAACGAGTGTAAAACATATAAAAAATATGTTAAACAATGATGATTACTTAAGCAAAGAAGGACAATCATTAGACTCTAAACAAGGGGATTTGGTTGTACGCAGCATGCGCCTTATCTCTCGACCAATACCCAGTATATCATAATTGCACTATTTACGACAAACGAAAGATAATGAGTGCCAGGTCAATATTTATAAACATTGCTTGGTATATTGTATAAGAAGTGTTCAGCCATTCAGCCCAAACATTATTGTTACTCGATTGCAATAATTCGTGCGGCTTTAAAAAAGTTTTCATACTTGCTACTAAATATATGTAAATGAAGGGTAATGGTCAATTGTATTCAAAGAAAAGGTCTATCCTATGAAAATATTTTCAATTCTACAATTACATTATCAAAATATGTTGCTCAATCGTAATCAGATCATACGAGGTATTTTCATTAGATAATGGCCTATTTGTTAAAACTCCAGATCAAAAGGTTGTATCGGTGTATTAAAACTTGTATTCTCTCACAATATTTATCCTTGATACATACGAACTTTTTGAATGCCTAACATTCTTTAGGTACCCCTGACATATACTAGAAAATGGCAGAGCCCGCCTTCCTAGAGCGAAAGCAACGGTCCGCGGGCTATATTTAATTCAATTTTGGAAAAATAAAAAAGTCGCAAAGGGCTTAATTAGGCCCAAAACGTGGAAGAGACAACACATTAGAATTTTATGAGCCATCGGCACACGTTAATGTTTCTTCTTATCTGTCAAGCTATAAGAAATTCATCTCGCAGAAATCCTCCTGACTGAGGTCTGCCTATGGGAGAAATATATTCAACGCTGTCGTTTTAAGAGTTGAACCTCTTATCCAACGTTGGATTGTACTAATCAACACATCATTAAGTCCATAAACATCACACTTTTCTTTAAAAGCAGTGCAGTAGCAATTCAATGTATTGCCATTATAGCATCATTAAACAATATGCCACAGGAAACACGTGTACAGGTATAGAGATAAAATTATTATTCAATAAACAACCCCGTATATAAAATGTTCAAATAATACAACCAAATACTTGAAAGAGCACTGCCGTTCACATTTTGCAATTTGATCTATCATATAAAAATGTTCAGGCTTGTGATTTCATAGATGAAAGAGTTTGGCGGTATTTGGCAATTAATATTTTAGCAATTCTTATTTCAGACAAGTTTAATGATTGCACAAAACATATCATGTTTCGTAAAATACTAGTAGCTTCCAGTGGTCTTCTATCTACGGAAGCTTACATTGACCCCCTTGTATGTAATAGTTTAGCCGATATTTTAAAGAGTTACACCTATTTCTTATATTTAACTTAAAGTTTTACAAGCCCTTATATAAATAAGTTACTTATAGCTATGTCATTTTGTTTAATTTACAAATGTGCCATACATATAAACCAATGTTTTATTTGAACTTATATTTACGTTATATTTAATTGTATATGCGTTTTCAGATATATCTTTACAAAATCTAGCAGTTATATATTACAAAACGTACTTATTCTTTTTTATGAGTTAACAACCACTGTTTAAGAAAACATAAGATGTGTAAAAAATCAATGGTTTTTTTTGCAATATTACTTCTATATATATATGTATATTTTATATTGTTTTTATTTTATTTATGACAATATTGCTGAATACATCATAATCAAATATAAACCTTGGACATGTCTGGTACTTTAACTTTAGTATCTATAACATCATAGTTAAACCGAAGTTTTATGATAACAATATATTATTGGAAGTGTATTTTTTTTTATATTGTAATTGATATATTATAGAGACTTGATGTAAAAAGTAGAAACTAGCATGTTATGAGATGCCTAACGTTTAACATTTAGTATTGTAGTAGTTATGTATAATGTAATTGCATATTTATTTTACACATACACTTTACATACAAGGGGGTCAATGTAAGCTTCCGTATCTATCTGTGTGTCTATTTTTTTTATTTTTTTTTTTAAATGAAAGTCAAATTGGGTATACCATATAATATTAAACAACCTCAGATTACGAGAGATTTTTATTTTAAGCTATAGTAGCAGACCACTTTGATTCCCAGGAAACAGAATGAAAGTACTATAAGCTAATGATAAATAATATTTCAAAACAACACAACCCCCTCTCCTTAACCCACTTCCAAGAAATGGATCGAATCAATATTTCGAGTAAAATGTACATAATAATGTTCAAACGACCCGCTTACATAACGTAATCGGAGAGAATATAGAATACAAATGTTGATCCAATGCATTATTTATGACAATTTGATGAAATGGTGTTATAAATTTGCACACGCAAATACGTTTCTTGTATACATGTATCTTTTATATTGAACAAAACATATTCTCGAAACATTTTTCAGGAAGACATTAAATGAACTTTTAAGTTATTGTCACATTAATATATTATTATGTTATGTATAACCCGTGAACAAAACAGACTGGAATACTGAGAAAGTTATTTCTGAAAGTTTTCTATTAGTATAATTCATTTAGTAAAGTAATTTTATAACAAAACCATTTTTCCAGTTTTAGGAAGCTATCCTATCACATATATTTTGTCGAAAAAATGCCTTCATGCTCTTTTAATATATAAAGATTCCGCTAAATGTTTTTTTTATCGTGTTTTTTATAATTGATCAACGAAGTGTAAACTAAAACCCATACTACTTCACGCATTTTATTATTTTATCACAGTCCTTTTTTTTTGAATTATTGAAAATAAATAACGTAGCCGAACCTTAATAATACTGTATACTGTTTTATCGTATAAGGTCAAGTAAATATTTTTTTGGATTAAACTTTCTCCTTTGGTCACAAGTTTAACGAGTGCCATTTTATTGAAATAATTTTCAGTTTGAGAATAACTGTGCTGTGCTGTCCATTTTCTACTGTAAATGAATAGAGTGATTTTCATTTCCAAAGATTATTTCATTGCAATGAACAATAAGAGAATAAGCAAATGATATGAACTAAAGTGAAGTCATGATATCTTTCAATCTACCGTGAGTTATGGAAACTAACATATATTGTTTAAGCCTATAACACATCAAGGGCGAAAACAAGCAACAAAATTAGGGACATTATAACATTAATTAATTCCCTTCATGTTTTTTTATCCGGCATGCCGGATATTTTTTTCTTTTAATGATTTACATTGTTTCTTTCTCCCGTGAAATGACGATATTGATAAGATTAATGCAGCAATTGGAATGTTAACTGGATAGGGCGAAACTGTTCCATTTCTTAAAAGGGCTTGCTGATTCTCTGTATTTGATGTGTGTGTTTGTGTGATACAAACACGGAATAAATGCGTTTCATTCCTTAAATATCCTGTCATATACATTCATTTCATGTCATAAATACTACACTATTAAGACATCGTTCTTAAGGAATCGATATGATTTGAAAAAAAAAGAACTCTTGAATCTGTAACATCATAAAGGAGCTGCGTGTAATAACATAAGAACTAAATTATGCACACGTCTTCATCATAGACACAGCCTTCGCCAATATCACGAAAACGATATTTATGTTAACAAAATATAATCTTCATGCTTTGTCGCCTAAGTTACGTTAATCGGAAATAGCAACTGTCAGTTATCATAGTAACAGGTAATGGAATTCAATACACTGGACATGTTCAGTAAAAGAAAATACTATGAAACTGTTAACTTTCAGTTATCATAGTAACAGGTAATGGAATTCAATACACTGGACATGTTCAGTAAAGGAAAATACTATAAAACGGTTTACTTTCAGTTATCATAGTAACGGGTAATGGAATTCAATACACTGGACATGTCCAGTAAAGGAAAATACTATAAAACGGTTAACTTTCAGTTATCATAGTAACGGGTAATGGAATTCAATAATGGCATCCGAAAGGAAAATTTAAAATAAAAAATTAAACACGTCAAAACACAATATCCTGTTTGTGACACTGATTCTGGATAGTTACTGCTTAGCCAGTTGAGGTGCATAAAAACATATTGAAAACCCTCTTTCAGTGAAAACTTGTTGTTGATATCGTAACAAACTTAAGTGCAGCACCTTTTTTTTCGTAGTAATAAAAAACGTTTTTAGTAGTTAGTAATGCGTTCTGTAGATGGGAATACATTATAGATGTACTAGATACATGTAACATGTATTTAAAAACGAAAATTCTTAGTCAATGACGATCTATTACCGAGCTGCTTTGACCTCTTGCATGTCTTTCTTTAGAACAATCGCTAAACAGGAAGAAAATGATTGAACGCTCGCTTATCACGACATATAAATTGCGACTGGTTGTGGTCACATAGGGCTTATTTATTTTTTTTTCCTGTAGGGAATATTTTGATTTGACAGTGGGTAATTCATTTAGACCTTTGTGGTCAAGGATAGCCCTCGAAAGTGCAAGCACTTACTACCAGTTTGGGTCCTAAAATTGATTGAGAATATAGATATATAGAAGAGACAGTAGAATGGATACAAGGATTGCGAATAGATTGGTTGTGGGTTCGAACCCCGTTGGAGGGTCAAGAGCTATACATGACCTTCCGGGCGCAAAGTACTGGTCCAACCAGGGAAACCGTCGAAAGGGTTTTAGTTAAAGTTATAAGAACTTGTTTCCCAATCGGCGTAAAATAAATAAGTTTAAAATAAAACTGTTATTGTTTACATGTCCGGCGTATAGCACCGATATAATGTGTAGAACTAGTTCTCCGAGTTCCCATACAACTCATAATAAATTTTGCAGGGGGCCGCCGTGGCCGAGCGGTTACAGTCATGGACTACAAATCTCTCAGCCCCTCACTGCTGTGGGTTCGAATCCCGGTAGGGACTTTGGATTTTTCATGTGAGGGAAGCCCTTCCAGCTTGGCTTTTTCGGGTAGGTCGGTGGTTCTACCCGGGTACCTCTGTGTACTCGGGGTATTCCTCCACCTGTAATTAGCTGGACGTCGCTTTATGATTGAAATACTATCAAAGCGACGGTAAACCCCAATACAACAACAACAACAACATAAATTTTGCCGAATGCAAGGCAAGGGTGGATCTGGTACAAATTTGATACGTCTTTGGTTTGACGCGGTAACCAGAGGAAAGTTCTGCAAATGGGATTGTCATCCATACTTCCCGATCACAAAGCGGGCACTCAACACCTTCGAGCGGAGCACAACACAGAAAAGTCTTTATAAACTGTACACAAAAAGAAGAAACTTAATATTTAGTCATAATGATGAATAACAAAACGTTTAATCATAATTTAACATATTACATTCAATTCAGTCAATGATAATGAGTAAGAAAACAATTTTTTTCTTTATTTATTTTTTTTTTTTTTTTTAATTTTTTTTTATATTTTTTAAGGGGTTTCCCCAAAAGGTCGCAAGAATATGTAGTCTTTTTTTTTAAAAAAAAAACATGAAGATAAAAAAAACCGGGGGCCTTATAAGACAATTTTTAAAATTTTTATGTTTTACAGAAAATTAAAAAGAAAAAAATTTTTGTTTTTTTTAATTGATATTTTCCCTTTTTTTATTTAATAAAAAACAGATTAAAAAAAATTTCATTAGGGGAGAAAAAAAAAACCAGGGGTTTTCCCTTTTTAACATATTCGAATTGGATTTTTTTTTCTTTTGGGGTTTTCTATTTTATTTAGAAAAAAAAACCCAAAAGGTTTTTTTGATTATTTTTTCCCCCATTTTACTATTCCAAAGACGGTTTTTTTTAAAAAACATAGATACAAAAACCTTAAAATTGTCTTTTATCTGAAAAAAGGGGGCCCAATGTTTTTTTTTTTTTAAGGAATTTTTTTTGCCCCCGGGGGGACCCAATTTTTTTACAAAAAATTTTAAAAAGGGGAAACATTACATGTACAAAAACCATTAGTACTTTTTAAAAAAATTAAAGGGGGCCCTTTTTTTGAAAAATTACCCTTATTTTTTGAAAAAAAATTTTTTTAAAAAAAAAATTTTAAAACTTATGTTTTAAAAATTTGTTGGGGAAAAGATCCGGTATAAATTTCCCCCATCGAACAGATAGAGAGAAAAGGGGGAAAAAGGGGGGAAAAGTTAAAAAATTAAAAATTTACTTTTTTTTGGGGGTTTTTAAAAAATTTTTTTAATTTTAAAAATTTAAAAATTTTAATCGACGGTTTTGAAAAATTTTTTTAAAAATTTTTAAATCACAGGGGGACGTAATTTTAAAAATTTTTAGTTTTTAACGGCTTTAAAATTTAATGTTTCCCCAAATTTTATTCTTTTAAAAACCAAAAAAAAAAACAACTGAAATTTTTGGGTTTTAAGAAAAACCTTTTGGGGCAAACGGCAGTTAAATTTTTTTTTTAAAATTTTTAAAACAATGTTTTTGTAAATAATCAATGCTTTTTCGTTTATTCCCCTTTTTGGAAAAAACATCGTAAAAATTTTCTATAAAAAAAAAATTGATCATTTTTTTTTTAACATTTTTTAAAAAAAGAAAAAATTATCTATTTTTAACTGTTAATGTTCAATTTTTTTTTTAAGATTCAATTTTGAAAAACCTAAAAAAAACCAGTAATTTTTTCACAAATATTTTTAAAATACATTTTTTTTAAATTTTATCTTTCAGAATTTCTATGTAATTGGTTTACCCTTTTTTCCCAGATTTTAAAAATTCGAACATTAAGACTATTTAATAAATTTTTTGCCCAAAATTTTACCAATTGATACTTGATAGAAAAATAAAAATTTTCGTATTTCCCCAAAAAATATAAAAAAAAAAGGTAAAGGGGGTAAAACCCTTTTAACCCCAAATATTTTCTTTTGTAAAATTTTAAAACCTTCCCAAAAACCCCTGGGTCTTTTTAAAAATTGTCAACTGTTTTTTTTTTATTTTTCTGTTTCATTTTTTTTTTGGTTTTAAAGGGGGGGTTTTATCCCCTTTTTGGTTCATCAAAAAGGGTTTTTTATAATTGCCCTTGGCGGCTTTGGGGGAGGGGTTTTCGTATTCCCATGCCTTTTCCCCCGTAAATTTGTTTTGTTCCCCTCCAAGGTTTTCTCATACTTTTACTCCCCCCAACAGGGGGAAGGGGCGGGCCCCCAACCCCCCAAAAAAGTTTTTTTGGTTCCCTTGAATTTTCACCCCACTTCAATTGGGGTTATGGCCCCCTTTTTTGTAAAAGGGATTTTTTAAAATTTTGGGGAAAAAAAGTTTGGGGGGAATCAAAAAAAAAACCTTTTTGTCCTCCGCCTATCTCTAGACCGGGTTTTTTTTCTTGTTGGGAAAAGCAAACCCCATTTCAAGTTGACGGGCAGGGGGTAAACGATTGCGTGTTCTGAGGGCATAAAATTTAATAATTTCACTATAAAAAGGGTTTTTTTTTCATTAATGAATTTTTTTGAGATACATTATTGCACGTTTTTTTTCCGCTTTTTCCCCCCTTAGAGATATGCAAGTTTTTAAATTTCAGGGGAATTTTTTTGTTTTTTTTTTTTCAAAAGTTCCCGAAAAATCTTTTTCCCCCAGAATGCTTTTCCCCAGCTTTTTAAATCTCCAATTTTTGGGTTTTATTAAGAAGCATTGTAAGTTTGCGGTTTCCCTTTTTAAAAATACTGTACATACTTAAAAAAGCGCTAGAAAAAACGAAAAAATTTTGGGCTTTTTTCTGGTCATCACTTTTACTCCACCCCCTTTCCCCTGCTAAAATGATCGCCAGTTTGTGTTGTATGGGGGGTATGATGAGTGTAAGGCCCCGGGGGTCTGCTCCCTCGGATTGTTAATCATTTTTTCTTTTTTTTTAAGATTTATTTTAATTTTTTGTACATTAAAAACCTTTTTCTTTTTTGGGGCTATTCTTTTCCCCAAAAAAAGGCGAAAAGGGCGGATTTATTGAAGACCCCCTTTTTTTTTTAAAATTTTGGCTTTTAAAATTAAACTTTTTTTTTTATTGATAGTGTTAACAAAAAAAAGAGTATTCGTTGTTGACTAAAGAAAATCACCTCTTTTGCCCCCATTGATATGAAAAAATTTTTTGTTATTTTAGTTTTTAAAATAGTTGCAAGAAAACTCTTTTAAAAGATTTCCCTTTTGCCGCCCGGGTTTTCGGGGGGAAAAAAAAAAAAACCCAAAAAAAAACCCCAAAAAAAAAAAAAAAAAAAAAAAAAAAACCCCCTTGCCATTAACTGCCCGGACTTGGGGGAAAAAACACAACATAAGCATTAAAAAAAATTGTCAGGTCCCAAAAAATTTCCCTAAAATTTTTGTTTTTTTTACGGAAAAAATATTTTTTTAAATTTGGGTTTTTGTGAAAAGATATCTTTTCCCAAAAAAATTTTTTTTAAAAGATTTTTTTTTTTTCATCTTAATGGGATGTAACATTTGTGTTGTAGGGGGGTAAGTTTTTTTTTATACATGGTTCTCGTTCTTGAAACCCCGGAAAATTGATTAATCTTTTTCTATTACCCCCCCTTCCGGTTAAAATTTCGGGGCCAAAACCCAAAAACCCAAAAAACTTATCTTGACTTTCCCCCTTATTTGTTTTTGGGGGGGCCCCAAAAATTTCGCTACTCGATTTGAACTTTTTTTTCCCCAATTTTGGGAAAAAGAAAAACCACCCCCAAAAAATTGCGCGACTTTATCAAAAGACCCCCCCTTTTTTAAAAAGAGCATTGAATCAGAAGGACCGTGCCTAAAACCAAAATTTTTAAAAATGACTTATATTTTTTTCAATCATACCCCCCCCCAGCCATAATTTTGGGCTTGTTTTTTCATTTTGGGTCTCACATATTTTTTTTTTCCCCTTTTTTTTAAAAAGTTGTAATTTGCAAAACCGGGGTTTTTCCCCCCCCTTTTTTGCACCAGTGGTTTGGGTTTTGTCCATGGGGGGATGTGCAATTTTCTGTTGCACACGGGAAAAACTGACCCCCAAAAATATAAAGATAAAAAGGGTCTCCCCCAATGTCTGGTACAGTAAAAAAAACCCCCCCTGGTTTTAAAACTGAAAAAAGTAAAAACAAGATTTTTGGTTTTTGTCGTGTTTTTCAGCAAAATGTACCCCCTTTTTTGGGATGACCCCCGGCCCCAATTTTATTTCTCTGTAAAAGGGGGCCATTTTTTTCCTCTGAAGCCCCAATTCTTCTAGTATACCGTAAAAGGGCCCCGGGTAGAAAAAAGGCTGGGCCCCCCTTATCCACTGTGATAATCTGATATAATAAAAAAAATTTGGGGAAATTGATATTGTCGTTAAAGTTGTTTTTTAAAAACCGAGTTATTGTTTAATTTTCACTGGAAGGGGTCTTATTCACAAATCTGAAAAACATTAAAATAACTTTTCAAAAAATTTTTTTAAATAAAAAATTTTTTAAGGGCCCCGGGGGTACTCAACCCCGGGGGGTTTTAAATGGTTTTGGGGGTTTAACGTTGAGGTGTAAAAACGGAAAAAGTTTGGGGAAACAAAAATCGTATTTGGGGGGAAAAAAAAAAAATTTTGATTTTAAAAAAAAAAAAAAATTTTTTTCTTTTAAAGGGGGTGATGTCCCCGCCCCATTAACCCCTCGCACAATGGGCCCCTTTTTCCCTTGGCAAAAAAAAAAAAAAAGGGAAAAAAAAAAAAAAAATTTTCCTGGGGGAGGGCCCCGGCCCCCAAAAGCGCAAACGAAACGGGGAAAGGGGAAAAACCCGGTTTTTTAGAGCCCCCCTATTTTAAAAAAGGTTTAAAAAAAAACCCTAAAACCAAAACCCCCCCAGTATCGGGGGGGAAAAGGCAAAAAATTTCCCAAAATGACCCCGGGGGCTTGAAGATTTTTACGCTCCACCGGCCGGTTTTTGGGCCTTTTTTTAAAAAACCCCCAAATTTGGGTTTTTTAAGAAAAAAAAGTGGGTTAAAAAGGGCCCAAATCATTGACAAAAAATTCAGAAACTGTTGTCAGGGGACAGAGGGGGAAAAACCCCCAGTTTGGGCCGGGGGTACACCCAAAAACGCGTGTATAATGCTAACGAAAAGGAAAAACCCCCTTTTATAAAATTGATCCCCCCCCAAAACCCTGAATTTAAGGGCCTTTTTGTCATGGGGGAAAAAATGAAAAAGGGGAAAGGAAAAGCCCAAAGGTATGAACCCCAAAATGGGGGAAAAAGAAAATTTTCCCCTTGTTTTTTTGTCGGAAAAATCAGCTAACCCCGAGGGTTTTTAAAAATGAAAAAAAGGAAAAAAGCGCAAGGCCCCCATAGCACTTGTTTTTTTTAAATGCCCGTCCCCCCCCCCCCCCCCCCAAAAAGTGAAAGGTCTGTCGGCAATGGCTTTTTTTTTTCACCGCCCCAAAAACAACAAGCCTGAACAACCGTTTGGCCCCCGGGGTTTTCTTTAAAAAAAATTTTTGGTACATTTTCCCCAAAATCATTCGGCAGGGGGGGCTGACAGAAGAAATTAAAAAAGGTTTTAACGCTTACAAGGGTTTTACCCTCCAAAAAAGCATTTTTGGGGAAAGTTTTAAAAAACCCCGGCGGGATAGTATCAGCTGTGACAATCAGCAATTGCTTCGACACGCGGGTTTTTTCGGCAGCACCATGTAAAAAAATTTTTTGACAACCGATGAAGGGGAGCCCGGGGTTTAAAAACCCCTTAGCTCCCCCTAAAAAAACCCGGCTACAGGGGGAAAAAAAATTTCGATGTCTGATTCATCGCCTTTTGACCCAAACCCCTAATCAGGGCCCCGATCTTTTTTCCGCCCCCGTCTATCGTCGGGGAAAAAAAAAAACAAATATCAAAGCAAAAAAGGGGCAAAAGATGAAAAACGAAAAAGATACAATCGACCCCCGGACGACAAAGAACCTTTTAGCGGGGGCTTTAGCGGCAAGAAAAACGTGGGGGTTTTTCTCGAAACGCCCCGAAAAATGGAAAAAACAGGGGTCCCCAAATATTCCCCCGCTAGATCAAAAATTCATAGCGAAGTCGAAAAAATTAAAAGGAACGCCCCCAAAAAGGGAATTAAAAAGGGTTTTTTTTTTAAAGGGTTTTCAAGCCGCTAAGGGGTAAAACGTCAAGGTTTTTTGTTTTTAAAGATCCCCTGTAGGGGGTTTTCCCCCTTTTTTTAATTTGTCCCCTACTTTTTTATACAATGAAAAAGTTCCCCCAAAATTTTTGTTTTTTAAAAAAATTTTGTTTTTAAAAAATTATCTAATGCATTTTGTTTGTGTTTGGGGTATTTTTTCTCTTTTACAATTTTTTTTCTAGTTTTTTAATTTAATTAAAATACTTTGTAAAAATAAATATAAAAGTTAATGTTTTTCTCGATCCCTTTTATAAAAAATAAACTTAGAATAAAAACCCCCAAAATTTATGAAAAAATCGTATATTTTTGTTCTATCCCCATCCCCAAAATCAAAAAGTAAGTCCCCAAAAATTGAGGAAAGGGGCCCTGGACTTTTTTTTTTAAAATTTAAAAAATTTTTTTTTTAAAGTTTTTTTGGGGACCTGTGCAACATGATCTTTTGGTTTTTGGGTTTTTTTTTAAGGGGAAGACAAAATAGAATTTGGGGGGACAAAAATTTTTTTATCTCTTCTGTCTTTCTTTTAAACCCGGGTTTAAAAAAAAAAAAAAATATTACCCCAGTGTTATATGAGGGGGGTTTTTTGATAATGATTACTCTTTTACAATTTTTTAAAATTTTTTTCACCCTTTAAATCTACAGGCGTAATAAGGGGAAAATTGACTGTGAATTGAAATCGGTTTTTTTTTAAAACACAGGCAAAACCCAAAAAAATTTTGTATTTTTTTTCCCCTATATCAAAAAACGTGGGGCCGAAATATCTATTGGTTGGGGTTTTGGGGGGCTTGAAAGTCTTGGTTTTTCCGGGCCCGGGGAAAATTGCCTAACTTTTGGGGTTTTTAAAATACGCTTGCGTTGGGGGGTTTAACCGGGGCATGACTAGGGCCCGGGGGATTTCCAAGGGAAAAACCCCGGGGTGGCCCCCCTTTATTAGGGCAATGGGGTTTTTGCCCCCAGTCCCCCGATTTAAAAAATTTCCCGGTCCCCTTAAAACCCCCGAATTTTAAGTATTGGATTTCCCCGAATCCATGTAAAATTTTTTTAAACAAATTTTTTTTTTTACCGGAAAAGGGGAAAAAAGGAAATTTTCAAATTTTTTATTTCACCCAAAAAACATTTTCAAAAAAACCCGGGGAAAACCCTGTATAATTTTTTTATTTTTCACATGAAAAAATTTTATTGTTTATTTAGGGTTGTCTGAAAAGGGGTTTAAAAAAAATATTTAGGAAAATGCAGGGGAATTATGCTGAAAAGGTTTTTATCTGTTCATAGGCCTTCGGGGTAGAAACCATTTTCCACCCGCAAAACCCAAAAACCAAAAGGTTGGGGCCCCACCCAAAATTAAAATTTTCAGCCGGGGGGAAAACAAGTAAAGTTGTTTTTAGGGGGAAAGTAACCCCTCGGCCCCCCTCAGGGGGGCCTAATATATAAAAAAATGCTTTTTAAAGGAATGATATTTATTGTTTTTACATTTCTCTTTTTGATTTGTTTTTTATCAGTTTAAAACAACGACAAAAAAAAAAAAAAAACAAGTCAAACCCTGGGGGTTTTCCCCCAAAATTAAAATGTCAGGAACGAAAATTTCCAATTTCCCCCGCCCCAAAAGGGGGGGGGGGGGGGCCTAAAATTGGGGGCAAAAAGAAATTTTTGTACCCTTGTTCTAGCTTTTTTCATGGGGGGCACAGTCTGTCCGTTCCCCCAAAAAAATTTTTAAAAATTCGGTTTTTTTTAAAACAAAAAAAAAAAAATTAAAATGTTTTAAATTTTGGGGTTTTTAGGAAAATTTTAAAATACAAATTTGAAATGCTTAAATATTTTGTTTGGGGAAATCAGAAGTAGCCCCGGATTTATTTCTTAGTTTGGGTTTTTTGGGAAAAAAAATAAGTTTTTTTTTTTTAAAACCAAAATTCCCCCTGCTGAAAGAAGTGCGACGAAAGAGTGTGAAAGACAAACAGACGTTTTAGGGGGATGGAGAGTTATTTTCCCATTTTTCACTTTTTTTTTGCAAAAGGGACACAAAGTTAAAAATTTTTACCGTTTTCCCTTTCTTTATATTTTCAAAAACCCCTGTCAACCCCACTTCCCCGATGGCCCCCGGGAACTGCATATGGTATTCGGTGGCGCATGACGTTCCCCCCCCCCGGGCCCCCCCCCCCTTAAACCCACCCCCCTTTGATTCTTGGGGTTTTTGGGGGGGGGAAAAAGAAAAAGGATGTAGAAATTTTTAGTTGTTTTTGTATGAAAAAATAGTTTTTTTTAATTTTAAATTTGTTTTTTTTTTTTTTCCCTTAATTTTTTTAAATTAAAAACGGGGGGAAACAATTTTTTAAAGATTTTCCCTTTTAAAAAATTTAAGGGGTTTGGGGGTTTTTTTTTTTTCAGCATTTTTAAAAAGTCCAAAAACCCCTTGTTATTTGAATTTTTCACGTTTTTTTAAACTTTTTTTATTACCTGGGGGAAAAATTTCGGCGTGGGTTTTGGGAAAAAAGGGGTTTTTCCGTGCCCCCCCATTTCCCCAAACGGGGGTCTATCATTGGGGATGTTTTGTTAGGTCAATGGGGGGTCATCTCTTCCCAGTTTCGTTTTTTTTCCCCCAAGGGAGTTAAAAATGTTTGGAGGGGGCCTCTATTTGGACACCAAAAAATTTTAATTTTTCGCAGCGAGGGGAAAAAAAAAAGGGGGGGGGCCCCTTTGGGGTTGGGGAAGGTGCGGCAAAGCAAAATTTTTGGGAAAAAAAAGAAAAAAATTGTGATTTGAACGGATCAGGGGGGCCCTGTCTCTTGTTGGGGGTTAATCTCCGGAGACATTTCCCCGAAAACCCTGGGGTTTCCCCGGGCTTTTTAAAAAATGTTCACAAAGGGGCCTTTTCGAAAAATTTTCCAAAAATTTTTTTTCTTCGGGAAAGGGGGCAGCTACACTTTTTTAAGTTTTCACAAAATGCACAAACTACCCCTTTGGGTTGAAATTTTTTAAAAGGAGGAAGCCCCCTTTCCCCAATGGCAAAAAGGGAAAATCTTTTTTGAAAAACCTGCTTTTTTCCCCAAAACAAAAATCTTTTTTTAAAATTTGTGAACTTGAGCTTTTTTGTGCTGCTTTGTAAAAATATAGGTGCTTTTGTCGTCAGGGGCCCCTTGGAGCAGGGCCCCGTTGGATTTTAAAAATCATCGGCTTAGTTTGTGATAAAGCTCCGATTCTTTTTTCGTCTGAAATGAAGGGGGATTTGATTTTAAACTGTTTAAAGGGAAAACCCAAGCCGTCCTCCCCAAACATTTGGGGAAATTCAAATTTTCCCCGAAAAAACATTTCCCCTGCGTTGAACCTGTTTTGCCCCCAAAGGGGGGTTGTTCCCTTTTTTTTTCCCTTTTTGGTTTTAATCACTGTTTGACCCTGTTTTAATGGCCCCGAAATTTTAAAAGGGCTTTTCGTCTTTTGCTTTTTCCCTTTAGAAAAATTTGGCTTTTTTAAAAAGGGGGTTCCCAAATTTTACTTTTTTACACTTTGGACACGGGGCCCAAAAATTTTAAAAAAATTTTTAGCTCCCCTTGCAGAATCATCAATTTTTAAGGGAAAATTTTTAAAACGCATTTCCCCTGCATCTAACCCCCTCCCCCCCGACTCTCGTTTTACCCACTGCTACCCCCAAAAAGGAAGGGGGGTTCCCTTTTTAAAGCCCTCCCCCTTTTTAAACCGGACCCCTTTCCTCCATTTTTCTCTAGGGGAAAATGTTTCCCCGGGGCCCCCAAAAAATTTTTTGGGGCACGTCATATTTAGAAGTTGGGGGGGGGTTTGTAATGGTTTTTTCTCCCAAAATGTTGGGAAAAAAATACTTTCCCAAAGTTACTGAAAAAATTTAAAAAAGAAAATAGGCAAAAATTTTAGAAAAATAGATGCTAATAGGCCCAAAGGGGTTTTAATTAATCACAATATTCATAACGCCATTCGGGGAGGTTTGCATTCAAAAGACTACCTATGGGGCTTAGCGCAGTTTGGGGAAATTTTAAAAAAGCAATTCTTTTAAAGGAAAATTGGAAAAAATTATATGGGGCCCAAACTGACGACCCTTTTTGGGGTTTCGGTTTTTTTTCATGTTTAAAAAACATTTTTGGCTTTCGACTGTTTTTACTAGGTAGGAAAAGGCCAAAATTTGACCCCCTTTTCCGGAATAACTTGTGCTTTTTAAAGAGAACCAAAACAAAAATTTTTGGACATGTTTTAAAAGGTTTTAAAAGGGTTTTTTTTAACAGGGGTCAGACAAATTAAGGCTTAACGGGGGTTCCCCCCCCCCCAAACGTACTTTTTTGTGCGTAGTTTTTTTGGGCATTATTTTCACCGCTAGGAAAATTCAAAAACCCCCCAGCTGAAAATTTTAAAAATTTTTAAAATGTGGGGAAAAACACAAAAAAAACCGTTGATTGGGAAAACCCCCAAATTTTTTTACCGTTTTTAAAAAAACTCCTTGGTCAAAACAAAAAAATGTGTGTCAGAATTATCAGTACGAAAAAAAGGATTCGTTGAGACTCGGGAAAAAAATTAGAAATTTCCCTGGTAAAAAAAATTAAAATACCAGAATGTGAAGTTTGAAAAATGGGTTTGGGAAAAAAATTCATGAAACTGAGTATTTGTTTTTTCGGTTGTGAAGGGCCCCCAAAAACCCCAAGGGAAAAAAATTTTTTTAAAAAAAAAAGAGGGGTTTAAATTTTTTATTTTGGGGGGTTTCGAAAACAGAAAAAAGGGGTGGGGGTTTAAAAAGTGGGGAAATTTTTTCTAGGGGAAAAAAGGGGTTTTAAGGGGGTTGGGGAAGGGGGGGTTTTTTTAATTGGAAAAAAACGGGTTTTTTTTGGGCAGAAAATATTTTTTTTTAGTTTTAAAAAAAGTGGGTTTTTTGTTGTGGGGTGAAAAAAAGGTTTTTTTTTTTTGAGTCAAAAAAAGTGGGGTTTTTGGGGGAAAAAAAAATTTTGGTTCCTGGCTAGAAAGATTGAAAATTTTGAGTTGGGTAAGTGAGTTTTTGTCTGGAAAAAAAAAAGGGGGTTTTGAGTGGAAAAAAAAAAAAAAAATTGTTTCGGGGGGTTTTTAAAAGTGGGAGGGGTTTCTGGATATCCTTGTTTTAGGGGCCCCCCCCCCCCCCCCCCCCCATTTTTTAAAGGGGTTTTTTTTTGGGAAAAATTTTTAAGGTCGACTTTTTTTTAAAAAAAAAAGGTTTTTATACTTTTTTTTAACAAGTACTCAAAAAGGTTTTTCCGGGGTTTTTTTTTAAAATGGGGGGCGTTTTTAAACATTTAAAAAAAGTTTTCATTAATTGGAAATTCTATTTTTTAATTTTTGGGGGACTTTTCCCCTTTTTTAAACTAAGAAATTTAGTATTGGAAACTGCTTCACAGAACATCACAAAATTTAGTTTGGATTTTTTTGATTTTTAAAAAAACAAGATCAAAATTAATATTTTTCCAAAAAAAGAGCTTTGACAATAAAAATTTTTAGATTGTTCTTAATAAAAACTTTTTGTTTAAAAAATTTAAATTTTTAAAAAAGTTTTTAAAAAAATTTTATCAACAGCTCAGATTTTTTAAAAAAAAACTTTTTCCGGGGGAAAAAAGGGGAAAAAAATTGTTTTTTAAAAAAAACCCCCGATGTATTTCGGTTTCCCAAAAATTTTAATTTTCTTTTTTAAAAATAATTACTTTTTAATTGTTAAAAAAACCCCTTTTTTTAAAATTAGAATTTGGAAAAAAAGGGGGAAAACCTTTTTTGGGATTTTTACGAAAAAAAAAACCGGGGCAATTTTTTACTGAACGATTATTTCCTTTTCCCCAATTTAAAATGGCCAGCGGTTTTTAAACCAAAATTCGTTTTAAATTTTGGGGGAAAAGCCCCGTTTTTAATTTTTGGGTTTTTCGCTTTTTATCCCCTTCAAAAAACCCTTTCCCCCCAAAAATGCATGTTAAGTCTTCGCCCCAAAATTTTTTCCTTTTAAAAAAACTTTCCCCCTCCTAAATTGACTAATATGAGGCCTTTTTTTTTTTTTTTTTAAAATTTCTTGCCCCCGGTTTGGGGAAAAATTGGCACAGAAAATAAATTTTTTTTTTTAATTTTAAAAAATTTTTTTCCCAAAAAAGAAAACCTACAGTATGTGGCTTTTTTCGTTTTCTTGTGGGCCCCCTACTTTTTGGGGTTAAATTAGGGGCTCTGAGTCAAAATTGGACCCCCCCAAGAGGTAATTTTAAATTTACGTAGATTTTATTGGAAACACATTCAAAAAAAATTTTTTTTTAGAAACAAAAAAAGGGAAAAGATTTTAAAAATAGCTATGCTGTTAAAAAAAGGGGGAATAATTGGGCCCCCATCAAGTTTGTTTAAATCAGAATCATTTTTTTCTAAAAATTTTGGCCCCCCTTCCCGGGGGGAAAGGGGTTAAGTAGGGGTTTAAATTGGAAAAAAAAAAAAGGAAAAACCTGCTTTGAGTTTAGATTTGTGTTTGTATCAAGGTCTCTAAAAGGAAAAATTACGATTTTTTTTTTTAAAAAATGGCATTGGGTTCAGAAATGGGCCATTCTGGTGTGATTTGATGTTTTTTAAAAAATAAATAAATAAAAAAAAATTAAAATAAAAATTTTAAAAAAACCCCCCCTTTTTTTTTTTTTAGGAAAAACAAAAGGGCTGGAGGGGGGTTTTTGGGAAAAATTTTATTTTTGGGGTTCTGGGGGTTGGAACCTTTTTAATCAAATTTTTTTGTTTCAAGGGCAATTTAAAAACCCCCTTGGGGGTTTTTTTTTTAAATTTTTTGGCCCAAAACCCTATCCGGGGGGAAAGCCCCCTTTGCCGCAAAATTAATTTTCATTTCCAGGTGTGATCCCAGGTTTAAAAATTTGGGGGAAAATTGGGGAAATTGACCCCTTTGGTGCCCCGATCATGACCAAGTGACCGACTTTAAAAAAATTTAAAAACTACGACCCCTTTAAATTTAACCCTTTTTGGGGGTTGGGTTTTAGAAATAAAACTTCGGGGCCTTTTTTTAAAAAATAAACGTTTTTCCTAATGACCCCAAATGTTCCATTTTCAAGGCCCCTGAACCAAAAGGGAATCTTTTTAGGGGTTTTGGACCTTACAAAAAAAAAAAGTTTTGGTTTTTTTTTGGGCAGGGTTTTTTTTTTTTAAAAAATTATTTATGTCGGTGGGGGGAAAAAGTTTCTTTAATTAAATTTGGGGGGTTTATGAAAAGTAACTGGTAAAATCCCCAAAAAATCTGAATTTTTTTTTATTAAGCTGATTTTTTCTCTTTGGCAAATGTTTGGGGGGGGTTGAAAAAGATGACCTTTTTTTAAAAATTCCTAATGTGTAAAATATAGCATTTTTTTGACTTTTATATGTCTTTTAATTTTACCTGATTTTTTTCCGTCGGGTTTTTAACGTCAAAACTTTCTTGACTGGAGGGGTAACCCCCAAAAAATATTGTTTAATTCAATCCAAACGTTTTTCAACCGTTTTAAATTTTGAACACCCAGCCTTTTAATTATTTTCCCCCAGGTTTTTTTTTTTGGGGTTTTAAAAAAAACATCCAAAAAAAAAAACCCCTTAAAACTATTGCATGGATTCTTTTCCAAAATGAATTTTTTGATTCTGATTTAAAATTTTGAAAAGCAGTGCACAAGGGGAAAAAATTAGTACCTAATTCTTGAAATCCCCAATGTTGAAAAATTTTTTGAATTGAAATTTTCCCCCAGATAATCCCCCCAAAACCCTGCAAAGGAATTTTTTCAAAAAATTTGGGAAAATTAAGGTCTCCCCGGGGAGGTTTGGGGAAAAGGAAATTTTTCAGGAAACCTAACTTGGGGGCTTCTAATTCTAATTTTTTCCCCCCGGGGCTGATTTTTTTAAATATGTTTGGAACAAAATTTTCAATAATATAGGATGGAGTACTTAAAAATTTGGGGAAAAATGGATACTTTTAAACGTTTAGGTAAAAACCCAAAGGGGAACCTAACTTTTCGCCCCCCTTAATTTTCCTTTTTTAATTCCCCCCTTTTTGAAAATTTTTTTAAAAAGGTTTTTTTTTCAATAGCAAAAATCTTTTAAAATTTTAACCCCCAAAAAAAAAAAAATAAAATGTTTGGAAATGGGGATTTTTCCCCGGGAAGGGGTTGTGTTTGTTTTTTTTTCTGTTCAATTGACTTCATTTTATGTAAAAAAAAAAGGGGGCAAAAAAAAAGCTTTTAAATTTGGAAAAAAACTTTTTTTTTAAAAAGCTTTTGGGCCACTTCTTTTGGGGGCCCCAAATTTTTGTTTCTAACTTAAAAAGATGGATTTTTAAGGTTTAAATAAAAATGCATATATGCCCCCGGGGAAAAAAAAAGAAACTTTTGGGTTTTGAAAAGGGAAAAAAAAAAAAAAAAGGGAAGGGTTTTTATTTTGGGGGGGGTTTTGGTTGCATAATGGAAAAATGTCGTTTAATGGGAAATATTTATAAAGTAAAAAACGTTCTAGCGGAATTTATAAGGTCGTTTAATAAAAAAAAAAGTCGTATTACAGGTGGTCGAGTGTATGACGCTGACTGTAAACACATTATGCATGTATTTGAGGAGATAGCCCTAGTATATGTCCATATAGAACAACGTTTTCCTAATCTCGAAAATACTTAATTACGATCTCAAGCATCTTATTAGTATCATTATCAAATCTTTTCAAAACTAATTGCCATAAGTTGAGTATGAGTATAAAAATTCATATTGATAAATGTATCATTTTTATTTGTCAAGATGTAATACAATTGTTGAATAATTGATTGAATTAATTTGTTTAAATAAAAATCGTCCAAAAAGACAAACTTCAACACTATTGCATGGATTCTCTCAAACTTGAATCATTGATTCTGATGAGATGTAGAAGTGCAGTGCACAAGAACCGAAACTCTAGCTCACCTAATAATAATGTAAATTTCTAAGCACGACCCTACACATTCAGACGCGACACCTTGATGATACCAAAAGATATGAAGGCTTAGGAAAAAGGATCTTGTCTAGATAACATTGTCTTGAACGTGTCTATGACATTGCAATCTTATTTGCTTACAAATGAAGTGTTCAAGGGAGACACCCAAAAGGCTGATACACAAATTACGTCTTATTTTCTGTCTGGAAACGTTTAACTGACAAAGATTATCAAAAAAGACAATGTTATAAGACAGGTTAGGGCTTTAACAAGGATAAAGAAGTCCATGAATTCATAACTGTGAGAGGGAGTCTGGAGGAAGTTAACGTGGGTTTGAGTGGGTAGGGGTGTTACCCAGCGAGCCTAAGAGCTGATAATGCCCCTTCATATTAAACCCTCTGCTCTTAGTAGCTCAATATACATGTGTGATATTATCATTTTCTAAAACTTGCTTACGTTCAATCGATAAATGGTCCAATGGGGATGTACTGTATACCAGGAAACTTTCGCGTCAAGAAACCTTTTTATGCTTCCAGGCATACTTTCGCGTATTTGAGCACACTAAGAATCCCGCGAAACAATTCACGCTACAAACAAAATGTATTCATTGAATAGCATGACACGGCATTCCAATACACTTAACAGTTATTTTTCTGGTTTTAGACTAGCTGTTGTTGAAAAGGAGTTACTTGTATACTAATATTAATGGTTAGTTTGGCAAGATGTCCATACGGAGTTTTTACGCCATAAAAATAAAGCAAAAATGAAACATGTATATAATAAACAGTACAAATGAATACAATGGAAAACGGCTGATGATGAGATTATAATGAAATTTATATTTTCTTCATAGGGTATTGTGTGTTTATCATCTAACACACACACACACAAACACACACACGTACGTTGAATATGAAAGCTTTTATATGTTCCGAAATTCCCCCTCACTCTCTCTAATTTGTATTCTGATGGGTGTCAACAAAGAGAGCTTGATTTGTCATACAAACACAATTTTATTAGCAGTTAAATAAAATGATACCTCTCTCTTTCTCCCCCCCCCCCTCTCTCTCTCTCTCTTTCTCTAATTGGTAAACTGGTGATGTAAATAAATAGAACATGTATTGTCAAACTTATTCAAACTTCTTGTAGCGACTACATTTCTCGTTTTTATGGCAGAAAAGTGATTCGTGGCGTTTCGGAAATAACCCAAAATGCGCAAATTATTTCCTGGTTACAGTATTGCTACGTTTGAATACACGTATCAGTAACTACCTTCGAATGATTTGCAAGTTAACGTAAGCTTAAGTACCTTCAGTACATCATTACTTTCGGCAGCAGAAGTGGTACCAGCATCAAAATGGACTGGAGCATAAATTATTCTGAGTTTATATACATTGTACATATTATTTTGATAGTATGTGCGTAAGTGTGTCTATGTAAAATTTAGAAATCAGAATCTATATAAAACAAACTAGAATTCCGGCTAGATTCCTGATTGAAATGTTGAATCTTAGTGCTAGATAATCATCTTTATTGGAACCTGTGGTCACTTTTATGTTCTCACATTATATAGTTGAACTGTAAATTTAGAACAGGAAGATATCGAGGGACCGTTAAATGTCATGACTTTTTCGCTCAATGTTTCACATAAGAATTTTATGAATAATCAATTTCACATAAATAATAAAAAGGAAGCATTAACACGAACTTTAACTATTTAGTTTAAACATGGAGTAATTTAATCAGCTATATTTTGCGACTATCCGAGGATAGTGAAGAATAATGAAAAATTTGACATTATTCATCTCATTTAGGAACAATGTTACATAAGGCAATGCATATCCAAAAGAAACTTTTTGTATGGGGTTCACGAAAAGACTAAGTAGTTATTTTGAGAATCATACATGAAAAAGTGGTTCCTTCAAATCCCCGAATTGTATTCTGATCTTAAATCTTACTATGAAAAACATACGTTACGTTTTGATTGCTCGTTTATGTTTTTCTTAATTAAGTTTTGTGTTTGCTTTGTTTATTAGATTTATTTTCTGTCTACAGCAGGAAGTCAGTTTGATTTTGCTATATTTCTAGATAAAGGTACCGGCTTATGGAATAGTCCTTCTTTCTTTTAAGTTCACCTGAGCATATGTGCCGTGGATGAGCTATTAGGACCGGTGTATGTTTTTGATGATTTTACCTTAACTCCTCGGCCAAATTCGGTTATGGTTGATCTCGGCCAAAAAGGTCATGGGTATTGCCCCTTGTGTATAACACATGTCATATTTCACATTGTTTTCACTTTATAATTTTCAGTTCTTCACCATTTTCAATCTTAGTGACAATGTCAAATGCCGTAATCTCTCGGCCAAATCTGATTATGGCTGATATTGGCCGATTACGTCACGAGTTACGGTCCTTAAAATTTTCAATGACATATATCACTTTGTTTGCACTCTAGCATCTTCTTTCTTAGGCAGTAATTTCCAAATTTTTTGACAATGCTTTTAGCCATATTCTCTAAGCCAAATTCGATAATGGCTGATATCGACACTTTTTTTTTTTTAACTATTGCTTTTTTTTTTATGACAATATATAAATCAGTGGTTATGGCTCTGTTTACATAAAAAATGCCAGATTTCACTTTGTATGCAATCTAAATCTTTTTTTAAGCAATCATTTTCAAACTTTATGACAATGTTTATAGCTATATCCTTTTGACCAAGTTTGACTATGTCTAATAAGGTCAGGAGTTATGACCCCTTTACTATTAAGGATACCAGAATTGTTTACCAGATTTACTTTATATACTAGCATCTTCATTTCTTAGGCAAGCATTTTAATGTTTAATGACAATGTTTACAGACATAATCTCTCAGCAAGATCGACTTCTACCTTTTTACTAAGGGTTCTGTTTATTTTGTGGAATTGAAATGATCTCATTGATGAGGGTATTCAGTATAACTATGCAGTAATGTCATAACTTGTACAGGTGATGAATGCAATATTTCTCAGAAGAGCGTCTTCATGGCCATTCTGGTCCTCTTGTTTATTTTTTTTTAGTATTTTTCTGCATCAAGCAGAAAGTCTTATTGGGTTTGTACATTTTTATCATTAAGATTCTCTGCCTCTAATATGTCCTATAAGGTTTGTTATTATGGCTTTGTGCATGATTGTGGATAACATATTACGTTTGTTATTGACACGATGGGAATAGAATTTTGACCATGAGAAGTTTGACCATGGAGCCGCATAATCGAAAATGGAAGCAACCATCATACGCATGTCAATCTTGTATTCAAATAAGAAGATGGGTTATTTCAAAGAAATTATAGACTTTAGCTCGACAATTCGAATAATAAGGAGGCTATTCTACTCACTCAAGCGTCGGCGTCATTGTAAAGATCAAGTTTTTCGTACCATCTCTCTTTTTCACTTAACCCCTTAATGTGTTATTTTTAAACTTTAAATACTTGTATATGAAAACCACCCAACTTGTAGGCAAGAGGGATGACTCTGTCGTGGATTTTGACCAAATTATACTCCTTTTTCTATATAGAATCGCAGTTTAAGTTTTTGTACAACATTTATTTTCACTGAATCAAATGTTGTTTTTCTTTAAACTTGGTGTACTTATGTATGATTATTACCTTTGCCTTTGGTCAAAAAGTGATTACTCTGTCACTGATTTTGTATGCCCCTTTTCAATTTAAAATCTTGGTGAAATAGTTCGTACCACCTGAGTTTTCTAATGAACCCTTGAAGGTGTTGCTTTGAACTTTTGTAAGCTTGTTTATGACCTCTTCCATCCACATGTAGGGAAGAGTACATGACTCTTTCATGGATTTTGACGAAATAATGCCCCATTCTGACTTAGAATCTCACTTTAGTTTTTTATATTTGCTCACTTTTCACTGAATCCTTTGAGATATTGCCTTCAATTTGGAAGGCATGGTTATATCCCTTGTTTACTTTTTGATGATAAAGTAATTCTTATTTTACTTTTAATTGCAATATTTTTCTTTATTGACAAACATTAGAATAGTCGAGCGCACGGTCTTGTATTTTCTTTAGGTACACGTACAGGACATTGCTTCGCCACAACTTATAAAAGGTGAGATATTTCTTCTTTTTATTGACATCATGTTCTTTACCAGAAATTTCCTTTTGAAATTAGAAAGAAATGTGATGCGTTCTTTTTTAACAAATGCAATAATCTAACAAGCAGGCAACCCAACACTTGGATACACAGGGATGATTTCCATGGGGAATTTAACATAAAACACACGTAGCGAAATATAGGCAATAATTAGACACAGAGCTAAATAATGGATGAATAATTGTTATAGTTAATTTTGCCATTTCTGATGTCAATGACATTGGTATATCAAGCATGTCTATGTTTTTACAACATGAAAAAGAATAACACTTCTAGTAACTATAATATAAATAAAAAAACGAACTTGTTCGATAGAATAACTCTTATTCATACAGTTTATATTATGCATTCAATAGAATATATCACATACCAATATTCACACACACACACACACACACACACACACACGAGTGTTATTCCTCGTTTTAACTAGTTCATGAAGTTTTAGACTTGGATCATGCAGAAAACTGCATTTCAGTATAATAAAGAAGCCCGTTATCTTAAGCCTTAAACGAAAAGAAAATCAGAGATGGAGAGAGATAGTTTAATCACGATATACAACACTATGATTTTACATCTTAATGATAAAAATATGATTACGGCATAAAAAAGTTTTAATATACATTGCCACAAAGCATAATCTTTTCATTCAAGCTGGGAATTGTTATCACCTACGACGTGTAAAATACAGTGTAATTCTTACAAAATTTAATTATAATAATAATAATAATTATTATACTGAAATGCAGTTTTTTTCATGATCCAAGTCTAAAACTTCATGAAATATATTCGCAGTTGAAATTGTGCAACATCATTATTACACTTAAAACAGCTGGACACACTCTTAAATTATAATACAATGATAATGTACTACAATATGTCTTAGTTTACCCTGTTTGAAAATGTGGTTAGAATTATGATCACATGTTCACCCCCTTAAAAAGGAATTTACTTATGTTTCAATTATAAATTTAGATATACAAATCCATTTAAAATGTGTTTAATACTCGAATAACGGACAAATCTACAGACATAAATTTGTTCACTATATGATGCCTAAAGGATAGTGAAATAAAGAAATGACAAATATATTTATCAATTTAAATAACTTCTATATTGCCATATCTCTTGCATCTTGTGGATGAGTGGTTTTGTAGGCATACTTCCTTTATCTTTTAATATATCTAATTAATCGCTCAGTGGTAGAATATCCCCCTTGTGTTTGGTTCGAAATCAAGAAAAGCTTTCTTTGGTGACCGCGTCAAACCAAAGACATATAAAACTGGTTCAAGATGTAACCTTGCACGGATACTCGACAAAATGGTGATGCTATGGGAACTCGGAGTATTCAGTATTGGCCCTACGCAGAATCTTGTCTCCTATGTACCAGTGCTATACACCGGTCACTTAGAAAACCAAAGGGGTCTTTTCTCAAATGAGGCACATCACCTAACCAATGGGTCTATTATCATATTAGTTTTAGTACTTGGACCTATTGAATCCAGTCACTGTCTCTTACAACGCTGTCTCTTTTGGAAAAATAAAAGAAGCCCACGCATTGGTTATATTTGACCACAACTTTTTAAAATACGGCTATAATAATCAGAAAATGAAGACGATCATACAAAACGACGTGCAGTTAATTAAAAATATGACATGGACTCAAAATCACAATAACAGTCCGGTAGTGAAATGAACTAAATGTATTAATACAAAATATAACATAATTAGGCTCAAGAAACCACACAAAATAAAATTTATCTTGCATATTTTAACCATGAGTCCATTATCATTTTTGCTGTTTCAACAGCTCACCAAATGCATAATTTTTTGCATTAGGTCTTTTATATCTGTTGTAAAATTGATTAAGAAGAAAGACACATAAAATGTGTAAAATAACTTCATAAAGGTCATTTAAAAATAAAATAAACTATTGTAAGTGTATAACTCCAAACCATAACATAACCTGTTATATCATTTAATATCACAGATATGACATTGCCACAAGATTAAACATTTCAAAGGCAACTGTATCTGATATTTTGAACAGGTCAAGACCAGTTTTTTTTCTGATAAGCTTAAGCTCCTTGTCCAATGATCAGAAAAAGAAGACATTCTGATGAACCTGCCTATTGCTTTAAACCAAAATATAAAAATGCAAGATATATTACTAGCTGTACAGAAATTTTCATTTCAATGCCTAGTAATTTAATAGCTCGTGCAAGCACATAGTCTATTATAAACATAATAATACACTGATGTACCTTGTGTCAATCACTCCTCTTGGAGGCATTTCATTAATTCCCGTGCATTGGGGGGAAGGGGGGAGTATCAGATAAAGTTGCCACTCAACGCAGTAGCTATCTTAAAGTGCTAGAAAATGACGATTATTATAGAAGAAGAAATCCAGCGTTTACAAAGGGCCAAAACCAACTCACCCAACAGCAAGTTGAAACAAGCAGGCACATGTCTAGAGTTTATTTACATGTTGAATGTGCAACTTAATGTTTGAAAAGAAAACCATTTTGACAAACAAGATGTCATTGAACATGACAGCTCACTGTGAAAGTATATCAACAATGTGTGCTGCAATTTCCATCTTGCAACAAGGACTTGTAGGGTAAGGGCAAGCAGTAGGTATTTGTTTCAATGTGGTTTTAATAACACCTCAGTTAAGATTTATGTACTATATAGTCAATCTTGAGTTAAGCAGTCAAAATAGGGAAGTACAATACACATGTAGTCGGTGCTGTTTGCAGGTCGCTACTTAATACAGGGGTAAATTTAAGTTTTGTGTTTGGCTGCTCATTACAGGTGACCGCTAACTCAGGTTTGACTGTACTTGTTTTTAATTATTGCCCTTAACAAGGCAAAGATAATTGTGAATTTTGAGAAAATTATTACTCTTTTTTTAAACTGAAAATTACGGTAAAGTTGTTCATACCAGTACAGTATTTTGTAGATCCCTTGAGATATTGCTTTGAAACTTAAAAACCTGTTTATCTTTGTGATGCCACTATCTTGTTGCGTACAGGTCAATGATAGAATTAAAGAAGCATATATTTTTATTTTACTTGTTCCAATTCTTTAATATTTTTTGTTGACACAAGAAAAGTATATGCCACTGAAGACAGTACAGCATTTGCTCCAATTTATTTGCATATAAACAAATTTATTTCACAAACTCGCAATGTTCTTGTACTTAAATTACACATTTTTGTAAAACAAATGACTACCCCCTAATCATGTAGTATAAAACCTGTGTTTGTGTCAAACTTGAACTTTATTTTGGTAAAATACTTTAAAATGGGAACAAAATAATGTGGATTTTGTTTCCTCTCAATATATCTGTAAATAAGGTCTGTTGTAATTTTTTTTAAAAAAAAAAGTAGTGTTGTTAAATAATATCATGTTTTAGAAATATAAGTTTGATTTGCTTTTTGCTTACTTATAACTTTATTAACTTTGCTAGATTTGAAGTATAATGATATGATGGAAATTCAACGTCCGTGTACAATTTGAGCCAGTTTAAACTGTCCCATTTTCAAACTTTCTCCGGACATCTTCGAATATTCACACATTCATAGTCAAAAAAACTGTGTTGGGCAGTCCTTATTATCACACTTAATCTTGCGCCCACAATTTGGTCCCACATAAGCACCAATCATCTGCTCTGCCAGTTTCTTCTATTTTGTTTGCACTGTTACTAGATGGATCTGGTGGTAAATTTTCTATTTTGCAAATCACAAACTCTGGCAAGATAAATGTAAAAAAAGTACTGTTTACATTTTCAACTAGCTTTTAGCAAAATTCATGATCATTAGAAATAGAAATCACCTTACAGTCTTTGAGTAAATTACAAAGTAATCGGATTGTAAACATATATCAGGAGCTGAACCTGTATATATTACCTAATGTACTTTCTTAAGAGACCGATCAACTGAGATATAGAAGTTCAGTGAGTTTCTTATTCTAATGCTTGTAGGGACAATTTACTTCTTAAGGCGATCTTCGCAACACTGACATTTCACATAAGCATCAGAGCAAGCAGCCAGAATTGGCTTGTTGTGGTCTATTAAAAGTCCTACATGCCTTGGTGGTAGTGATTTGACCATTTCTTTGTCCGTACCACAGCAGACAAACTGCCTGGCCTTTTGTCTCACTTTCCTAATTCTTCACCTGCTGTTCTGTCCATTTGTAAATAGACCATAATGAATGTAGATAATCACTATATATTTCTAATTTACTTTTTTTAAGACTAGATCTCCCACTCCCAGAGGCTTTTTTTAAAAAGTCACGGCTTTCCCTGTTTCTGTCGAAGTTTCTGCCTCTTCTGGATCAAGACGTTGAATTGTAGTAAAAAAATACAGCTTCTGGACAAACTTCCTGTAATGATTTTAATACACTGTTTTCTGGTAATATTTCTTCTCATGTGGGAAAAACAGATGGCACCTGCTTGTTTCCCTTACATTTAATCAAATGTTGAAGCTCTGTAATGTTCACAGGTTCCAGTTGAAAATGATAAAATATTTCTAAATGAACTGTTCTGGCAGTTGCATTTTAGAAAACTGCAGATAACAAGGTAAGTCATACAGAGAAAAAGGAACATAAAACAAGCAGGGTAGCCACAAAAAGAACACCATTGCTCAAGGATAGCTCCGAACCTTCTGTATGCCTAGCAGCACGATTATGTCGAGAATTATATCAGTATATTTGTTCTCTGTACCCGAATATGTTGAGGCTCTACGATATCTTTGTTATCATGGCTACAACAAATCGTGAATTACATCGGCATCTTTGTTATCGGAGCTGGAACATGACCGCAATTCTTTTTGTATCTCTAGAATTTTGGCTTGAACATTACGGAACATCTTTGACATCTTGCCGGAACATGCTTTGATTTGCATTGTTATCATTTTTATCTGGTTGAATTGGCATCTTTGTTATTTTGGATGAAACATGTCGTGACTTAAATGTTTTCCCATGTTATATCGGATTTTTTGTTATTTTAGTTGAATTATGTCATGAATATGATCGGTGTCTTTAATAACTGGGCTGGAGCATTTCCTTTTTTACATCGACAGTATTGTTATGATGTTATCTGAGGTAAAGCATATTGTGAATTTTATTTTTTTAAAGGAAATCCATCATTAAATCGTGATCATGGTACTTCAAATGCTTTAAGAGATTTCAGTTCAAATGCAAACATCCACTGACTTGATGTTATAGGCTCTTCTGCTAAAAGTATGTAAAGGCTTTCATTTACTATAGAATTTCCATGCTTAATTGACTGACAATGTTCACAAATAAATAATGGACGGATTACCTTAAGAAAAGTATACTAAGACCAAAGTTTTAAGAAGGAAAGCTGTGTAATTTTTGTTATACACAATGTATGATATGGAATTTTAGGTTTTATTAAATAGTTGTCACGAATTCTTTGTGGACAAATATATTTTATGCTATAACATAAAAACGTGTGCCATTGTAATGCATCTCTTTAAAAACTTACAGGCGAGAAATGAATTTGATAAGAATTTCATTGTTTTTAACAATCATACATGAAAATAAAGAAAATCCTTCCTTACGTCACAACATCATATTTAAGTTAATAGTCAATATTATTGCTTTTATTTGCAATGACTCTCGACCGATTCCGATGAATATAAAGATTCCAGCCTCGATCTATGTTCCGACCTATTCAGACAAATATTGAAATTATTTACACTCTCGAATGTTGTTCGTACTTCCCAACAAAGTCTCGATGCAAGTATCACTTTACAGAAAAGGCAATATATTTGGTTTGCATTTCAATATAGCGTGGCAGCGTAAATTGAACAATATAAGTAAAAAGAAAATGTTAACAGTTAAACTTTTGTTTAGAAAAAAAAGCGATAACTTTATATAATTATCTATCTAATACATGTATAAGCCTATCTATAGATGGAATTTACCTTCTTTTTTGAAGTATTGTATTGATATCACCATTTGTAGCGTCAGAAATATATTTATATAAGTTACCTATTAAATGTCTCGATTTTTTACCTCTTATCTCTTCGAAATAATGCAATCTTTATTTAAGAGTTAATCTACTGCTAATTTACTGATATCATTGAAACGTTTTGATCTGTTCATATGACATAGTTAAAATTGCAACTGCATATTTGCGCATACTGAAATTTTAGTACGAGTATAAATTGGAACAAAGCGCATTTATTATTTAAAAAACGGCGTCTTTTATCGAGCGAATATGGCTATTTTGTATTACTTAAAAAGAAGATGTGTAATTGTGTAGATAAGATTATTGTTAGCTAATGCCTTTAAATAGTTTTGATCCTGTAGTAGTGTTCATTGACACCTGATCAGGGGATTTTAAGTTCGATCCCGTAATCGGGAGGGGTGTGATTTCCCTTGACAATCACTGTAAAGTAGTCGCCAAAACCAGGAACCGTGGGCCCTGTGTTGTTGATAATGACAGTTGCAAACATGTTCCCAGTCGACATTACAAGTGTCATAATAATTATCCTTTATCCTTAATACCCTAAAATGCTGAACACTAGGCGAAAAAGGACTTGTGTATTGCTACAGCTATCGACCGGGTACACCAAGAATAGGCACGAGCGCACTTAATACTTTGTCCCCGAGACCGGTTCAACGTATAAGGAAATTAGAAAGCGTAAAATTATCCTTTCATCTAAAGAATGTACCATCGAACATTATCTAACTGTTGTAGCTTAAAGCTTAAAACACTACGACATTCCCGTTTTCTCTCTCTCTCTCTCCCTCCCTCTCTCTTACACACACCAAGTTTATTGGAAATTTTCCTAAGTACAGATGACCGTGTTTACTTTCTTTATGTTTTCCAAATGTTGATTCACATTGCCTTTAATTTCAATTGAAATTATTACTTCTTCCTTTATAGTTAAATTTTGATTTTTATCCGAAAAAATCCATTTTAATTTGTTGAAACATGAGATGTTACTTGAATTCATCGATCCAAGTAGATGTAATTTCGTCGACATTTCTGCAATTAATTATGTCCATATACATCCTTCCGTTTTGATGAATGTTTTTGTGTTTTGATTGCTGATATTCAACTGCAACAGGATAATTTTGGGTAGTGTGTGTAACAAAAAGTCAAAGATAAAATTAACACACAGCTTGTGGAAGAAAGATTTATTCAGGTTTACAATAATGTATAATGTATATACACAAATTAACCTAGCTGTCTTTAGTTTGTATATTTGTTCATCTAAATAAAATAATTTTAATGTCGAATCAAAGTTGAGTTTGAAAAGTGTAATTCGTAAAATTTCCACAATTTTACATCAATGGAAGTACATAATTGGTTGTTACTACCGATTCTAAGTGTGAAACAAAATATGAGCTAGGTCAAATGTACATCATCATAAAATAAGACCATCAAAATAGATTTAAATAAAAACATTTAGCAGCTGACGTCTGTGATACTGATAAAATACGTTAACATATAAAAAAGACATGCATAGAAAATATTTGTTTGCTTTGGTTGAATATGGAATATATCTCATCGAGAAGTGATACAATTACATTATTTTCACGAGAGCGTAGTGAAAATTGTATCACGTCGAGATGAAAAGTATACCATATTAATTTAAAACAAATTTTCTTTTTATCTTCTTTTATCAATTGTTTTCTATAGTTTTTACAATAAACTAGTCAGACATTACCAAAAATGGCACCAAATCACGTCGAATTATATGTCGTAACTGTGACGTCATGGATATCTTTATCCGTTTTACTATCTGTTTTACTATATATTTCAATGTTCAGATCGGGAACCAATATTCTATATCTCACTCAGTTTCAACAGTTAGATATGAAATATAGCTCACTGATACATTTCAGTATCCTATCGAAAATTATAGATACAATGATTTCTTTCGAACCCAAATCTAAATATTGACAAGTTTGACGTATACTTTTATTGAATAACATCTTCAAATACCTATAAGTGGGAACGGATGTGGAAACGTGATTTTGTGTCGCAAATCCTAATTAAAGTATGTACATTGTAGTAAAATGTGTGCAGAACACAGCATGTTACAGTTCTTATCTAAACACATAAACTGGTATTAGTCATGCAATCTAACAAAGAGATATCGACGCCCCAGTGCAAAAAAATATAAGTGGCAGATTAACCTTTTAATGTTTTTGCACATTTACGTTCCCAGATCAAAGGGCGTATGCCCTGGGCTAATTACCAGCCTTCTACCTGACCCCTTCAAAAAAGAAAAGAAAATGACGTCAGAATTTGAATTTCAAAATAGGTCGTAAGTGAAACCATACTTCCTTTCAATACGAAAAAGGTCGTTTCTAAACCCATGTTCAAATTTAGAAAAGGTCTTAAACGGCAATTACGATATCTTTAAACCATGTAACTTTCGTTTCTTGTTATTTTTAATGTCGTAAGTGGCGAAACGACCTTAAAAAGAACATAAATGAAAGTTAGATTGTTTCTACAAGTTACGACCTGTTTAAATTTCAATATTTGTCTTCATGTCTTGATCAGTTGAGGACAAATGAGGATATATTGGATAATACAATATTTTTGAGCGCATATTTTGATCTTGATAACAAAAGCCTTATCATTTAAAGGCAGTGATCTTCTAAAGATTCTATCATAACCAGTCCATTGATATAGCATAAATTGCATACAATAACAATTATTTCTTGATAAATTTGATGTTGTTGGTTAATGCAACCAACCTTCAAATTATACATAACTGAAAACAGATGAAGGTCTTAACTGGTACATACAACCTACAAAGACCTTACGACCATCTTCAAATGACCATGAACAAAACAAAATTAAAAAGTTGAAATCTGAAATTCGTCATTTAAAGCAATAATACCGATGAAAAACTTACATAAACATCATTCATTTGTGTAAAAAATAATTTATTACATAACATGCAACATGGGATTTCATATTTTTAAAACTCTTTTGTATATGACAGTTTTTTATCAATTCCCCTAAAGTCACTTATTTGCACCGGACCGTCTATATATTATATAGATTATTAAATTTATTATCAAAAATTTTAGTTAACATTTTTTTAAACTTTTCCTTGACTCAGAATGAACAATGTTTCGTGAATCATGTGTATTTTAATGACATTCTAGTCTTAAGAGAGGAAGGAGACTATAGATGAACTAATATTGTATTACGATAGTTTTCTATAAAATGTTGTATTTCTTAGGAAACACATTTACCGTTCTGGCCGGGTACATATAATGTTATGTTGTTATCAAACACCAGCATTAGCAACCCTTGCTTTAGATATAGTGACTGGGTAATTACTATATTGACATGACGTGAAACCCTTATCAGATTCAGCAACAATGATTCGTCGAAACAACAGGTTCTAAATATATCCAAACAAGATATAAGCCACACCCTGACGCAATATTTCACCTGAAACTCTGACAAACTACACACGCAAAGTATGTCAAATTTGCTTCAAACTAACTTTTAAGCAATGCGTGAAAACAGTATCTTAAAGCAATATGAAGAGCAAATTCCAAGATTCAGTAACAATCTTGATTCAGACCGATATTGTGAGAAAAAAAAAACGAAAAAAAGACGGAGACAGATCTCAGAAATTACTCTGAAACACAGGATCAGAGATTAAATATTGGCTTCAATCTGAATACCACATGCTGAACAAGCCAACTTTTTCACTGACAACATCTAGCTAAGATCTAATCCGAAAACATTGATCAAAGTAGCACCTCATAATACCTTAATGCTCTCTGCTATCACCCTTGTAGAAAAACTGGAAAATGAAAGTCGTAAAACTAGAATATCGTATTCCCTACAATGGATTACATACTGTCACCAAACTTTATCAATTCCATTCAGCTATAGAGTAATCACATCTCATCTGACCATGAGCACTAAACTTATGTAAGCAAAGCATCAGCTGTTCTATAAAACATCTAAATCAGTTTATATGGATAAAATACACATGTATATGTACATGATATGTTTCCTCTGTTTCTGTCGCGATGAATAGAACTTTCAGTGTACTGCATTGCTTAAATTTACAATACTTGTTAACGTAATATATATATTTCATTCCATCAAAGAGAATCAGAGGGGTCTGATTTTGCTATGTATCACGCTCTAAAACAGGATCAGAGGAGGCTGTGTTTGCTACATAATCACTCTCTAAAACAGGATCAGAGGATGCTGTGTTTGCTATATATTCACGCTCTAAAACAGGATCAGAGGATGCGGTGTTTGCTAAATATCTATACTCTAAAACAGGGTCAGAAGAAGTTGTGTTTACTATACATTCATGTTCAAAGGAAGTGGGTTGCTGGCCATGCGCTCCGTCTACATTGTCATCAGGATATACATGCATTTCTTGACACTCTCTGTTGTCTTTATCCCTGCAAAAATATTTTATCGCTTTAGAAATTTTGTAAACAGGCAAAGCAAGTAAAACAGTTACCACAGAGTGTCATTTGATTTTCAATGTTTAATTAACGTTCCAGGCATAGTCTTACATTCCCGACTAAACGAATGTTTATCAATATCGG